>JARYHS010012519.1:69801694-69999391 GCA_031002005.1 Vandiemenella viatica | reverse complement strand
GATCTGTCCCCCACAGAACAGGTGTGGGACCAGTTTAGCTGTCAACTTGGTAAACAGCTTCTCAAACCTAAAATTAAATGTAATTGTATTTATGAATCATTTGTTGTAAGCTAGAGTTTCACAATTAACTGTAAATTAGTGTATGCAGACTTTGTTTCATGAAAATAAATTACTTTAATGGCCATTTTATATATTTAAGAACCGAATTGTGTAAGAGAATTGCTTAAATGTTTGTAATTCCAAGTATTAATGCAAGTTACGATGTCTAAAGGACAATTTGCACAGTTTAAAATGATTTCTGTCAATAATTTTATGTTTAAGTATCTTTAATTTCTATTTCTGACCATTCTGTAACGATGTTAAAAGATTATGTATTAATTCTGATTGTTTTTAATATGTTTCAATTGTTTTAAGTATTGTTAATGTTCGAGAATCATCCTGGCGGAAGCTTTTGAAGTGTTCTAGAAATTTCGATAGAGCCTATATAAAGAAATCAGCAGAAGGACAGGAGTGTTAAACAGACTCAATTTATGACAGTGAAGTACTGTATTGTCTGTGGAAAAAGTGTAGTATGCAATCTCTGGATTGTATGACTGCATGTAACAGTATCGTTGACATCTTGTTTTATGAAATAAAACAAATATCAAAATTGAACTGTATGGTGGATTACTTATTATCTTATTAAATAAACCAGGACAATCTTATAACTCCAATCCTGTGTGAATGTCCAGATTAATATCAGCTTGCCTAAGAGAGGTACAAAGGCTTTATGACACCCTTCAACAAAAATCTATGCATGCAGCCAGTGCAGATGGGGTGTAACCTCATACTGATAAGTTCTCTGTAAATTGACTCAATTTGTATTCACTGAAATAACATCACACACCCTCTCACCTACGAAGCTTCATTTTATTTTCTTCCTCCCATCCAAGTGCTTCACTTCTGTTTACATGCAATATTATATAAATGTAACATTTTATATGAATAGAAAGATAAAATAACTTATCACAACCAAATCTGAGTTATATGGGCACCTGTGTAAACACAGGCACATGAATTCCCTAGACGTTGAAGGCAAAAATTTCAAGGTAGTTAACATTGCCTTGAGTGACATTAATTTCTTATAATTCATAAATCTTTCCCTCATTTGGATTAATTAACAAGTTAATTAGTTGAGAGGAAAAAGTTTGATGTTTTTAAGACACAAAACAAAAAATTATTTTTTAGTGAAAGAGGAATAGTTAAAAATGATAACAGACAATAATTTTGACTATAGAAAAAATGGCATACCAAACAGAAATGAGCCATCTGTTTTCTTTCTTGAAAAGCTGGTCTCGCATCTTTCCATATGTAACAATGCGAATGCCTGATAAAAAGCATGCCTCCATATTGCTGGTGTGATGCCTTGCCACAATTTGAAAGCACCCTCCTCTTGTACAATGCCAATTGCTGTCTGCAGCATTCCCTGTATGGGGGCTAGGAAAAAATCAAAATGTACTTATTGTTATACTACTCAAGAAATTGATTAATAAAGGTAAGAAGTTAAAAATAATTAATTTTTCCTGTGATGAATCATATAATTCGTTTGCTCAATCTGAATAGAGATCTCCTAGCCCATATTTGTTAGAAGCTTTGGTAACAAACCATCTATAGATCAGAACTGTGCCCCCTCTCTACTGCTTGTCTGCTTCACCATAGCCTAAATAGTAAATTATGTTCTATTTGCCAAAAGCAACATTTAAATTCACTTTCAGTTTTTCTAGTTACTTCATTCTCCGTGCCGACTGTGTGGGTGTTCGGGGGCTGTAGTACCCATGGATGTAAATAGTGGGTGTAGAGCACCCATGAACATAAACATCCAAAATCAATCAATATTCAGCTTCGAGTGAAACCTGTATTACCTACATCACATGCCGCATGCGAGGCAATATGGTCTTGATAGAATCACACTTGCTTATGATGTGAGTATGCGCAACACAGCCTAAGAGAACAAACATTAAGTAGGTCATCCCTAACACATCTAGTGGGTGGCATGTGTAGGTTTAATTTGTAAAGAGCATGCAACAAACAAGTCAAGCAACTAACCCCATGTTGCCACATGCTAGCTCTAGCCCGCCATACATAGTGCCTAACCCATCTGCTGTGCTGCTAGTGCTTTTGCAGCCGCGGTTCACAGCTTTATCTCAAGTGTTTCACTCATTCCTAATCAAGCTGGTAAATAAAGCTCATGCTTTGAGAGCATGATGCGCTTTATTTTATCATGTTTTTTTGGAATATTATTAGTTTCAATAGATAAGTTTGTCCATTGAAATCATAATACACAAAAACCTGAAGAATTCTCCACTAGTAGCTCCTCTCAGCCCAGTACAGCTCAACCGATCCACTAGAAGATGTTATTCTGCAAATTCAGATGAAGAGAATGAAGGTGCAATTTTCAAAGTGTGTCAGACAATTGTTTCATGTTATTAAATAATGTAGATAATGTTTGCAAATCTGTAAAGAAACCATGTTGAGTGGTGTTTCTGCGACAAAAACATCATCAGGAGAGATGAGTACATTAAGACATTCACTTAAGGTAGTTTTTGATTATGAATAAAGCTTTAAAAAGCATGAAAGTCTGATGTTCATTGTTTTTATGTATTGCATAAAGGCAATTTAGAACATGGTGTCGATGTACACTGCTTGCCATCAAAAGTAAACTCAATGGTGTTGACTCAATGCCTTTTTTAGGGTAAATAAAATAAATGTATAAGATGTCTAAAAGAAATTAATGTCTCTCCTGATCAAAACTTATTGAAAATAGACATTCCAACTGACATACCATTATGTACTATAAAGTAACAATTTAAATTCATTAAATCATGTGTTCAGTCTACTATTCTCCATCAAAATATAAGGGGAATATTTAGTAAAACTGATGATATTACCTTACACCTAGAAGAGATTCAAAATTCCATAAATTTTATTGTAGATGTTTTGTGCATATCTGAACATCACTTGTCTGACATAGGATATCTCAGCTGTCCATCCCAAATTATAAACCAAGTTCGCATTTCTGTAGATGTAAAATGGAGAAAGGGGATTTGCCATTTTTGTTTAAAATAATATTCATTGCAACAGTGTGGGTCTAAGTAAGTATTGTATAGAACACACTTTGAATGCTGTGTTACTAAACTAGAATATGGTAAGGAAGAGCTCATAGTAATAGCTTACAGGACCCCTCAGGAAATTAGACTGTTTTTATCTCAGTTAGAGTCTTTGCTATGTTTCAAAAATAACAAACAAATAGTTTTATGCGGAGATTTTAATGTTGACTTTCTCAATCACAGCAATGAGAGGCTAGATATGGAAGCCTTGATGTTGTCTTTTAAACTTAATGGCACTTGTAAATTTCCCTACTAGAATACAAAGTAATAACAGGACTGCAATTGATAATTTTTTTTATGGATTTTTCTCAGTACAGTAATTACAACATACTTCATGGTATCTCTAATCATGATGTCCAGCTATTATGTGTTGGCGGGCGATAGCAGGTATGGTTGACGATAATACTTGGTTTGATTGTTTAGATGTAGGTTCAATTTCTACTAAATCACAAGATCGCTCTTAAATCCACTTCAGATTTATTTCACAAACTCGTATATACATATCCACCACCACAATAAGTCTACTTATTCATTTTGACAACAGATAAAGGCTTTGCGGCACTTCATCTCTTCAAATTGCAGGTTATGACCACGCTTTAATTTACTTAGTCTATACACTGTGTCACAACTCCTCTCAAGTTTGTTGCTTTTTTCATCTGCTCTACCTTAATACAGGGTGCGCCAACTTAATGCAAACTACGGCAGCGGCCAACTCATGACCAACTACTTTGGCGGCCCATTGCAGACTAGCTCCACAATTAATTTTTGCCCTGCGCATCTCTGGGCTTAACAATGCTTCATGTCGATTATAAGCTTTACACATAATGTACATGGCTTAATACTGTCTTGCCACAACCCCCCTTGGGTTTATTTTTCCTATTTGGAATAATGGTTTACAACGGCAAAAAATAAACCCAAAACTTAGAGAGACAGTATTAATCTTGCATGTGCCTCCTTATTCTTACAAAATCATGGAGGGCTGATCATTATAACTATCATACATTCAATGTCAAAAATAACATTAACTTACAACACAAGTAACCTATCAAAATATGTCCAAAATACACAGTCTCACTTGTGGTCTGCAATGTCCAAATGACACCAAAAATCATCATCCTGTCCATGGTCTCCATGTTGCGATATAATGTGGCATGCACACCACATCACATGTGTTGGCGGGCAATAGCGGGTATGTGTGGTGGGTGGGTAATTAGGGTTTGACTGTTTCTAGTTTGCAGGTTCGATTTCTACTAAATCATAAGGTTGCCTTTAATTTACTTCATATTTATTTAACAAACTCATACAAACATACAACCACCACAATAGTCTACTTATTCATTTTGACCCGCGGATAAAGGCTATACAGCACTTCACCTCTTCAAATGAGGTTAGTATTTGTATTGGGAACAGAATTTAAAAATTTATTTCCTACTCTGCATGTCTGTTCGCTTATAATTTGAAATGTACTTAATGGACATGGTTGCGATTTATACTATTATGTAAAACTAGTCGGTGATTTTCGTTCACATCTGTTAAGAAGTTTGAAGGTTTTTATTTAATTTGCATAGAATAATAAATATTTCTGGTAAGAAATAGCGTATGTTACTCTCTGTCAAATTAGCAATCCTCAGTCCCATCAAAACTGATTCACACACTTTGCCTGTTATTTTTTTTTTTTTAAATGAGTCTTGAAGTGAGCATGAGCACCAACAAGTTTCTCTACAAGTCGGCACCCCTATCACCAATCTTAAATTTTTACAGTTTTTCTGTAATATCTTTGGAAATAGATGTGAGACACACATTGATGATTTGTTCTCATATATCATAAATACAACTAAATAAATGTGTCCCAAAAACAACATTTTATAATTTTTTTACCTGCTCAGCGATACACCCTTGATGCAGCCTGAAGAAAAAAATACCACTGTGTTCTCTGAACAAAACTTCAAAAATCTATAGAACTTGTAGTTAATAAACACATCTTCTTGTGAAATTTCATCACAAACAATTTTAAAGTGTAGAATTATGAGGATGATTGCAAATGTGAAAAATCTTCTTAAAAAAGTGCAAATGTACTTCCACTATCAATAATGACATACATAATATGATCAAAACAGGAGATTACTGTACATCTGCAGGGTAACCTGGATGATTACTCAGTCCTTCCATAACATACTTTGTCTTCTGACAGGTATTGTGTTGGATATTTTGGCAACAAGTGTTACCATTGGTCATCAGTTAGGTTGCATTTGAATCATGTGCCCTGCTAATTTTAGTCACTGTACTTTCATTAGTTCAGCTTTTTGAACATATTATATCTATTTGTATCTCGGTGGATTCACAATTTTCCTCTTTCGTCATGAAAAACAGGTCCAAAAATCTCGCACAGAACTTGAATTCAAACAGTCTGCCAAAGTGGGGGGAACATTCCTAAAGCAGTACTAGCTGGTTCAGGGTTTTGTATATACTAATCTTGAGCTGTTCTTGTTTTAAGGAGGAATGTAGACTGTAATCTGAATACCATACATAGATATCTGAAAACATTGATACATTTTTGGTATGCAGATGTGATAAAGATTTTTTTTACTATATCTTCAGCTTATGATGTATTCTGTTTACTCATTAGATAATTTTTAGATCTATTTTGATTTGAGGTAACCCTAATGTGTCAGCCACTTTATCCTAATACTTCTTGTGCAATATCATCAATATCTTGCGGCCGCAAAACTTGCGCCAGCTCAGCCACTTACTTCTTTTAACTTGACAAAGGGTTTAACCCGAAAATTGTATTTTTCTGTGTTTGTGTGTCGTTTGTGTTGTTGCTGCCTCCTATCTTCAAATTTGGTGAGTGTTGGGTGTGTTTATCCGTCCTTTTCATATAAATATTTCCTCGCAGCAGTTCTTTCCTTCCATCTTACCGATATCACAAGTATTTGATTATTTCATCCCAAATGAGGACTCCTTTAAAATTTCTGGGCTTGTTTGGTACATGTCATCACAAGTGCAAGGTTAAATATAGTTGCTCATAATGCATCCTCCAATCATAACCCAGTACCTATTTTAAATACTCCATTCTAGCCAATTAGACCTTGGCTCTCATAAAAATTAGGCAAACTTTTATAACACCTGACTCTTCCATTCATTTGAACCAGAAATACACATACTTTCCTGAAGTTTACAGGAAAAAAGAACATTCTATCTGAAGTGACTACACTTAATGTTCCTTGAGGTTTATTACTATGTACACAAAACACTGGTAAACAATAACAAATGTGGTACAGTTAGCGGATGACCGTCGAGAAATTTAGCCTGGTCCTGATCCGGGGTAAGAGAGACGGCTTCTACTTCTCGCGAACTTCCGGTGGTCTTCTGTAGTTGAAGCTGGTTCCGCGGTCAGGCCGGAACTGGCGGTGGAGCGGCCGGCTACGCTTATATAGGCGGCCTGGCGCAGGAATTCCGTTGTGTGGTAGTACGGCGACCTCTGTAAGAAATAGTCCCACTTAGCTTCTAGATGATTCTATTTGTTTTCCTGGTTTGTTTTGATGTCTCTGCGCCTGTTTGGAGTCGTATATGTATCCCGGCGTGCAGGCGCGTTGTGTGTGAGGTCTGCCTGGCAGGGGCCTTTACTGGCAGACTGAACATACCTCCCTCCCGGGGGGGGGGGGGAAGCGATGTCTGCGACGTCTGCGAGGTCGTCTGCCGCGGCGCCCTGGAGCAGACTATGAAGGCTACCTCCAGGGGAGTACGGAGCTGTTCCCCTGGCGATGCGTGCCGACCTGCGTCGTGGTGCAGGTTGTGGTGGAGGTACTTGTGGAGCTAACGGCATCGGTTCGTCGGCGTCGATGGCCGGGGGCTGTACGGGGGGCGCTGAAGATGGTCCCCGCAGGTGGTCGAGAGGCTGCGGCTGAAGGGTGTCGGAGCGACCGACAGGTTGTGGCGTCGTTGGTGGCGCTGTAACTGTCCCTGAGCAACGGTTAGACGGCAGGAGTGGTGGAGGTGGCAGGGAAGGAGAGGAAGAAGTGGATGGCCGTGCCGTGGTGGAAGAGGACGGTGCCGTGGGGTAGCGGGGACGTAGTTGGTTTCGATGGCGTCGCACTATCCGGCCATCCAGGCTGACGTCGAACAGTTGGCGGCCCCGGGGCCGCTGGATGACCCCCGGAAGCCAACCGGCCCGGGAGCCAAACCCGCGGGCCCAGACTAGGGAGCCCGGGGTGAAACGGAATGGGCCCGAAGGTACCTGTACTTTGGGCGGGGGTAAGAGGAGATGGAGGAGAGTGCGAGGTTGGCGGCCATGCAGCAATTCCGCCGGGCTTTTGGCCCCCACTGGAGTGGTTCGATAGGAACTGAGGAAGAGTGTCAATGCCTCTTCGAGTTTGTGACTTGTGGTGTATTTGGTCATTTGGGTTTTGAATGTTCTGACTAGCCGTTCCGCCTCCCCGTTAGATTGGGGGTGGAAGGGCGGGGTGAGGAGGTGTTGGATATTGTTGGCGGTACAGAAGGATAGGAATTCCCGACTTCGAAATTGCGGTCCGTTATCTGTGACGATAGCGTATGGTAATCCTTCGATGGAAAAGATCTTCGTGAGGGCTGAAATGGTGACCTCTGTGGTGATTGTGGAGCAACGGACGACATATGGGAAGTGGGAAAAGGCATCCGTCACTAGGAGCCACTGGTGGCCTAGGAATGGGCCAGCGAAGTCGAGGTGAATGCGTTCCCAGGGTCCGGACGGTGCCGGCCAGGAAAGGAACTTTTGAGGGGGGCGGGGCAGTTGTTGGGCACAGATGGTACAGCGCCGCACCATCTTCGTGACATCCGTGGTAAGGCCGATCCAGAATACATGGCGTCTGGCAAGGGATTTGGTGCGGGCAATTCCCCAGTGTCCTTGGTGGAGAGTTTGGAGGATTGTCGGTTGTAGGGATCTCGGAACGACGACCCTCGGGGTGGAATTTGGTTCTGTGCGGAGGAGCACTCCCTCTACTACTGAGAGCTGGTGGCGGATGGAGTAGTAGAACTTGAGGTCTTGATGATGGCGTGGAGGGGAACGTGTTTGCCACCCGTGTTGGATGTGGTGTCGGATGACACGGAGGAGGGGGTCCTCCCCTGTGGCTGCCGCGACTTTTGAGGCCGTGACTGGAAATGTCTTCAGTGCTTCTTGTATGTCATCGTCGATCTGGAACACCAGAAGTTCCGACTTGTCGAAGGCAAGGTCTGGTCCCTGCGGTAGTCTGGATAAGGCGTCTGCATTGGCATGCCTGGAGGTGGTACGGAAATGCATGGTATATCTGAACTGGGACAGGAATAGTGCCCAACGCTGGATGCGGTGGGATGTTTTGGTAGGCAGACGTGTGGACGGATCAAATAGTGATAGGAGTGGCTTGTGGTCGGTAATGAGATGAAAAGAAATCCCATATAAAAGGGAATAGAATTTGGAGCAGGCAAAAACAATAGCTAGCGCCTCTTTCTCGATTTGAGAATATTTAAGCTGAGCAGCCGATAGGGCTTTGGAGATGTAGCTACGGGGCGTTCCGTGCCATCTGGTAATTTATGAGACAGAACTGCCCCCACACCGTAATCGGATGCATCTGTGGCAAGTATCAAGGGGAGGTTTGGAGTGTATGGCATGAGGCATGCTGCGGACTTGAGCTGCTGTTTAAGGGTGTGGAATGCGGTCTCGCAAGCTGGGGTCCAACGGAACGGGACATTCTTGCGACAGAGGTGGTACAGGGGTGCTGCCACTTGTTCTGCTGAGGGTATAAATTTTCTGTAGTATGAAATCTTGCCTAAAAAGATTTCATACTGATGTAGATCCTGAGGCTGAGGTAAGTTGGAAATAGCGTCCACATAGGAAAATGCTGGGGAAATGCCTTCCTGAGCGATGATGTGACCCAGGTAGGAAATGGATTGTTGAAAAAATTGACACTTGGAAAGGTTGCATTTCAATCCTGCTGCCCGGAGGCGGAGGAAGAGTAGGGCGGAGGTTGGTCATGTGTTCGGCAGCGGAGGGTCCCGTGACGACTATGTCGTCGAGATAGTTGATGCATCCCGGAATATCCTGGAGAAGTTGTTCCAGATACCGTTGAAAAATCGCTGGAGCACTGGCCAAGCCGAACATGAGCCGGTTGAGTTGGAAGAGGCCAGAGGGAGTGTTGATGACTGTGTATTGTCGGGACTGGATATCCAAAGGGATTTGAAGGTATGCTTCTGCCAGGTCAATTTTTGTAAAGTAGGTACCTCCTGCTAGTTTACGGAAGAGGTCGTCCGGTCTCGGAAGTGGATAGTCGTCTACCAGCAGATGCGGGTTGACGGTGGTCTTAAAGTCACCACAGAGACGTAAGCGGCGTCCTGGCTTCTGAACTATGACCAACGGCGTGGCCCAGGGGCTGAACCGCACCGGCTGGAGGATCCCTTCGTCTTGGAGACGTTGAAGTTCTTCCTGAAGTGGTTGTTGAAGCGCTACGGGTACCTGGCGTGCCCGGAAGTATCGAGGCCGTACGTCCGGCCGGAGTTGGAGTGATGCTTCGAAGTCCTTTGCACAGCCGACGCCTGGTGAGAACAGGTCCTGAAACTCGGTGCAAAGGGCGTCCACTTCAGGAAAAGGAACATGCTGAGATACGAGGTGTATGTTATCCTCAATTGAAAATCCGAATAAGCGGAAAGCGTCCAGTCCAAATAAGTCTGCTGTGAGAGAACTGTTAACTACTAAAAAGGGGACTGAACGATGTACAGACTTATACATGACGTTTGCTGTGAACCTGTCCCAGGAGTGCTATTTCCTGTTTGTTGTATGTCAGGAGGCGCTTGGGGGCCAGGCGAGAGGGGGGGCGAGCCAATTTGCACATAAGTAGTATAATTAAGCAATGAGACTGCTGCTCCTGTGTCGACTTGTAGGCGCAGGGGCTTGCCATTGACCTGTAACGTCAATAAAAAGTTTGGATGCTGTGGAAGTGTCTACCTGATTGATATCCATAGGTGCGCCGCTCAACCTGTCTTGGTAAGACCCTGGGCGGCGAGAGCCGGGATTGGCATTGGTGGTGTTGGTGCGGCAGACGGACGCCAGGTGTCCTTCCTTGCCGCAACGTGAGCATTCAGCCCAACGATCCGGACAATTTTCCCTCTCATGTGCTGAATAACAGGCGGGGCAGGAGGGTAGGCGGAGCGGGCTGCGGCGTCGGCGCTGCGGGATCCGCTGCTGCTGCCGAGACTTGGTGCCCCTGCCGGAACGGGCCGGTTCGATGTCCTTCTGAGGAAGCGGTCCCCGGTTGTGGTGTCGGGAGGAGCGCGACTGGGAGCTCTGGATGGCGGCGACGTCCTGTGTGTCCTCTACGTCGGTTCGGATTGCGGCCACATCCGCCCAGGACTCCAGGCGGCGATCTGCGGCCGTAGATATTTCGAATTTGTAGGCAAGTTCGATGACCTGCTCCAGGGATGGGTCCTCTAACTTGAGGGCGTCATGCCGGAGTGCGGCATCTGGTGCAGCCTGTATGATGTGATCACGCACCATGTCGTCGGCGTAGGATTCGTGGGAACAACGAGTTTGAAACTTACATTTTCTGCTAAGGCCTTGGAGTTCGGCCGCCCACTGGCGATACGTCTGATCGGGCTTCTTCCGGCATTGATAGAATTCGACGCGGGCCGCGACGACATGGTACCGGCGTCTGTAGTATGCATTCAGTGTCGTACAGATGGTCGTGAAGGTGAGGGTGTCGGGGTCTTGTGGCTGAAGTTTGGTGAGCAAGACATACATCTTCGATTGGTTCCAGGAAAGGAAATATGCACGCTGGTCTTCTTCTTTGGATATGTGATGAATTGCGAAGTGTTGTTTTATGCGCTTCTCGTAGGTCTCCCATTCTCGACGTCGTCGTTGAATGCTGGGAACGGAGGCGGGGCCGTGGGTTGGCGGAGATTCCTGACTTCCGCAATCAGTTGTCTCTGAGATTCGAAGAACTGATGTAGAAGTCCTTGGAGGAACTGTTGCCATTCCGTAGGTGCTGCTGGCGTAGCCATGATGGTCGAGAGTTCTTATCCCAACCTTGTCGCCACTGAAGTGAACTACACTTAATGGTTCCTTGAGGTTTATTACTATGTACACAAACACTGGTAAACAATAACAAATGTGGTACAGTCAGCAGGATGACCGTCGAGAAATTTAGCCTGGTCCTGATCCGGGGTAGAGAGAGACGGCTTCTACTTCTCGCGAACTTCCGGTGGTCTTCTGTAGTATGAAGCTGGTTCCGCGGTCAGGCCGGAACTGGCGGTGGAGCGGCCGGCTACGGTTATATAGGCGGCCTGGCGCAGGAATTCCGTTGTGTGGTAGTACGGCGACCTCTGTAAGAAATAGTCCCACTTAGCCTCTAGAAGATTCTATTTATTTTCCTGGTTTGTTGATGCCTCTGCGCCTGTTTGGAGTCATATATGTATCCCGGCGTGCAGGCGCGTTGTGTGTGAGGTCTGCCTGGCAGGGGCCTTTACTGGCAGACTGAACAACAGCTATAATATTATGATGTCTGAAAGAAAAGCAATCCATGAAAATTCCTTGGCATATGATTTGAACTGGAAGCAACATATTAAGAAACTTGTTAAAAAAATAATTAGTTCCGCAAACTTGTCATTGAGGTGTCAGCATCATTAATGGTTATCAGAAAGTGAACAATAAAGATACTATAGTTGCTCTCTGAGGTTGACAAAACAAAGCGAATTTCTCGATGCAACCGGTGTTGTGTTATTATAGAAACGAAACTGCTGGTCGAATCAGATTCTTTTCTGATGATTTTTTTCTATTGTTGACATAGATATCAACCATAGAAATGATCGCTGTCTCACCTACTATCCCAAAAATGTCTCAAATATTGTCAGGAAAACTTCTAGACAGTTTTTACATGTTAGGTGCTGTTTCTAGTACGAATGACGTTATGCAGACACTATTTTGTCAGAAAGGTGCGAACAAACTGTTACAATATGAGCATGTTCTGGGATTGTGGCGAAACCGTGAAAGAATAATGTGGCCTCGGGAAAGCGATATGTTTTTCAATAGTATGGTGCACCGCTACACACGATTCATTTAATGCAAACCTGGTTGTCTAATAACGTGACTTGTTCTGATCCAAAGATTTCCGGCCCCACAGTAGACCGAATTTGAGCCCCCTGGACTACTATGTTTGGAATGTAAATGAAAGAGTTACAAACAAGTCCAGACACCCTAATGTGAAATCTTCACATACTTTCTGGACAGTCCTGCTTTTCAAAGAGCAAACTGATGATTCAGACCAAGGTCGGAAGCGATAATTGCAGCCGACATCATTGTGGACAGGTCGCACAACTGACATGCAAAATAATTTTTTATTTTTATAATTTTTGATTAATAATTTTTTTTAACAAAAACTTTTAATTTATTCCCATTTAGACGCCGAATACGCTAGCCAATTCGTTGCCGCAGATTTACACGTGCAGGTAACAAGATTCGTTGGATCGGCAAGTCAGATTTGACAGCTCGTGTGCTAAGCGTTCGCTCGCGATAAGAAATTTTCAACGCATATATGTTCAACTGAAAAAATTATACTAAATTCATATTCAAAATCCATATGTGAGATTTGCGTCACGCTCTAACCCTACCATCAGCTCATACCGGCAGAAATCGTGACTCATCTGAACGCGCAACTTCTTCCAAATCATCTACGATAACAAAAGATACCTTTACGAGACCAGAAGAGGTGCTGCAGTCGATAGCGTGTTGATAACAGAGGCATTGGCGTCGGTCTTCTGCTGCCAAAATGCCATCAACGCCACTGTCCGCACGGGACACGTCTTCTGCATGTTCCACTTTCGGGTGTTGCTGCTCTTTGACACAGTGTTCCCTGTAAGTCAAAACTGACTCCTCAACGCAGACGTGGCAAATCTTGATCATTTTTTAATTTTAATTTAATTACAATGGAGCACACACTCGGTGGCAATTTCCCTAAACACCCATCTTACCCATTTCGTGCACCCACCTACATTGGCCCTCTACATATTTTAACTTTAAATTCCTTCAAGGTTTTATGGCAAATTATTCATCATTTCCCTTGGTTACTTATTCCAATCCCCGACTTCCGTACCTAAAAAAGAGAATCTTCCCACACCAGTTTGCCTGAAAACGAGACCCAGCTTGTGGTCATGTTCATCTTTTCCCTTCCATGGACTACTTTTCATACATTTAACCAGTATACGCCTTGTACACTCCCATGTCCCTCTTTACCCTCCTCCCGTCTTGAAATGAATCCCATTCCAGCTCTTTTATCATATGTGTTACTGATTGCATTCTGCGATAATTTCCATAAACAAATCTAGCAGCCCTTTTTTGTACCATCTCCAACTCCTGCATTTGATAGTCAAAATGTGGGCCCCATACTACACCAACATATTCGAGTAATGGTCTGACCTAAGTTTTGTAACCCAGTTCCTTTACTTCCCTAGTACATCCCCTCATCACTCTCTCCAACAACTGCAGAATTTTGAAACTTATTCCTACTACCTGTCCAATGTGTTCTGCCCATTTAAGCTTGTTATCAAATGTAATGCCAAGATATTCACATTTCAAGTCTTCAGCAAGCGATTCTTTCTCCACCTTGTATTCATAAACAACCATTAGTTTTTTATTTGTGTGTCTAATAAGTTGACTCTTCATTACAATTATCTTCATCCCATGTTTACCAATCCAACTAGATGTCCTGTCCAGATCACCCTGCAACCGTTTACAGTCCTCTACCGTTTTGATCCTTTTATATTGCATTATGTCATCTGCAAACAATCTAATTTCGGATAGTAAACAATCAACACAATTATTCATTAGAATAATGAATAGAAATGGTCCCAATACGCTACCCTGCGGCACTCCCATTTTTACTTCCACTTCTTTTGATACTACATTTCCTACTCTAACTTTTTTTTTCTACGTTTTAAAAATTCTTCTACCCAGCAAATCACTTTCTCATCCACTCCAATAGTTTTTACCTTATTTACTACCATTTTATGGCTCACTCTGTCAAACGCCTTTGACAGATCTGGTGCTACACTATCAATTTGGCCTCCCTTGTCCATTTCATCTGTAATATATTGCATATTTCCCACCAACTGAGATTCGTATGAATAGCCTTGCCTTAAGCCATGTTGCCTACTTGAAAACCACTTACGTTCCTCGTATTTCTGATGTGGTTGCATATCAATCTTTCCATTAATTTACCTACCACTGATGTAAAACTGAATGGTCTCTTATTTTCGACTCTGTTTCTCATACTGGCACTACTATCGCACTTTTCCAGTAATCTGGTAAGCAGCAAGAATCATGACTCATTTTAAATAATATTTCAAGGTAAGGTACAAAGTTGCAGCCTGCTATCTTTAAGATATCTGTAGTAATATTATCTTCACCAGACCCTTTATGTTTTTTCAGCTTTCTTATTTCCTTCATTATTTCCTCAGGATGAATTTCAAATTTTTTGGTATCTTCATTTCTAATTGTGTTGTTAAGCTCGTTCTCCGAATTATACCTTCCCGTTTCTGATTCATTGTCCCTAATGCTCTCACTAAACCCGTTACTTAAAATCTCTGCCTTTTACAAGTCATCAGTAACTTCTTCTCCATCCTTATCTACAAGGGTCTCAACACCCTCCCTTCTTCTCAATTTTTTAACATAGCAATAGAAATTTCTAGATACATCAGTCAATGGTCCTCCTGCACTGACAATAACCTTCATAAACCCATCTTTAGCCACTTTCTTTGCTGTTATTAAGTCCTTTTTTAGTGGTTTTAAATATTCCCTACTACCCTGCTTTCTCTTAACTCTGTTATGTTATCTTTTTACCAACCCCTTTAACCACCTCACCTCCCTATTATAGTACACGGGTTCCCTACTTCTCTTTATTTTCTGCTTTGGAATAAATTTTTCTTTTCCCTTTCTTACTATCTCCTTGAGCTCTTCTCACCTCGACTCTCCTGTATTTGTGCCTTCCTTCCATTTGATGAAACGATCCCTGAAATATCTCTTCAAATTTTAAATCTGTGCCTTTTTATAATTGTACCTATTTCACCCTTCAATTTTGGCTGCTGGTTCACTGAATACTCTAATATCCATCAGAACTGCATCATGATCACTTATTCCTTCCGTTACTTGACACCCCACAAGGTTATCATCGGGCTTTATTAGGAATATATCCAAAATATCTTGTTCCCTGTTTTGCTCTACCATTTTTGTAAATCCTACTTCCCATATTAAGGTATTTGCAAATCACTGTTCCCTTGTGTTATCAATATTATTTCCTACCCAGTTTGCACGTGGTAAATGTAAATCCTAACCAATAATGCCCATTCTATTCTCACCTCTAAAATCTGAGTATGAAGAGCATCATCTGTCATTCTTCCACTGCGGTAAGCAGCCAACACCGTGATTTTTTCTTTTAGATTACTCTAGAAATCTACCCCAAGTAACTCTTGGACTTGATCTATGAACTCCAGTGAACTGTTCTAGTTTTTGCTAACTAGTATGAAAAATCCTCCACCAATTGCTCCTCTATATCTGCGGTACACTCTGTAACCATCATGAATAAACCTCACTGTCTAATACTTCTTCTTTTAACCAACTCTGTACCCCAGTGATTACTTGTGTTTGCAAATTCGATTACTTTGTTCACCATTAACACCCTTATTACTGGCTTTATATTTTCAGCATTTACCTCCACTTTCCCAGTTTTACCCCAGTCAGTTATTGTTTCAGCAACTCCATCTATTTCTTTAACATCTGTGATTTTTCCCATCGTGGATCTGCAATCAGTATCACTTTGATCATCTATTTCCGTCCCTTCACCAGCAGCCCCTAACCTAAAAAAAAACACAGTCTTGTCCCCATCATCACTGGAAATAGGCTCCCTTACTGTTTTAGCTAACAACACAGAAAGTACCCCCTTGTCCCACCTATTCAGGTGTAGGCCATTCCTAGTGAAACCCTACCTACGAATGGTGTTCACAGGCACAACTCCCAACACAGAACTAATGCCTTTCCCAAGTAGCACATCCGTTTCCACATTTACACGCCTCACAGCATAGTTCAATTGTGGCCGGTCATATCGACTTAGGACTTGCATGAGCTCCGCCCTGGTGTGCTGTGCCCATGCCGGCGTTAGGGGGAGGGGGGGTAAGTGGGTCAAAAGTACTCGGGCCCAACCGGCTGATAGGGGGCCCCATCACCGACTATAGGGGCCCACAGGCCATGAAGCCAAGAATACGACCATTGTCGCCTGGCCATTTTGTAGAGCTAAAAAAAAAGGTCGCCCATTTTACCCCGGGTCCGAAATTCCTAGCGCCAGCCCTGGCTGTGCCTCCTTCACTCTCTAGTACCTGGGTGACCGATCTTCTCTCTGTATCTTTCGATTACTGTTCAATATCCAAGATATCGAGTAAAGTTTGATTAAGGTAAAAGGCTTGAAGGCGTTTTGAGGTGCACAGTTAACCACGGAGAAGCTTAACTAACATCAGTCGGCTTACTGGTACCTGATCCTTCTGCGTAATGAGGTTAGAGCCGTTTTCGAGAAACCATATACAAAAATTTCTTCAAAGAAAAATGCTATTATTATGTTAAATAGAAATCTTAATGCCAGTCAGGGATCAATTAATGGTGCGAGATTTTTGGTAATTCAGGGGATTCTACGATAACCCTTGATGATGGATTCTCATGTAACTCGATGATAAAAATTGAAAGTAAAAAATATTTTTTTTATGTCTCCCTCAGTTATCGAGATATCGTTTCTCAAAATTGACGTTGTTGGTTGAAATGCGATCTGGACCAGAAGATAAATTTTTCCATAGCCAAGATTTATGATGAATTCGTATGAAACTCGTCGAGACAAATAAAAAATAAAGAATTTATTTTTCTGATATCTCAAATGAAGAGGTTAGGATTAGATCCGGCCTGGATCCGGAAAAAATCAACCAGAACCAGTATGTCTATATGGTGGAAATTTACTTTTAATGTTGTATTTTGTTCCTAATGGTTGTTGTTAGATTGAAATACGGCCTTAACCAGAAGAAACATCGCCAAAAGTACAAGGAACTATACCTATAACTGATTTTTGACATGCTTTATCTCGAAAACCAAGTGAAATGTCAAGAACATTTATTCTTTATTTTTTATATGTTTCGTTGAGTTCTATAAGAATTCATCACCAGATTGTGACGTCACGGTAATGATAGAACATCATCAGTACTAATTTCATCTCTCCGATAAAACTATGCTCATACCTCGCTTGCTATTATTTAACGACAAACTAACAACCACTTTTTAAGGTCAAAAAGTAAACGATGATTACCTTATAACTGGTACCGGTAATATTATTATCAAAGAAGTTTCTGTAAAGTATCATCTCTGACAAAACCAATGATAAATTTTTAATTATCTTCCGTTTTAAATGTTTTTAATTAAACTTGCAGTGCTAATATTTCCACGGGTCAGCCAGTATACAAGAACTGTTCGTTTAAATATTCTTTGAAATCACAGAGAAACTATTTGTAGGCTTTCTGGTACTTGAATTGTCTACGAGGTGGCGCTAGTGCCGTTTTCTAGATACCGAGTGAAAAAATCGCTTATCTGTAGGGAAGACATCTATTTAGGTATTCTTAAAAGTCAAAACGTTATCTAAATATCAAATTTCATCCAAATTGTCATAGCCGTTTCCGAGATCCGAAATGTATATATATATATATATACAAGAATTGTTCATTTAAAGATATGATACTATATCTCGCGTTTCATCCAATACTATTCCCCGCACCTCTCACTATCACTACTCTATCGTTCTTTAGTGAAACTCCTACAAAGTGAATCTATATCCTCTTTTACCAGGCCTAATGTTACACTAGGATTGAAAAAAATTGTGACCTGGTAACCTATACCTCACTGATTCTGCAGAAGAGGGCCTACACCTCTTCCGTGGCTACTACCTAGCAGCAGAACCCTTTTCTTCCTATTCTTACTTTGCACGCCCTTATTCCTAAAGGCCTGCTGTATCTTACCTACTCCTACATCTACATGAGGCCCTTCTTCTCCTGACTCTAGCAACAGGTCAAACCAATTTTTTCCCCACAATTTCTGAAGTATCTGGCTTCTTCATCCTATTAATTATATTTTTCCTACGACCTGTTAGCAGCTCCCACCCAACCTTCTCACTTTCCTCCAACCCACTATCTCAACTTTCTGCCTCTATAGCATGAGCCGCGACAAGCTCAGTAGACGTGGTCATCAATTTGTGTTTTCTATGCGTGTACCTCGGGAGGTAATGCCGGAAACTACATAGTCACGTCACACTCTTTACACTGTGGACTGAGAAATTTTGAATTCACGAACAATTTCCGCATTGGAATACCCCGTGCGTCTAGCGCCAATTAGCATTCCGCATTCAAAATCTGTTAATTTACGTTGTGCGGCCATAATCATGGCCTAGTGAAGGAAACATCTTGACATTCACCTGGAGTGATTTGGGGAAAACATGGTAAACCCAAATCAAGATGCCCGGAAGGGGATTCGAACCCGCGTACTCCCAAATGCGAGGCCAGAGTGTTGCCGCTCATCCACCACGCTTGGTGTCAGAAAACCTTTCACTCGACTCACTAGATTACAATTGAAAGCACCGATCTGCATGTCACATTTATACGTTTCTTCCAAGGTGGTACCGCCATCTGGGTTTTGAATCTTCCTATCCCATGAGTTTTAGTTACAAGAAATGATGATGGCTCCTTGGACCACCGAGTTTACCGAAAACCAACGCATACTAATCGGTACCTCAGCGCCGACTCTCACCATCATCCAGCGATCAAAAGTGGAATTTTAAAAACATTAACGCTCCGCGCATCCGTGGTTTGTGACGAAGCGAGTATGATTCCTGAAAAGAGAAATTTAAAGGAAACTTTAAAGGAGACATTTCTAGTCAATGGCTATAGCGTGGCTGCTTGTAATAAAGCCTTGGCATGCCTGGATCGTTCCACTTTGTCTCGCACTGGAGCATCATCGGCGGAAAACAACAAACCACCTGACAAGGCAGTGGCCGTCCTGCATTCATCCAAAGAGTTACGGATAAGATTATTCGTCTGCTTAAAAAGAAGAATATCCGTCCCGTATATAAAGCCCCTAGGAAATTATCCAGCATCCTGACCAGCGTTAAAGACAAGAGAGAACATTTGTAAACACCAGGAGTATATGAAATTCCTTGTAGCTGCGGCAAGGTATACATTGGGGAAACAGGACGCACTGTTAAGGAGAGGCTCAATGAACACATTAGGCATTTAAAAAAAAAAAAATGACGCAAGCAAGTCCGCTGTAGTTCTACATTCAGCCGACAGCGGCCATTCAATTTTATTCCATAAGACCAGCGTTATAGCCACTGAACGCAGATGGTGGCCGAGGCGTACAAGAGAAGCGTTAGAAATACAAAAACGGCCGAACAACATTAATGCCGACAATGGTTTGCATCTTGACCATATTTGATCATACTTGCTCAGGAAAACCCAGGACGAACGGCCCCATCCTACCGCCTACACTGGGCGCGGTGACGTCACCGCGGCGGTCTAGCGCTTGCTTCCTGCTACTATATAAGGCGATAGCGGCAAACTTACAAGCAGTCCTCTGATGAAAGCCACAGCAAGATGGCACATCAAGATGGCAGAAACGTTAGGTTTTAACAAATCGACGCGGCTCCACCCGGAGAACCAAGATATCACATACAGTGACCGCGGAAGCCTTCGTAATCAATCGGCTTACTGTAGGTTTGTCACCTAAACTGCAATTCACTCCGGTCGTTATACTCGAAAATTTGGGTACAATAAAATCACGCTCGCACATGAAGAATGGGATGTACTGAGGCAGCTGGTCTATGTAATTGGTGCCTTTTTCAAAACAGTGAGTATCTGCAGACGAGTGTACTATTTGGCAACCATCCATCTGATCCCGAACAGTAGCTGGAGCGAAAACTATATGGTTTTATAACAATGCTGTTCCTGCCTATGGTGTGTTTCTCGGCGAATCAACTTGGAGCAACATGCCTGCATTCATCAACACCATCAAACCCTGGCGTTATCAAGTTACCAATTACTCCAACGAGTTTGTGAATACGTTATCAGGGAAAGTGATTCGCGAATAACCCAATAGATTTGAATTTTGATAATGTACATGTGAAATTTCATACAGCCCCAGTTCAACACTAGTCTACGAAAGTTAAAAGCTAGAAATTAAAGCATATAAAAAACTGCTAATATATGATGATGTTAAGTGCAAAATTGAACAAGATTAAAAAGGTACTGATGTATGCGGTAATATGTAAATAAAATCATTTTACCCGATTTATTCTGTTTAGTTTATTTCACGTATCCTAGTTAAATAATAAGATAGTATACATTTTTAAATATTATTTTATTTCAGCCACCAATTGCCGATTAAAAATACATTTTCAGCAACACACATATTATTACAAAATATATGTAAGTTACAAAGTTTTGTCAAATTATTTTTCTTGAGTTCTTGCAATGGTGGACAATCCAAATCTTCTATGTTGTAGCTACTTTCCTCCTGATAATTTTCTGGAACCATGGAGCCTTCTCCCTTTCTTTAAATAAATAATTGAACCATCTTTGTTGGTTATCGCATGTAGAATAGAGCACATTTTGCTGAAGGAAACACCATCAGCGTTTCAAGGTATTCCATGATAATTATGTTTCAGCCATCTAACTACTGGGTCATCACCTCCACACGATGGTGACGATACAGAAACACAATATGTAGAGATAATGCTGTCAATTCGTGTTACACACACAGCAACTTCTTTGAAAATAAACACACCATCATTCTCCTTCTTGAATCCCTGTGCGTCCAGGAAGATGGTTGACATGGTAATGGTTGGTAATAAATGGCGCTACTTGATTTTATGTCAGCGTAAGAACGACACTTGTTAGAGGTACGTATTCTACAAACCGATCGTGAAGGATCATACTGTATGCGGCGGTGTACGCAGGAAAATTTTGACTCCTATCAAATTCCATACGAATATCTACAGACCCCGTTTTAAACCGATTCATTTTGGTGTTAACAGTCAATTACGGCGATAGGTGCAGTCCCGATAAAATTTTCACGGCTTAGTAGAGGCGAAGGATGACTTCGTTCTCAGTAAGACTGTTGGAATCTTGCATACATGTCATACAACACTGTGGTACAGTTTTTCTTGAAGTCTGAATTCATGTTCTCGTACGGATACGCCACATCATTTAATAACAGTCTGACATTCGCGAGATTGCAGTGGTCAAACAGGACCGCACTTAACTCCTGATTGCGTTTGCTGTTTGTCCGAAATCGCAGAACCACGAACCTAGGTTTCTTCAGTTGCCGCGATGTTTTCAAAGACCAAATTTGAATCTTAGGGCCTTATTACACTAGGCGACTTGGCGGCGCAACCAGCCGGGCACTGGTGTCTCTGTTGGCGACGCAACCAGGATTCTGGTGGCGCCGCCAGCAAGTCACTCGCACAACCGAGCAGTCACTTTGCTGTTATCCTCGCATTGTATGCGAATTGTGTGGTTGAATATGTCCAGTGAACTACAGAATGTCACTTTGGAAATGAGTGGAAGTGAAAGTGTAGAGAAGACAAAGGGGTAAAACAAGAAGAATTTATCATTTTCGTATCTTTCCCGGTAATATCAACCTTTACTAAGTACAATGATTAAAAGAAAGACGATTTAGACATTCTTAAGTAATTAAAAAACTTGTTGTCGTCTGAATACAGTTTAATTGCGATGGAGCTAACACTCCGGTAGCAATTTGCACATTTACAGCACTCTCTTCACCCTCCTCCTTTCCTCCAATGAGTCCCAATCCAGCTCCTGTATCATATCAGTTACTGACTGGGTCCTGCGATAATCTCCACAAACAAATCTAGCTGCTCTTCTTTGCACACCTTCCAACTCCTGTATTTGATCTCCAAAATGTGGTCCCAAACTACACCACCATATTCAACAAATGATCTGACCAAAGTTTTGTAACCCAACTCCCTAACTTCTCTGTTACATCCTCTCATCACCCTCTTCAGCAAATGAAGGATTTTGTAACCTTTTTCTACCACCTGCCCAATTGAGTTTATCAAACGTTATGCAAAGAATTTACACTTCATCAAGCAAATCTGACCCCACTCTGTAATCATAATTAACCTTTAGATCTATTTATCTTTGTATCTTATAAGCCGACTCTTCTTGGCATTTATCTTCATTCCATGCTGACCTACCCATTTAGATATTCTATCCAGATCATCCTGCAACTGTTCAGTCTTCACCTGTTTTTATCCTATTGTATACCATTGTATCATTTGCAAAATACCTAGATTCTGACCGTAACACAGTCATTCATTAGAATAATGAACAGCAACTCCCATATTTACTTCCACTTCTCTTGATAATGTATTTCCTACTCTAACCCTTTGCTTTCTGAATTTTAAGAATTCCTGTGCCCAGCAAGTAACTTTTTCATCCAATTCAATACATTTCAGTTTATTTAAAACCATTTTATGGCTCACTCTGTAAAATGCCTTAGAAAGATCTAGTGCCACACTATCAACTTGGCCTCCCATTTCAAATTCATTTGAAATATCTTGCATATAGCCCACTATCTGAGATTCAAATGAATATCCTTGCCTAAAGCTATGTTGTCGATCTGAAAACTAGTTTCGTTCTTCACAGAGATTTCTGATATAGTTGCATATCAATCTCTCAATCATTCTGCCCATCACTGATGACAAACTAATTGGCCAGGATTTTCACCATATTTTTAACCCTTCCTTTATGAACTGGTACTACTATCGGTCTTTTCCAATCCTCTGGTAAGCAGCAAGTCTCCAAATTCATTTTAAACAAAATTTTAAGGTAAGGTACAATATCCTATCCCACAATCTTTAATAAATCTGTAGTAATATTACCTACACCAGTTTTAGCTTTCTGAGTTACTTCGCAATTTCCTGAGAATTTATTTCAAATTTTGTAGGTTCATCATTTATAATCTCCTCTGATTCATTCCCTCCCATCACAGGATGACTGTCCCTAGTTGTCTCACCAAACCTGACACTCAGTATCTCTGCAATTTTAAAATTGTAAAGTAGGAAGGGGGCATATGAACAGTAGACTGAACGCGTGGTGGCGACTCTGGCGGCGCCACCTGGTGGCCTAGTGTAATAAGCTACGTAAGATACAATGCCCCGCCACGACTCTCGGCCACCAGTGGTTGCCGGCCTGGTGGCCGGACAGGGCAGCCAGCCGGCCGCCAGTTTCTGGCGGCGCCACTGGCTGCCCTAGTGTAATAAGCTCCATAAGACTCTGTGCCCAGCGACGAGCAGAGCCACCAGTGGCCCGGCTGGTTGCGCCGCCAAGTCGCCTAGTGTAATAAGGCCCTTACTTATAGGAAGCAACGGGTACTCCAACAGATCCCAACTAATGAATTTTATTCGAAGTGGCTTCCCACTGTTTACAATCTTAAGCAGCAATAGTTTCTCTCTTTCACCTTTTTGAAAATGAGGCATCACCCATGCGAGTTTACTGAAGATAAATTTACTTTTCTGAGGATGTGGATTGACTTCTAGGTACGAATTTGTATCACCCCTAGATCGAATCAATATCATTTCTTGTTTTACATTTGCAAGTATCTTTTTAAAGTCTTCGCAAAAACCCAAGAGTATTCTCAAAGGAATACATACATCTAAGTAGCCATTTCAAAGATAGCGTTGTCCCCATCCTGCATTGTTCAACACACCAGCTTGTTGAGTATCAGCAGTAATAAGCGCTTTCAATGTACTTGTGATACCAACGTTTCTATTATGGTCAATTTCGGCTCCATTAATTTCGTACCGAATTTCCTCAAACTGAAACGCGAATCCATTGGATGTGACAATCTAATTTGTAGCCCCTGACGCATCTGATTTAAGGAATCGTCCTTCAATATATAAGTATCTTTCGCACGACAGTGTATATGTATCTTCGTTCTGAATAGACATCCGAATTTCATCATTGTTTTTAAATGTGGCTGATAGCTCAAATGAGGTTTGCGTTCCACCGACTCCTCAGATTCCATACTGGAAATTATGTCAAGCACCTCACCCGAGTTTTTTTTAATGGTACAGACTAACAGCTGTAGGAAGAGCACGTACTCAGGTGTTACTATTACTATTACTCCGCGATTCACTATAAGTGTGTGGCGGAGGGTGCATTGCATCTATCCGAAAAGGTAATAGTTTGGAAGGGATATACGGGATATGGCAGGAGGCGCCCATGGGTTATTGTGAGGAAACATCCCAGCATCCGCGTGGAATGATCTGGGAAAACCATGAAAAGCCCAGATCAGGATGGCCGGAGAGCTTTATCGAAAGCTACTCCTGTAGGATTTTAAGTTTACTCGCCCGGTAAATCCTTCCTATTCCATTCCCTAATCACTCGTGAAAAAAATGAATATAGAAAAGAATCGGTTTTGGTCCTGATTTCTCTTATCTTATTTTCATGGTCATTCCGAATTACGAATGTTGCTGGTAGCAATATTTGTTTGCTGTCATTTCGAAATATGTCAGTCGTGAATTTTTCAATTAGCTTCTGTCGAGAGCAACGCCTTCGGTGTTCCAGGTCTTCGCAACCTAACTCCTACAACATCGCACTTACGCTTTCCCTCCTATAAGTTGGATAGTGAATAGGCCGCTTTACTTTATATAAAAGCTCAAAATTGTAAATTCTTCGCTTAGGTAATAACACCGTTCAGTACTTTTTTATTTTTATTGCAAGATTGTAAGAAAAAAACAATCACGTTGTTGTTAGCTAAGCAACGATGGGCTGAATCTCGTATAAAGAGCGAAAGAAACCTGGCTAATTCGTGTAGGAGTCCCGCGAGCACGCAGAAGTGTCGCAACACTACGTGGCATGGACTCGACTAATGTCTGTCTGAAGTAGTGCTGGAGGGAATGGACACCATGCATCCTGTAGGACTGTCCATAAAACCGTAAGAGTACGAGGTAGTGGAGATCTTTTCTGAACAGCACGTTGCAAGGCATCCCAGATATGCTTAATAATGCTTATGTCTGGGAGTTTGGTGGCTAGCGGAGGTGTTTAATCTCAGAAGAGTGTTCCTGGAGTCACTCTGCAGCAATTCTGGACATGTGGGGTGTTGCATTTTCCTGCTGGAATTGCCCAAGTCCGTCGGAATGCACAATGGACATGAATGGATGCAGGTGATCAGCCAGGATACGTGCGTACGTGTCACCTATTAGAGTCGTATCTAGACGTATTCGGGGTCTCATGTCACTCCAAATGCACACGTCCCATACCATTACAGAGACTCCACCAGCTTGAACAGTCCCCAGCTGACACGCAGGTTCCATGAATTCATGAGGTTGTCTCCATACTCGTACGCGTCCATCCGCTCGATACGACTGGAAACGAGACTCGTCAGACCGGTCAACATGTTTCCAATCATCAACAGTCCAATGTCGGTGTTGATGGGCGCAGGCGAGGCGTAAAGCTTTGTGTCTTGCACTCCATAAGGGAACACGAGTGGACCTTCGGCTCCGAAAGCCCATATCATCTACATCTACATATATACTCTGCAATTCACAAAATTGTGGGTGGCAGAGGGTGCTCAGCGCCAAAGCTAATCTCTTAGCTGTGCATTACAATCCCTAATGGTACGAGGGAAAAAAGAATTCATATCGATGATGTTTCGTTGAATGGTTCACACGCTGACACTTGTTGATGGCCCAGCATTGAAATCCGCAGCAGTTTGCGGAAGGGTTGCACTTCTGTCACGTTGAACGATTCTCTTCACTCGTCATTGGTCCCGTTCTTGCAGGATCTTTTCTCCGGCCGCAGTGACGTCGGAGATTTGATGTTTTACCGGATTCCCGATATTCCCATTGGTGAAATGGTCGTACGGGAAAATCCCTACTTCATCGATACCTCAGAAATGCTGTGTCCCATCTCTCCTGCGCCAACTGTAACACCACGTTCAAACTCACTTAAATCATGATAACCTGCCATTGTAGCAGTAGTAACCGATCTAACTCCTGCGCCAGACACTTGTTGTCTCATATATGCGTTGCCGACCACAGCGCCGTACTCTGAGTGTTTACATATCTCTGTGTTTGCTTAAGCATGCCTATACCAGTTTCTTTGGCTCTTCAGTGTATATTGCAACGTAAACAAAACATCCCCTATACACCCTCATCAAAAACTGCAGACGCGCATGCGGGAGCGGATATAGGATTTCAGGCGAAAGTTGCGCACTTGCGGATGCGGATCTCCTTAACATCCCTAAAAACAACCTATAGAGGAATTTTCAGCAACTGTATCACTCGTATCAATCAGATTGCTCTAAAGCCTAACATTAAAAAATGTTTGTGTGATGTCATCCAATCGAAAAATGAACCTCACTCGTTGCGTTTTTGATTGGCTGGGTATAAGTCCACTTGTGAGATACAAAATTAGAAGATTGTTGGTGGCTTGATCTTTATTCCAAGACGACGAACTTAACTTCCCCGAACCTATTGTTAAAAAAAAAACAACTAAAAAACAACCCTATTCGTGGGTGCAGTCCGTCTTTATGAGCTGAGAGCTGTTGACTTAGGCACACCACCTCGTCTCACCGTAACGACCGTGGTGGATGAGCCTCGCACGCGGGAGGACATGGGTTCGAATCCACGCCCGGCCATCCAGCTTTGGGATTTCTATAGTTTCCCGAAATAACTGCAGAGGAATGTGGGAATGTTCCTTCAAATGCCTATTACTTGCCCCCTGTTATTGCCCTCCCCTAAAGACCTCGACGTTTACGAGGCGTGAAGCCAGTATATTCAAAAAAAAATCTCTCGGTAGTGTGTGGAATTTAACACCACGCAGCTCCTGCCTTCTGTGCCCGATTCAAACCACGGTATCTGCGATGCGGTTACATTAATTCTGTACAACTGTCAACAGCAAAGTTCAAATAAATATCTGGTGCAAACGAATTATTTTTAGGATCTCGTATCTCTCGTGCTACTCGGAGTTCCGTTTTATTTACGAACTTTTATTATAAAGCTTAGATATATAAAACCAGTTGTCATGTTTTATAGTTGCAATAACTCTGAGTAATATGTTTCGTCATTCATTCTTTTATTTATACGCCCAATCCAATGATAATAATTTTGTAGTTGCGTGATTGCTGCTTAGCAGTTAATTAGCATGTCTGAGATTGTTTTCCCCAATTATTCGTCTTTGTACAAACCTATCTTGCAGAGGTGTGAAATTAGTAGATTTCATTCAGTGAATTTTGTGAATGTCAATGAATGGTGTCGTAACATGAGTATCCGGCCTTGGATCGAAACGTCATTGATTCGAATTCAGGTTACATGAAATTTTTTAGAGGTCTTTGACCTGTCTTTAACCTCTGACAAACCTTGTGTATGTGAAGTACAGCACTAATGGCTTGGATTAGGATTTCACCTTTTCAAAGGCATTAGGCCGTTTTGGTCATACAGCTGGGCTACAGCGTTGTTTAAATGCTTTCTCAATAAGTACGTGAATTTCTCGTGTTAATGTAGTGCACAATATGGACGATACAGAACGAACACAACACTTAATTAAAACCACCCATACCCTCGGCCCGACACGAACAGGTGACCCAAATTTTAAAGTTCTAAGCCCTATGCTATCATAACCGGCTGGTTTGTCATTAAACTGCAGATCTCGGAGAAAAGAAAAACGCTACCCCCCCTTTACACATATACATAGTTAGTATTCTTCGAGGGAATTCAACAAGATCTCAAGTTAGTTATGCAATACGAACAATAAAAATATAGTGTTGAAGAAAAACGCGTATCAGTAGCATGATACCTAAGTAACTCAAGTGAAAATATTACAAACTAGCTGTTACCCGCGATTTCGTACGCGTGGATTTAGAATTTGATTGCTAGAGTTGGATACACAAAGCTGAAAGTTACCTAAGATATTTCGGCATAATATGTCGGGAATGCATTCTACAGTCGAACCTGTCTCATTTATTCATATCGGAAATAAGTATCCTATTTCGTTCCTAACGATACAAAGTATTTCGGTATATCTGTATACACATATAGTCGTCAAAACGTAAAAAAAAAAAAGACGGAAACTTACCGCATATATAATATAATTAGTTTAGATCACACAAAAACTGCCTGTGGAACCAGTATACCCTGAATAAAGTAAACGCTTAGGGCGCTATTCTATCGCCAAAGATTTGCTAGAACATGGTACCCTTACCACAGAATTCTAGGGTTTGCTCAAACTATCAAAAACAATTAATAAAAATTCTTACTCGCCGTGGGGTTTGAACCTGAAGCCACATGCGAGTTTTCTTAATAATCAAGCACGTTACCACTGCACTACGCTACCAGGGCTGTCTGAATGTTACGCATTACAAAGACATATCAATATTATGCGTTTGTCTTTCACAGTTGAGATTGTTTTCATAATGTAATGACAATATGTTATTATCTATCTATACAGAATATGGTATCCCATGTTCATGCTAATGTCAAATAGCATCCTCTTGTCAAATTTCATCACGATCGGATTAGCCGTTTAGCCCAAGAAACGTAACAAACAGACAGACAGACAGAGTTACTTTTGCATTTATAATGTTAGTATAGGTATTTAGTATTGTACCATGCGAGGACAGACTCGGATATGTGAAACAGTACATATTACCATTCCCAAAATCATGAATATTACAAACTAATGAATGACAAGCCCACCCCATTGATTCAGTTGGCAGCGTCACCGTGATGTTATCCGGTGCTGGATCAAGTCCTGGAAGTAGAAAAAATTTACATCATCAGGACTTTTCCGGCAGAGTAGAAGAGGTGGTGGTGCACAATTCTTAATCATCAGATTATACACCAAAGCCCTGGGTTAAATCCCAAACCTCTCCGCAGTGCGTATAGAGTGAGGACATGAGACACTGTTGGTGGTGATTCGTCCGTCGGCTGGGTGCCCCATCCTCCCATAAGTCACTTTCGGAAGAGTAGGCTCACCCGCTCCCTTCTTCATCTTTCATTTCATACAACACAAACTATTTTCCATATTGAACACACACAAAGTATCACAGTTATCTACACCTATAATCACATATACCAACACACCCTCGGGAAGGCAACGGGAAACCATTCCAGTTCATCTTCCCAAGAGAGTTTCTATGGGGGGACACATCCTCTGCGATAACCGCCTACGCCCGGAATCGCGTACGGGATAATGAGAAGAAGAGAATGATTGACAAATTAGTTCTGATTTCAAAATCAGGTATAGTTAGTTACAGGCAAATAATATCCACTGTGACTTGATACATTTTGCACATACCATCTTTTATTACGGGCTATAAGATTTTTCGACGTCGAGGTCACTAAAGCCGGTAAAGGATTGGGTGCATAAAACGAGATTGAATTTAGCAGTGGTCTTTCAAAGAAACCACCACGGTATTAGTGATGAGTGATTTCGGGAAACTATGGAAAATCAAAATTTGGATAACATTCGGTGATTGGAACCAGCATTTTCCGAATGCAATACCCACCAGACCCTGTGATACCATTGTCAGTTGCTGCGTTTGTACATTCTTCTTCTTGGTGTAGGTCGTTACCAAGGGGGAAATTCCTCTTCACGGGAACTCCCGTTACCTTCCATTGCAAGGGCGTCTCTAGCATCAGAACTAGGGGGGGAGGGGGCAACATCTGAATTAGGGGGCGGGGCAACTCATATTTTTTTCGAGGAATTGGGGTGGAGGACTGGAACATGACGATTTCTTACAAAATAAAACTCAAATCTATTGAGAAAACTATTTTTATTCATGATTAACATAGTAATCCAGGGACCTACTATGCAGTTAATCAAGTTCGTAACTCAATTATATTTTTTTATGTAAACATTAATCGTCTCGGATTCTCAGAAAAATTTTCAATAACTTTATTTGTCAATATCTCACGGTGTACTTTCACGAAACTTCGATGCACACTCATCAGCCATAATCCAGTCAATCTTTCCTCTCCCATAATGCTCCTGAGCCAGTTCTTCACTCGTCGAACGTACTAAAGGCAACTGGATTTTTGTTCTGGGGGGGGAAGGGCAGACCACTCCTGCCCCTCGCTGGATACGCCCATGTTCCCTAGTGCGTGTTCGTGTGCTATAGGTGTGGGTGACTATGGTGGTTTGTGTGATCAGTACGGAGTGAAGTTTTGGGATTCAACCAGGACAATGTGCACAGTCTGGTGATTAGGAATTGGGCACCATCACCTCTCCTACCAAGTCCTGATGATGAACTATTATTCCATCACCAGGACTCGAACCAGCTAACCCCGAGTCAGCGCCGAACGCCATCATGGTGCCACAACCAACTGAGCCAACAGTGCGGGAAATTTATGCATAGTTTTCATATAATCATACAATATACCAGTATCAGAGAATAATTTTAAACCAACTCTCCTTCTCTATAATACATTTATTATTCTATAATTATCAAATGACAGCACACCCTTTGAAAACTTTTTTTATCGCTTTACGGTTCATTGACATTGACTTCGTTATAGCCGGAAAACGATATAGGGCAAGGATCGGGAAGGATTTCGGCCATTGGAATTTTGAAGTAATATGCCAATATTTCCCTGAAGTGGTTTTGGGAAACCTTGGAAAACTGAAAACAGCATGGCCGACAGATTGTCCTCTCGAATAGCTGGACCGAGCGTTCTATTCGCCCGCAGAATCTGTCTCTTTAAACGAGTAAAAACGGGTTGTATTCCAAGGGCGTATCCAGGATCAGATCTACGGAGAGGCAAGATCTGAACTAGGGGGAAGGGAGGCAACTCGTATTTTTTGTCCAGGAAGTGAGGTGGGGGACTGAAACATGACGATTTCTTACAAAATGAAACTCAAGCCTATTGAGGAAACTATTTTTATTATTAATTAACATAGTAATCCAACCAGTTAATCCAAGGACCTACTAATTTACAATGGTAGTTAATTAAGATCGTAACTCAATTATAGTTTTTTATGTAAACATTAATCGTCTCAGATTCCCAGAAAAGTTTTCAAATACTTTATTTGTCAATATCTAACGGTGTACTTTCACGAAATTTCAATGCACACTCATCAGGCACAATCTAGTTAATCTTTCCTGCCCCATAGAGCTTTTGAGCCAGTTATTCACTCGTCGAAGCTTACTGAAGGCAACTTGACTTTTCTTCTGGGGGGGGGGGGCAGCAGCCCCCCTCTGCCCCTCGTTGGATACGCCCATGTTGTATTGTAAAAACTCTTCCCGTTTTTACTTAAAATTATCACATTTTTGTAAGCAACAATTTACTTTTTCATTGAAATAAGAAGCTATAGATAAAATGTTATCTTTCGCTGTACTGTTAACAATGTCTTGAAATTTTTGTGGTTTTATACATACTCCCTGTATCATTGTTTCGTATTACAGCATTAAAACTTCCCAGCTATAATAGACAGTAGCAGGGCCGCATTTAAGCATAGGCTTCCTAGGCTGTAGCCTAGGGGCCCGCACCACCACTCTGGGTCCCCGCCTGGGCCAGTAGTAGAACTAGGTCGTCCATAACTTTTCTGGGCCAAATTTCGAATTTCAAAAAATTAACGACCCACAGCCAGAGGCAACCCCTCCTCGGAGGGGCCCCCGCCTAGGCCACTGCCGACAGGGGGGGGGGGCCGCACTACATGTATAGCATAGGAGCCCACAAAGCCTAAATGAGGCACTGGACGGTAGGGAGTATAATATGTTTGTGCTGATATTGAGAGTATATACAGCCTTCTAAACCTACCTTTGTGATGACTTTCGGTTTGCCCTACAATTAATTCTTACAGTAAAGTTTTTTACAGGAGATGATGCCGTTAGTGAGTAGGAAATAAAAATACGCAAAATACGTACGTCGTATGCAGTTGTATCTTGTGTCGGCCTTGAGACACAAGACATTCTTGAGGATCATTAATAAACTCATAAGATCTTTTTAAGCGTTAGATAATTAACCGAGCAATAAAATTGACCCTAAATAACGAAGAACCATTCGTTTGAAACTTTCCTTCTGCTTATGTGAATCTTACTTCATATTTTGTGGGTATGAGATTCACTAACAGATTTGCAATCACGCTGAAGTACATGGTACGTAATCGATTTCTTATCCAATAACATATGTGATTACAGATGTCGTCATATCTGATCTTTCCTGCGTGTAATAATCATTGTTCTTCAGAATGACACTTCCATAAAAGCAAATAGAAGAAAACTTCACGTATATTTTCGATTTGGTAACATTACGAATTTCTCAAGGCTAGGCGGTCAAGCTGTCTGAGTGGGGATTAAAATGGCAACGGTTAGAATGTAAGTTCTACCGGAATTTTTGCTGTCCTTTTTACTGATTCCGCGGACGGCGAACCAAAAACCCCTTTCTCATATTTGCTGCAGGCCCCGCGCTGTTTTAATCCGGCCCTGCAACTAGCATCGTGTAAACGCGGTTTGAGCTTCACCCACTTTGTTCATACGAAGTATCTAGGAAATTTCTGATTAGGATTGCATGTAGCATTGAATTAGTTTAAGTCGACAGATGAGAACTTCGAGGGAAATACAAACTCTGTCACTTCGGCGACTGAACAACATCTAACGGTCTCCCAACCAATAACGCCAGTTACTGACTGACTAACTAAAACAAAATTACGTGTGAAAAATTGATATGGTATTTCTAATTTCTTTGACAGTCAGTTATAGAGTACTGCTCTGTGCAGTAGTCACAATAGAAATCTGATCATAACTTTGAATGTGATGTTTAGATAATTATTATATATACAACTTTCTGATGTCAGATGAACAAATTTATTTTGTTAAATAGTGTATTTGAATTTTAACACCATACAGTGACGATTTAAGACAAAGGGTAGCCTTAATAGAGGCCACATCGTTGTTTACTTTTCCTTTTTTAATTACCTGTCAAAGAACAAATTAAAAATAGAGGTAAACAAATTTCAAAAATTATGGTTGTGTATACGGTTCGATCTTGATGATAGTATTTTTTACAAACTTTCTTTTTTGCACGAGACGTCTGATTTTCTAAAATAATTAATTAGTACCTTGCGTGACCGATCTTCACTCGGCATCTTTCGATTTCTGTTCAGTACGCAAGATTTCATCAAAATCCTTACAGAAGTTTTTGAGAAATTAATTTGATCTATTTACAAGAGTTGCTCATATAATAGTATTAGATTGGACAGATTAAATATATAGACATTATAAAAACCTAACCTGAAGGTTGGTTGGACCCTCCAGAAGGAGGCATACTGTGAGCCATTGTATCAGAGGTAGGACCGCCAGTTCCTTTCCTCTGGGACCTACCAATTTAACATAGATTCCCAACTACAGAACGCCCCAACGTAGTTCATATGATCAAATACAAATCTTAAAGATAAGATAATAGCAAATACACAAGCTGCAATTTTATATGTGATACTGTTGTACGAGGTCGGTCTAAGAAATTCTCCCCAAAAATAAAGGTGCTGTCGGAAAAACTACAAAATGTGATATTTCACCAAATTTTGCTGATCATTATTTTCAAAAAGCAAATAGTATTTTCTTACGGGATCCCACAATTATAAGTATCATTATAGTATATAGTAAACGCTATCGCCATATTCGAGGTGGCACCCAAAAATAACCGGAATAGCATTGCCGTGGGTGGCGCTATGCGTTTATAGCGTAACTCATTGTCATTCAGTGCCGCCTGCGTTGTCAACCTGGCTTGTTCTGTTAATCTGCAGTGATTGTTTTTGCTAGCGCTGTTTTGTTATTGTTTCGTTTTTGATGATGGAAAGTTTAAGTGAACAACGTGCAGATGTGAAATTTTGTTTTCTACTCAGTAAAAACGCTGCTGCAACTGTTTTAATGTAGAAAACAGTTTACAAAGATGACGCTATGGGAAAAAGTCAAGTGTACGAGTGGTTCGCTCAGTTTAAAAATGGCGACATGCAGAATGATGACAAACCTTGTTCTAGACATCCATCATCTGCCCGAATCGATGAAAATGTTGAAAAAATTCGAGAGCTTGTGCTCTCAGACCGTCGAGTTTTAGTGGGTTATCTTGGAGCTAGGTTCAGTGAATTTTAACCGAAGATTGGGAATGAAAAGGGTTGCTGCCAAGTTTGTTCCTCGGGCTCTAACTGACAATCAAAAAGAGTTGAAACATGTCGTGCTTTGAAACAACAGCTTGAAATTGATTCAGATTTTCCTTCAAAGGTCATTACTGGTGATGAGTAATGGTGCTATGGTTACGACCCAGAAACAAAGCAAAAGTCACCAATGGAAGATGCCATTGTCACCCCGTCCAAAAAAATGTCGTGAAGTAAAATCAAACATCAAAACAATGTTCATTTGCTTTTTTGGTGCCAAGAGTGTAGTTAATTCAGAGTTTGTTTCCCCACATCAGACCGTCAATCAAACCTTTCATTTTGAAGTTTTAAGAAGATAACGCAACAGTGTTCGTCAAAAAAGACTCGATTTGTGGCAGACAGGAGACTGGTTCTTCCACCACGACAATGCACCAGAAAACATTTCTACCAAGTTTAACTGTCACCAGCCATTAACAAAATTAAAATAAATTTTGATTTTCTCGCACCATAGGAGTGGAATGTGGTTGATTTACCCCTGTAGTAATTTTATTAGTCCAATTGAAAAAATGTATACCACCTTTCATCAAATTCGCACCAGTCTTATTCGAAATTAAACCAAACGTCTGTTAACCCACATTAGAAAACAGCGGGCTGTATTGATTTACCCCTACAATATTTTTAGCATTCCAATAAGAAACAAATATTCCGCGTTTAATCCTACTCGCACCGGCTATCTCTGGAACCAAGGGTAAACGTCGATTCACTAACAACCTGCGCCGAACGGGGTATATTGGATGTTGTAATACGGAATGTCATTTGTCAGTCTGGTCCAGGCTGTATCTAACCCTAATCACAACATCCGCTTATGTTGTTGCTCGAAAATTCTGATTCAAATATTAAAGTGTTATGATGTTATTGTTAATAGATGGCTTAGTTCTTACCTTTTGAATATCAAACTGAAAATGTCAGTGGATCTTTTTAATGCTGCATCATCTGTTTCACTGTTTTCTGAGTGGGGATTTATCAGATGTGGAGTACCTCAGGGATCGCAACCATTCTTCCATTTCTTGTACCCACCTACTTTTGCCCTCAAAAAATTTCAACTTGAAATTTTTTCAGAGTTTTTGGAAATTTAATCATAAGTGTCTTTTTTTTGTAGTTTATTTCATTCCCTGACACCTTTACCTACGAAAGAAAACCTTCCTACACTGTTGTGCCTGAAATCGAGTGCCAACTTATGTTCATGGTCATCCTTTCTCTTCCAAGCAATACTTCTAATTCTTATACAAATATCTTTTCACGCCTCGTCGCCAATATACGATTTGTACATTCCCACCTCCTGTCTACCAATGAATTCGATGGCAGCTCCTTTATCATATCAGTTACTAATTCTGTTCTGCAGTAATTTCCAGAGACAAATCTAACAGCCTTTCTTTGTACCTCCTCCAACTTTGTACTTGATACCAAAATGTGAGTCCCATAATACACCACCGTATTCAAGAAATTCCCTCACTTCTCTGCTGTATCCTCTCAATAGTCTCTCCAACAAGTGAAGGATTTAGAAACCATTTCATACTACTCCTCTAGTGTGTCCTGCTCAGTTGAGATTGTTATTAAATTTTATGCCAAGGTATTTACATTTCAATTATTCAACAAGCAATTCTTTCCCCACTTTATAATATAATAATCGCTTAGATTTTATCAGTCTCCCTAATAAGCTGACTCTTCTTTGTATTTATCGTCAGGTAGACGTCCTGTCCAGATCATCCTGCAGGTGCTTACTGTCTTCTACTGTTTTGAACCTATTATATAGCATTATGTCATCTGTAATCAACGTAACTTCTAACATTAAATTATCAACACAATCATTCACTAGAATATCGAATACCAGTGGTCACAATACACTAACCTGTGGCATTCCCATTTTCACTTCCACTTTTTTTTGATACTGCATTTCCTAGCCTGACTTTTTATTTTATTTTTTCCAGAAGATCACTTGTTCATCCACACCAATGGTTTTTACCTTATTTACCACCATTCTGTGGCTGATTCTATCGAAAGTTTTTGTACAATCTAGTGCTACACTATCAGTTTAGCCTCCCTTGTACATTTAATCCGAACACCGAATTCAAAAATTCATTCACGCGTGAAAACATGGAAAACATCTCGAATTTACCACATCGTGTGAAATTAGAGATGGATCCGATAGAAATTGATAGCGTAGGTATTGTAAAGCAGTTAAAACTCCTGAAGTGGGGTAAAGCGCCGGGTCCCGATGGTATACCGCTAAGAGTATTTTCTGAATACGTGGAGGAAATTGAAACATTTATGTCAGAAATATTCCGTAAATCTTTAGAAGAGAAAAAATTACCTTCCAGCTGGAAAATAGCCCAGATAATTCCAGTTTTCAAGAAAGGAGATCGGAGTGATCCTAGGAATTATCGACCCATATCTCTAACATCTGTCTGCAGCAGAATTCTGGAACATGTCATATGCTCGAACATTATGAAGTTTCTAGATGAGAAGATTTACTTACATCGTTTCAACACGGATTTCGGAAGAAGAGATGGCGTGAAACACAATAGGCCTTATTTACCCATGACGTAATGAAAGATATCGATGCAGGTTAGCAAGTTTGTGCAGTTTTCTTGGATTTTCAGAAAGCTTTTGATTCTGTGCCACACAACCGACTTTTAGCGGATTCGAGCTTACGGTATTTCGGCTCAGATTTGCGAGTGGATACGTGATTTTCTAACTGGTTGATCACAGTATGTCGCTCTTGACGGGGAAGCCTCTTCTAAGATAAATGTTACTTCGGGCGTTCCACAAGGAAGTGTAATAGGACCACTTCTTTTCTTAATATTTATAAATGATCTAGGTGACAACGTCAAATGTTGGTTGCGATTGTTTGCCGACGATGTAATTATCTATAGGGAAATAAGGTGTTCCGACGATTGCTTATAAATTCAGCCCGTTTTGAATGCTATTTTCGATTGGTGCCGTAAATGGCATCTTACTCTTAATTGCAGAAAGTGCAAGGCAATGCGGATAAGTAACAAAAAGAATCAGTTTGTTCACGAGTACAAAATAAACAATTCAGCTGTTGACACGGTTGATTCCCTGAAGTATCTGGGGGTGATAGTACAAAGCAACATGAAATGGGACATGCACATAACTTCCGTCGTAGGCAAGGATAATTCTAAATTACGATTCATAGGTCGTATTTTGAGGAATTGTAATGCTCAAACAAAGGAGATAGCGTATAAAACACTAGTGCGTCCGCATCTGGATTACTGTTGTGGAGTTTGGGATCCGTTTCGCAAGGTTCTGATTGACTCAGTGGAGATAGCTCGATTCGTGACTTGTTGTTACAGCCCTTATGAAAGCGTCACAGAATTGATACATAGATTGGGTTGGGATAGTTTGGAAGACAGACGACGTAGCTTGCGTTCGAATTTATTGGAGAATATGCGAAAAAATTTAACTTTCGAATGCAATGAAATACTTCTTTCGCCAACTTATTTAGGTCGCAATGACCGTAAGGATAAGATTAGAGAAATAAGATGCCGTACTGATGCTTTTATGTATTCCTTCTTTCCTCGCGCTATTCGGGATTGGAATGCGGGGGCTAAGGATTGGTGCTTAGCGGCCTCTGCCACCCACAATGTTTGTGATTTGCAGAGTATGGATGTAGATGTAGAAGTATCTTACCGAAGTATATAGCCTACTAACTGAGATTCACATGAGTGTCCCTGTCTGAAGTCATGTATTTGGCTTAATAACCACTTACGTTCCTCAGATACATTTCTGATGTGGTTGCACATCAGCCTCTCCATCAGTTTACATGCCACTGATGTCAGACTGAGTGGCCTATTATTTTTTACTATATTTGTCTTCCCTCCCTTATGTGCCGATACAACTATCGCACTTTTCGATTCCTCTGGTAGGCAACAAGTATCCAGACTCAATTTAAATAACTGTTTCAAGATAAGGTACAATCTCACATCATGCTATTTTTAATATATCCATAGTAATTTTATCTACACCATTCCCTTTATGCTTTTTAACTTCCTTGGTTCCTTCATGATACCCTCAGGATGAATTTCAAATTTGTTAGTCTGTTCATTTCTAATTTCGTGCATAAGCTTGTTCTCAGATTTACATTCTCGCATTCCTGAATCATTGTCCCTAATGGTCTCACTAAACAATTTACTTAAAATCTCTGTCTTTTTCAAATCCTCAGTAACTTCTTCTTCATCCTTATCTATAATTGTCTCAACACCCCTCCTTCCTCTCAGTTTTCTAACATAACCATTGAAATTTCTAGATGCATCTGTTTGTGGCCCCACTGTGCCAATAATATTATTCATAAACCCACCTTTAGCCACCTTCTTAGCAATTATTAATTCCTTGGTTAGTTGTTTCAAGTGTTTCCTACCACCTTGCTGTCTCTTAACTCTATGTTTTCCTCTCCCCAAAATGATACAAGCATATGAGTTAATACTTCAGATTTCTGTTCCCAACATATTTCGAATTATGTCTTTGACATTATTAATAATTGTTATACAGCTAATGGTTTGCTTTTCAACTTTGATAAAAATCAATATATGTAATTCAGTGCATCCCATACATATGGTCAGACATGGACATAAAAGAAATGAATTACTAGTACACTAAAAGGAAAGTATATATTGCATTTAAATTAACATATTAATTAAAAGTTGCTTTTTCTTTATTTAAATGATGTTTTAACGTTTATTCTTTTGCCTCTGTTTTCTTATATTCTCTTTCTAGAGATATTGCTTTTACAGTAAACTAAAAAATATGTAGAACATTACATTATTTTTATTTAATAACAATTTTATTTGGTTAAGATTTGTGAGGAAATGAATTGCCACAATAGTACATTCAACCCGTCATTATTGATGGGCTTAGAAGTTATTTGATGAATATTAAGTTCAGACATTGTGTAGGATAGAAAAATTAGAGTGATCTTGAAGATTAAGCGGACAAATCATGTATGAAATAAAAACATTCTGGAAGCCAGATGGGAGAGAATTATTTTATGGTAAAATCTTACCAAAAATGAGCTTAGGATGATGGATGTCAAGACAAAGATAATTAATTTATACACTGATTGACAAAGTTAACATATTTACACGGGAATGTTGTCGTTAAAAGCTACATGATAAAGAGTGAGAAGCTAATGATAAGTATTTATTGGATTGTTACAACTTTGATTTTTACATGAAACAATGTCTGTGCAAATTATATAAAAGACAGTAGAAAGAAGGACTTCAGTTGTCTACTGACGATGGAGTTGTCAATCTTGTTCTCTATATTGTCTCTGTTATATTCAGAGGTTGTAAAGGATATAAATAAATTAGTTTTATCGTTGGTAGTAAAGTAGAATCTGAGTAATGAGTATGTTTTGTCATGTTCAAAATACAGTAATGAATTTTCCATGGCTGTGACTTTTGTGAAGTAATTTTGCGCATCACTGCTGTATGTTAAGAAAACTGTAACCGCAAAAGATGTCTCGGGTTGTTCTTAGTTTGCGCCTCTCTCCAAGTACGTTCCAGCGAGTTAAAATTGAAGGTATTGATCTCGAAAGCACTGTTGAACACTTGAAGCAAGAAGCATCAAGGGTAGCAAATTTACCCAAATGCCTTCTAGGTAATATGGATAAAAGATTTCTATTATTGTTTTGGTTTTCTTAGAGTAAAATGTTGGGCAATGTAGAATGTAGAATTCCCTTTTGGGAATTTCTGAATTTTTCCGCACTTCTGATTTTATCATTGAAGCTCTGTTGACAGCGTAGGTAAACCTTAAGTTGTAAAATGCAGGTGTACATTGAATTAAAATTGTTTGATTAAAAGATAGGATTCAAGATATTGACAGTTAATTTTATTACCAGTAATATCATTGGAAGCGCTAATAGTTGGGTACCAGTGAGGGATGAAACTTGAAGGGATGTGAGTGATTTGTTTTGCCTTTAACTTCCATTAAATTACAGAAGATGCAAAAACAGAAGAATAACTTCTGCCCTTGCAGAAGCTGAACTCTGTTGCATCCCTAATTGCATTGTGCTAGCCAAACACACTGATCTGATGGATGTTTCTCGCACTACATGGAGTGTTATAATGTTAAGGGCATTGAAAAACTAACATTACTGTTAACCAATGGCATCAAAACATGCTGGTTGTACCCTGTCCTGGTATTGGCTGGTAGTAGAATTTGTGTATTTTTTTTAGACAAAAGGCAAAAGTTGGGAGAACCATGTAAGGAATTTATATAATGACTAGCATTTGCCCACTGCTTCCCGTGTGTGTGCTTTGGTATGTGTAAAAATTCTTTACAGATTTTGTTCTATTACTAAATATTAACATTGAGAGGCATGAATTCTAAATGTCGTGTAAAAACTTGCATGCGGTATCGCCACGTAACAAATAACCAAACTTTCATTTGTTTAGTTATTGCCTTATTTTCAGTTTTCAAGAGAGTTTTGTTTCATTCATATTTCAATGTTATACAATTTATGAAATAGTAAAGCTATCTAAAATTAACTGTACTAATAATTTGTAGAGATAATTATTGTGAGAAGAAGAAAAAATGTTTTGAAAGGGTTTTATTTTGGTAATATAAGTAGGTATAACAATGTTTTATCGACATTAAATGTTACATTTAGCTTACTTTGTAGGTTGATCACTGTAATGACTCTGTGTGCCATTTTTAAATGCTGATACACATAATTTATTATTAATTTAATTGCAATGTAGCTAATACTCTGGTGTCAATTCTCCGTCATCTAATTACTAATTTTTTTTAACATTTTCTTTTATTATTGGTGTGTTAGATCCCTCCTCCATTTATTTTTCTGATTTACAGATTTTAATTTCCTTAAGTGTTTTTGTTACATTATTCTCACTTCACTTGGTAATTTGTCCCAATCCTTACCAACAAAACAAAATTTTCATGCTCCCTTATACATGAAATAGAGTGCCAGCTTGTGGTCATGGTCATGTTTCCCCTTGCATGCATTATTCCTAATTACTTGTCCATTATCCCTCCAAGCCCCATCACCATCTTATGCCCTGTATATTTCCAACACTCTCTTCACTTCTCCAGTGATTCCCATTCTCAATTTAACTTTCTGAAATAGATTTTTTTCCTTTTGCTTTTATTTTGACAATATATTAGTAAGATCAGTTATTTTTGCTATAAATTTACATGGTTTAAAACTAATCTTGCATGGTATAATATGTTAAAGATTATTTTTAATTTCCTTCGCTTTCAAATCACCGTATTACTAATGCCATTATTTCAGCCACTTAAAAGTAATTCCGAAATGTCATGATTTGAACATGGTACAGTGTATGTATTAATGCATATTTGACTGAAACTATGATTTTCGAACGACAATATTATCGGAGGTTGTGGTTCGGTTGAAATACAGCCTGGACCATGATGACAGTTGATAAGCTTTGCCGAAACATAAGAGAGAATATGGATTTAGCTTTATAATTAATGTGATGTAGCATAGGATAGGAATTATTTTAAATTCTCTTTGCTTTTAATAAAGCTGTATTATCAATGTTATTATTTTAGTCACATATAAGTACCTCCAGTAGGCCAAATTTCGATAGCGAAACAGTGAATGTATTAATGCGCATGTGACGGAAGCCACATTTATATAAGACTGGAGATTTTCTCGGCGTTGCAAATGAATAAAATGTTCTTGGGTAACTAGCCGATGGCGGCAGTGATTGTGATGTCGTGGTTAAACGTTGGACTAACTCGGCTAGTTACCCGAGAACATTTTATACAGAAGCCACATTTGTCGTTAGGTTCAAATGCAGCGTGGACCAGAATGAAAATTAACACGCTGTGTTACAGCATAAGGCATAATGGATCTAGGTTTATAATTTGCGCGGTGTAAAATTGTTAAGATACCTAGTCAATTTTTAATTTCATTGGTTGCATGTTGCTATCGTCATTAGCTCAATAGCGCGTATGGAGATAAACATTAGAAAATCAGGGTTATGAACTTATTTTATATAAAGAATTTATTTTACTGCCTGTGATTTTAACAACAGCCAAAATTTATTCACAATTTCCCTGGGCCATATTATTTAAGAATATTGATGTTTGTGTGGTAGTAGCATCGAATCTCCCATCATGCACTACGGTGGTTAGATGTCGGTAGCTATGGAGGTGTTGGAGATATGGCGGTTGAAAGTGGTTGACCTGCGGCACTTTGATATTTCTACCAAAGATGTATGTGTCATGGTGTATCACTTTTCAGCCAAAACTATCTAGTGCAGATCAGTGGTGTTTGTGTGTGGTAGTAACACACTCACCCATCGATCACAACGTTGGCTGAATTTCGGTAACTGTGCGTGTTTGGTAGATATCATGGTTGAAAATGGCTCATCAAGGATATTTTCGTATTTCGTACATGTGTCTCCATATATATGTCACTTTTCTGCCACAACTACATGGCATAGACCATTGGGGTATGTGTGAGGTGGTAATAGTATCATGTCTCCTTTCGTGCACTGTGGTGGTTAGATGTCAGTAGCTATGGGGGTGTGGGAAACATGGTGGTTGAAAGTGATCGACTTGTGCCACTTTCATATTTCTTCCAAAGACATAGACCCTCTATGTCATGGTGTCTCACTTTTCAGCCAAAACTATCAAGTGCAGATCACCGGTGTTTGTGCGTGGTAGTAGCACAGAGTCACCTATCGATCACAATGTTGGTCGAATTTCAGTAACTGTTAGAGTGTGGGAGATATGGTGGTTGAAAGTGGGCCATCAAGGATATTTTCGTATTTCGTATGTGTCTTCGTATATGTCACTCTGCTGCCACAACTACGTAGCCTAGACCATTGGTGTTCGTGTTTGGTAGTGGTTTCGTGTCTCATATCCTGTACTATGGTGATTAGATGTCAGTAGCTATGGGGCTGTGGCAGATATGGTGGTTGAAAGTGGTCGACTTGGGGCATTTTCCTGTTTCTACCAAAGACGTGTGTGTCCCTATATTTAACATTGCAGTCAGCACTACATAGCGCAGACCATGGGTGTTTGTGTGTGGTAGTATTCTGAAGTCTTCGATCGTGCACTATGGCAATTGCATGTTGGTAGCTGTGGGGTTATGGTAGATATGGTGGTTGAAAGTGGTGGACCTGATAAAAAATGTCCCTATATTTCTCTCTACAGCCATAACTACCCATCGCAGTCCACTGGTGATTGTGTATGGTATTACTCTCAAGTCTCGCACCGTGCACCATGGTAGTGTCTTGTCGGGAGCTGTCGTGGTGTGGGAGATACACCCATGGTCTGCGCTATGTAGTGCTGACTGCAATGTTAAATATAGGGACACACACGTCTTTGGTAGAAACAGGAAAATGCCCCAAGTCAACCACTTTCAACCACCATATCTGCCACAGCCCCATAGCTACTGACATCTAATCACCATAGTATATGATAGGAGACTAATTCTGCAAATCACAATACAGGGAGAACTACTTAGTAAACATCTGAGGTGGTGACGTTGCCAATATGGCTTAATAAAAGCAAACTAAAATTAAATATCAAGTCTTTCAATTATAATTCATCTCCAGCTGGCATATATTGATACAATGGAACTGCTGCACTTGTACAAAGTAAAGGTGTCGAGATCATTGCTCTCGCCATTTATGATGCAAAGTAAATTAGATACTAAAATCCTCCTGCCTTATTCTGTCACTTAATGTCAGTTATTATGATGTGTATGCGTTATTCTAGCCATTTTCTCCATTGCATAGTAATCAAAACTTCTAAAATATGCATAAGAATACATTCGCTATATCTCAGTCTGGATTAGAACTTTAGTTTCTACTAATTAATAGCAGTAGAAACATTAAAATTGTCTATACCCAAATATTTAATGGCACCATATCTGTTACTTTTTTGATGTTCCAAATTTTTTCTTGGAGCATCTCGTGGACAAATTTTCATTGATGGCATCTGAGAAAAATATAACCAGATCTTGATTCAAATGCAGTTTGGTTCTTTTTGGGGAAAAGTGATTATAATGAAGATTTCAGTAGAGCTAAATGGTTAGTTTTTTTCCGCAGTATCAGGTGCATAATGACATTTTGATACCAGATGGTAGCTAATTTTGGAGGCAAAGACATTTTGATCACAACATTGTTGTTGTCCCCAGTAATTACTGTATTAATATTACTAGCCCAGTGATTGTATAGACGTGCATCTAGGCCCTTGTTTGGGCCTGGCATTCATAAGGATGCAGTTTCAACCCTTTGTCCTGCAATACAGATTTTGGTTTTCCTGAAATTGCTCCAGTCAAATGCATCAATTATTCCTTCAGAATGCTATTGCTGGATTCTTGCCCACAATTCCTCTTGCCTCTGATGACCTTGACAAGCAATAAAGCCTTCTTTTTTTAAAATTTCATTACCCAAAAGTAAATATGATGAAAACTCTAGGAAATTAAAGCAAGGTGGAAAAAAAATTTGAAAAGTTTGGTATCCTCTTATCTTGCATTTGTCGTAGTAAATTAAATTGAAAACGCGTTTATTGCTTATTACTAAATTGATTGTGTTTTCCTTTTAGAGCTTGTGTTCTGTGGGAATATTCTTGAAGACGAAACTACTCTCCGTGCTTGTGGTGTAAAATATGACAGTACAATCCATGTGCTTAAAAAGAAAGAAAAAGGTAAGTTTTTAATACATCATTGAGGTGAATTTTAGAAAAGAAGCGAGTAAAGTGCTTTATTTTCATGATTCTAAAAAAAAACAAAGAAGAGGTACTTTACTATGTATTTAACTGCAGCTATCACTTTCTTTTCTTGCAGAATATATGAAAACCTTTTGAATACAGAAATATTATATCCTAGAAATTAGTAAGTCAATTCTATGAACAGACCATTCATAATGCTAATGAGCCACTCAAATTACACTACAGACATAATCTTGAATGTTAAAGAAAAAACTGTGTATACGTGTTTTTAATTTCTGTGTGGCTTTAAATCTTAATTTCACATAATACTTTATTAATATTTTCATTATACTGTTTGCTGTAAGTAGGCCCCTATAGTAAGATTTCTTTAGCCGTCAGCTGTTAAACTTCTTTCATGTTCTTTATGCCAGACATTCTTATTCCATACACACACACATTTGGTGTTCATTTTCATTGTGTGTGTTACTACTGTCACTACAATAGGTTAATATCTCTTTTGTCAGTATAGGCCTATAGCTCCTTAATTGTCATTTTTATGTTAAGAAAAGTTCAAAAGAAAGAACACTCTTTAGATAATAAAACCATTCTATCTGTTCATACATATACTCCATTCTGTTGTGATCCACATGTTCTACTCTATTAAGGAACAAGGACAGCAAGCAAGCACCATTAGGAAATTGGGAGGAGGGAGTGGGCATCAACTGGAATTGGGAGTGCTGATGGTTAGTTATAATGGGCAACAGCCAATCTTACTATCACAGATAACTATATGGCACGGGTGGCCAACCCATGGGCCGCATGAACATTTTTGCATCCCGCGAGATTCATCACTATTTTACAAAATATATTTATTTTTTAATTGCCAAAGTAGTGAAAACCAATGTATTAAATAAAAGAAAACATTATTTGGGTACACATACATAAAAAAGAAAAAACTGTCTAAATTAAGAGAGAAAAAATAATTTTGATTTTAAAATAATTATCATGCAAATATACTATGACAGATATTGCCTGTTTTATGAGTTCGCAGAATAATTTAATTATATTCACACCAAAATAAATCTAATATGGGGATATATAATTCTATATGCTGCCCGCAGAGTTATGGTGCACAAGATCATTTGGGTTGGCCACCCCTGGTATATGGGATTGGCTCATCATTTAGCCCTCCACCATTTTAGTAATAGGCGGGAGTTAAAACCCTGTGCTTGTGTCATTCATTTTCATTCCAACCACAGTTGGAGCAGATGCCAGCTTCATCCACCAACAGCAGCTGCTGTTTGTTGGCAACCCCATACTACAGCAGATGAGCCAATAATAGTGGCTTTACTGTGGATGTGTGCTTGGCTGCAGAAGTCATTCAATCTGGAGAACTACGGATGTATCCTAGATTGGGAGTTAGATTCATTTGCATTTTCAATAGTCAGATTAACTAGGGTTAGCCAAGCACTTTGCTTGTCACTCGCACAGTATGTTATAATAAAGACAGTCGTCGTGTAATCATTCACCCTGTCATTATTCATTTACGTTCTAACTTCATTGTCAGAAGGTGGTGTAAGAGCACCTTCTATATCATCTCCATCTTAGCCATGAACCATTTGTATATCTTGTACCGTTCCATATTCACACTTTGCCATAGCATTAAATAAATATGAAGCATCATACTGGAGTCGTTATCCCTTTATGATACTACCATAAGTACTTTAAAACAGATCCCAGGTTGACAATCATGCCCACTGGCTCTCTGCAGCTGATCTGCTGCTCAGCCTGACAGTCACTACAATTCCATTAGTTCCCTATATCTATTCAAATAAGCAGTTTGTTCCTTCCTATGATAATTATATGTAGTTTAATAGGTAAAGAAGTAAATCATGCTGCATCTGCACTTCACATTTTTAACGTTTACAAAAAACTATACTGCACCAAACATATCGGCGTATCCAATCTTACTACATACATAAATGTATCAGCAGCCATTTTCTATGGATTCCTTTGTTAAGGTATCAAACAAAAACTACCAAACCAATTTGGAGGGGCTTTTCACAGTTTCAAAACTTTAAAATCTGTAAATGTCATCTAGCACTGTGTGGATGATGAAAGTTTTATCAACTTTGTACTTCAGTCAGTCATAGTTTTTTCACTTTTCCTTCTAGTTCGTCGAGGTCATTAGAGACAGGAGAGGATGGGGGACAAGGAATGGGAAGGAATTTGCCCATGGCAATTTGTAGGAACCATTCTAGCATTCACCTAGAATAATTTCTGAAATCTGAATACCCAAATGAGGATTTGAACCTACATCCTCCTTAATGTCATTCCAGGCATTGTTGCTCAGTCACCAAGCTTGGTGCATTGTGGTTGGTATTATGGTTGACAGTGTGAAGTGCGAAATGTTCATTGAGGTTCTATTTATGCACTGTTTGTGACCAATCATAGGCTTCTTAGCAGCAGGGCTAAAATGAATGTAATGGCCAGGCTGGTGTTTCTGTATCACTCTCTCTCAATACCAAGCTGCCTGAACATCAGTCTTGTCCAATGCACTGGTGCATTTCATAATTCAGTTGCATCACAGTAGTCTATCCAACATTTTTCTAATCTCAACACCAACTAATTTTCCATCAACTACTACCACCAGATTTGTGGTTATGCATCAGTGACTTCCTCCTGTGCAAGTATCTTCTTTGGCGTATTGTAGTTTCCTGAAATTGTCTCTATGGATCTGCTCATATATATGTATAATAATAAGCAGAAAATAGCTTTAAGGCAACAAAACTAAGGAATAATACGGAAATTCAGTCTGGCACTTTCCATAGATAACGGCGATAGGATTGACGAATACGCGTGTAACACAATATTTTGATATTGAACGTTATTCTTGCAAGTAGTTTTCAGGCGTCCATGTAATCACATCCAATCTCTTCACTAAGTGTATCATCTACTTGCAAGAAAAAGGTTCAGTACTGAAATATAGTGTTATATGTATTTGTCAATCCCAGCCAGAGTCATCTAAGGTAAGTGTAGGGTAAAATTTCACTTCCTATCCAGCCTCCAAAAATTCCTAGTTCCATCACAGTTAAATCCATCTTTCCTCCCCCTAAAACCATCCCCTACTAATATTCCATCATCTCATCATCTTCCTGCTTAAATTCAATAACCCACTCCAATAACCTGAATTGCATGCTGTGAGAGAACTTTCAAACAATCAAAACATCGTAATTATCTCAGCCAATAAGGGATTGACCACTTTGGTCATGGATCATAGTAATAGCGTAGCTGAAGCCCTTAGGCAGCTGTAAGACACTTTTACAAATCTGTCTCACACCACTAACCCCACTACCTTGATCTGTCTAGAAATTTGCTCCTACCTCAATCTCCAAGGTCTCTCACACCACTCCTTAAGAACCGCTGGATTCCCACACTGTATTTTCTGCCCAAAATTCATATAAGGTGGGCAGTTCTGGATGTCCCATAGTCACTCCCTATGGATCTCTCATGGAGTGCATTTCTCCATTTGTTGACAATCGCCTACAAACTTTCGTCCTGGCCCTTCCTTCATATCTCGGAGATGCCTTCCATTTCTTATCGTGTCTGTTGACTGTCCCTACATCCCTACCAAATGATTGCTTCCAAGTTGACATAGCTGTAACCTCACTCTACACCAACATAACCATTGCCAGGGTTTCAGTGAACTTGAACACTACCTTGATAGGTGCCCTACACTCTCTCTCCACAGCGCTGTATTCCTCACTTAATTGGCTCTCTTTTTTTTAACCGAAGATTCCTTTACCTTCTAATTCACGTCAGCTGTGACCATACTATCTGCTATTACTAAAAAGAGGTAAAAACTGAGTAGGAAAAGCTGCTGGGTTAAGCCTTGGATAAAAAGGAGAAGTTTTCGGAGCCAACCATACAATGAAACCGGAATTACAGATCGAAGACATGCAACAGTTTAGGAATATTTGTAGGTTAATGAGCTGTGAAGTTGATTTTATCATTGAAGCTGCGGGATCCACCATTTTCAATCAGGATACTAAAATGAGAAAATTTATATCAGTACATGAAAGAGTTATGACTATTCTCCAATTTTTTGCATCAGGTTAATTTACTTGTTGCATAATACATTGTTTTCATTTTGAAATTTTTTCAATACATTGCTTCGACATAATTTTGGGGGGTTTCATATTCAAGCCTCCATTACATTAAATTTACCGAAATACGTTGTGTTGGAAAGACACCCATCCGGGCATCCAGATTTGGGTTTTCCATAGTTTCGCAAAATCACTCTAGGCGAATGCTGGGATGCTTCTTTCAAAATGCCATGGGCAAATTCCTTCCAGTTCCTTTTGTCTCCAGTCCCATTCCATCTCTAATGACGTCGACGACCTGTAAAGTTGGAAAGACGGTGACTTCCGGAATTACAAACTTCAGTGCATTGAAGTAGCGCTACTTACATTAATAATGTTCATCTGTTCCACTTTTTCTGTTTTTAATTTTTATACAGTACTTGAGAGTTCTTGAAAAATGAATACCAATACACCTGGCTCCATTACCAAAGTTCTTACATCAGCCACACCTCAGACTTGTTAACCATCAGCATGCATGGTCACAGAAAAACGGTTTAATCAAAAAATCTAGTCCACCCTGTTGCTATCAATGCCAGCTCTCACAAAACTTGTGACTTCAATAACTGTTTCCGCAATCGGAGCCATTGGAGCAATATCTGATACCACTTCCCGTTCCAAACTCCTTGCATGAGCTCAGTCGCATGTTTCATTTTCTTGAAAAACGGCTTGGCCCCAAATATTTTGTGTGTGTATTTGTGGATTATGTTACATTTTTTTTTATTTTTTGCTGTTGGCCTCCTCCCGTAGATTTTGGTGAGTTGTGGGTATAATTTATCTTTCCTACAGCACCCACTCCTCCACAATGTTCTCTTAATGATAAAGGGCTAAAACCCGAAAATTTCATTGTCATTTGTGTTTGTTGCATATATTCATGCTGCACAGCTATCAACTAAGGTATGCAGTGGTATATTTTTCTATCCTAATACAAATACAAATGTTTTGAACTCTTCTAATAACTGCGTGAAAAATTATGGCAATTCCTTTCGTCTCAAGAACTCTCATATTACCACTAGTCACTTTGCTGTCAACCTGCATTGAATTTCATTGTTTGGAATTACAATAAAAATTTTGACTTAAACAAGAAATCATTTCTACTTGCTGGCAATAAATCGATAAATTTAGACTTTTTCCTGTATTTCTTACTTTCCATTTGCTGCAGCAAGCTGAAACAGGCTTCATTTTATTCCTGTATGCCGTGTTGGGCAATGTTCGTAACAATAACAAAAGTCTACAAAAGATACTTTTTTTAATTATTTATAATCACATATTTGGTAATTTATATATACAAAAAAGGATTTTAATATTTATGTTAGCATACACATTTAAAAAATAATTATAAAGTTTTTGCTGATTTATGTTTCTGGTTGAAGGTACTACTATCTTGGGCAAGAATAGATTATGCTAATTTTATTGCACTAGTATATTTTGAATGAGTTAGTGTTATAGGAAAACTGGAATAAAAATTTCAAGTTAGCTGGAGAATTAATGTAATTCAATATTTTTCCCTATGACTTAAGATAATCATTTTAAAACCTTATTTAAATCCCTATGCTTTGTTCAAAAATCTCAGTCTGAATTTCAGTTCTTCATCTAGCAGAATGTACATATTTCATTAGCGGTTAACTTCTTTCCCTTTTGTTTTATTATTACAAAGAATGAAATTGGGAACTGGGAGTCCAGACTTCTTTTTAGACCTGTTTGATAGGGAAGGTTGTTATTCTCTGTGTGTAAATTTAATCTCAATGCTAGTTTTTTCCATGTTTGTAAAATGTGTTTCTGAAGGGAAAATTGGGTATAATGAGAGCTTCAATATAAAAATTCTGAACTATGTTATGTATGATCTGAACTGATTGTCCCTGATATCCATTGATATGGCATACTTTTAGGTCAATCAAACTTGTGTCAAATCATGAGTTCAAAGTCTTCATTTTATATTTGATACATGTTATCTTCTTTCAGTTCTTACTTGATACTATCTGCTTTTGTTTTTCTTTTACAGAACCACCAGCACCTTCACGGCATATGTCTGAAATTGAGATTCAGGATTTGGTAATGGCCTTCAAAACTTATCTCAAGCATCCAAGTTACCGGAGTGCTCTTCAAGTATGTCTCTGTGTATTTGACAAACTGAACGGAAACAAGATATCATGTTGCTTAATTTAATCAGTTGTCCATTAATATCTTTATATTTCTAACATTTATTTAAAATAAGATACTGGCATTTTTATTAGTTTAGGCAGATTTTCAATTTGCATTTTATTTACTATTTGCAATGTTTATTTTATTCTTGATAAAATACATTTTTCTACAATCAGTAAATTAAACATGAGTACCATCAAAATACACCAAAAAGGTTTAACTAATCATTTATCATGTCTTTAAGTTTAAAAGATTTATTCATTGCTCTCTTCTGAGGAGGCGTTGAAGTAATCAGTTGAGGAATCTTGAAAATGTAGTTACAAGATAATTTAGAAGAATTTGTAGGACCCTAAAAGAGTTTTAATTTTGTAGAAAGTTAAATCTGGTACTTTGTATTAACTGTTTATTTCTAAGTATTTCTGTGGTAACTTATATTTCAGATAAAATGTTATTTAATACTTAAACGACAAAGAAAACTCATAGCAGAACTTTGAGTGTTGTCACGCTAAAAGTTGATGATATTGGCAACATAACCTCACTTCCACAAAGCCTAAATTGTTTGTTAAAATCTATTTTGGCTGTTGTCAGGTTAAAATACAGCCTTGGCCAGAGGATAAAATAACACTAAAAGAAAGCGAGTTCCTGCTAATACCAGTTATCTTTCATCTAACAATTTAGTAGAATTCTGTAAAGTAAATACTTGAGTGAGTATGTAAAAAAAAAAGGATATCATCACTAAAAAATTATAGGAATACGGGAAGCCTTCGGAAGAGACTGTAAATAATATATACAATCAACAGGACTGTTTCCGCAGAAGAAGATAAAATTAGCCTAATCAGTGGTATTTTTATCTTTAACATCTATCACATATCAGGAAGAACCAGTAGAAATTATAATCAATATTTCATCGAATGCAGAATACAATCTATATCCTGGAGTAGGTAATATGGAGGAAGCTTGCAGTCTTGTAATGGAAGCAGTATAAATCGCCAGGAATATTCCGTGTATAATTTTACAGAAACGATGTAGGAACACTAGTTGAAAGTTTCATATCTTGTGAGGTTGTGGAGTTGCCAAAAAATCAAGAGTATCAGCCAAACTTACATTTGCGGTTATGCTCTGCTGTACATTTTTTTGATATGTTGGGAGCTACTAAATATAGTCAAACGTCAAACTATCCAACTACAAATCATTTTTGAAATTGGTCATTTTCCTGAAAAAGCATTTGTCTATATTGATCCCTATTTTTGAAGCCATATTTTTATATTTTATTTTTACAGATCATTCTGCTAAAAAGAGAGAGAGGGAGAATAAAGCAGTCTATGCTATTGCTCTGTTTCTCTGATTTCATTTACAAACATGTTACTCTTACTTATCAATACAACCACATCTTACAAAACAACAGTGATATGAAAACTGGGTGACGCCAACTTGGAATGTCTACAAAACTTTCCAAGCTAATGGAAAGTCCACGCACCACACCAAAACTCTTGAAGATTCCATTTACAAGATTACTTTTGGCACATACACTCCAACCCAAAAGTCCTGTTGCATGCAACTGGAGTGTTGACGATTTTTCGTCACATGCTCTAGGAGGAGCTTTCACTCCAGCACAGCAATCTGGAGTGCCATTCCAAACTGGCAGTTTGGCGCAAATGTGTAAACAGGCCTATTAGCTCTGGCATGGGGGCTGTTGTCCCTCAACACCATTGGAGGTAGTATTTCACTATGCATGGCATACACCTAAATAAAAGAGGATTCTTTCTAAGTTGTTAGCTAAAGCTGTAAAGCAGTCCAGTTTTTTAGTTTGGTAGTTGCTGTTAAGTTGATAAAAACAGTTGACTAAAAAGATTTTGGATACAATTACATAGTGGGAGAAATCATATTTATTTCTTGTATGCATTACTAGAATAATTAAAATGGAAACTTCACTCACCAAAGTTGAAGGGAGGAGGGCAGCACTATCAAAAAAAATCCATGAATCCAGTATTTCACACTATAGCCTTACTTATGAAAGTAGGAACACTTCGCTAAGCTAACACAGGCTTCTGCTGCTAATAGAGCTCAGTCTCATGTTTCTATTTTCATGAGTGAGGTCATAGTCTGAAACATTATATTCTGTGTTTGGGGAGTCTTTTTTTGTCACTGCTGCTCTGTTCCCTTTTTACCCTTCCCTTCCCTATGAATATTGCCTCAAAGCATTTCTTTTTGCTTCATTATTGCTACAGTCGCAACAAATACAGTAATAACAAGTTTAAAGCGACATCTGGCTCTCTGTCTATTTAATTGTGCCTCCAATAGCAGTATTGAAAAATCATAAGTGCTAGAAGGGTAGTTGATGATACGAGGAAAAAGGAAATGGCTTTTAGGCAATTTAAATAACAAAATATGGGGGAAATGACTCGTCACTCACCAAAGTTGAAGGCAGCGACAAGTGAAAAACATACATGACAAACAAAAACATACAATGTTTTGGTTTTACCCCTTGTTTCTGTTTTAGAAAACGTGCAGACGCCGAAGTTTACCACATGACTGATTTTTCTCGCGAAAGATATATATATATATATATATATATATATAGGTAACAATGAAAGGAAATAAATGCCGCGAGGCAAAATTTACATGGAAAAGAAAGGGAAAACACACCCAACACTCACCAAAGTTGAAGGGAGGAGGGCAGCAGCAACGCAGTACAATACACAAACAAAGAAAAAACAATATTTCGGGTGAAAATCCCCTTTTTCAAGTTAACAGAGAGGTGGCTGGTCTTATATATATATATATATATATATATATATATATACTGCAGATGGTGAAAAGATTAACATATATACAAAAGGGTACTGAGAGTTAGTGAAAAAATAATAAAATTTGAAGAAATTTGTTAAAATTATTGCTAGTTAAAAATAAAAATTATAATGCTAATAATAATGAATGATGGATCAAAAGGTAGAATTTCATTGGTGGTTGAGGTCAGGTAGGTGTCTAGTATCCAGGATATTTTGATACGCAAGTTCCCATCTCCGAAGTTCTGAAGCATGGTGGTTTTGGGAAAAACTCTGAATATTGGAAGGTATAAGTTGCAGGTATGGATTGTTTGTCTGTGGCCATTCATTCTGACTGAGAGTTACTATATAGTGAGGCCTGTCTAAGAACTAGTGCAGCGGCGGCTGGTTAGCTGGAATGTAAGTGTTGCTGAGCATGTGGCATGTCCAATGATGGGAAAGATTTCCCCTGTAGTAGATATGTTGTAGTAGGTGGATGCATCCTGCAGGTTTTGCAATGAGGTCTATTCCATCTAAAAAATCCTTATGGTGGTTTCAGAGAGTCTGATGGAGGGTATTTGTGGACCAATATGTATTAGAGATTAGGTGGTCTGCTGAAACATGTATGGGGGATAATTGGTAGATTTTAGAGGTGCCATGAGGGTGTGGGTGATCGCATGGGAGATTTGTTTATGTACGAGATCTGCTAGGTACAGCAGGAAATAAGGGCTTGGGATAGGTTCTGGGAGTACTAGGAGAGAAATTCCGCATTGAACAGATGTGTCTGCCATGGATAGCAAGGCTGTAAGGAAGGGAACGTTTGGTATAGAATGGGTGGCAACTGTCGAAGTGAAGATATAGCTACATGTTAGTGGGTTTGATGTGGACAGAGGTGTGTGGGGCGCCCTGCCCGAGTGTGTTGTCAACATTGAGGAATGCGATGTGGGTACGCGAGTAGGTCCAGGTGAAATTAATGGAATGGCTATTGCTTAGGGAAATTCAAGGAGTTGGTTTTCAATGTGGGTCCAGATCATAAATATATCATCCATATATCTGAACCACATGGTGGGTTTATAAGGGGTGTGGTTCAGGAAATGACCCTCCAGGTGACTGAGGAATAGGTTGGCATAGGATGGGGCCATGCGGGTACCCATAGCAGTGCTGCGGATTGGTGATATACTTTGAAATTGAAGATGAAGAAGGTTTTTGAGAGAATTAGATGAGCCAACGATGAAGGGAAGTGTGGACTTGGACGGCTGTTTGGGGATTGCAGATCTGGGAAGTGTTCCAGGGCACTATGGCCCTGACTGGGGGGAATATTGGTACAGAGGGAAGTTACATCGATGGAAACAAGAAAGGAATCTGGGGGTAGAGGCGTGTGGACTGTGGATTTACATTCAATGAAGAGTGGGGCCCCTGCAGAGGAAGGAAGACTCTGTACAAAGTGTTGGAGATTTGATCCACCAAGGCTGAAATCCATTCGGTGGGCAACCCATATGCCACCCCAGATTTCCAGCCTTGTGGATAATTCCTGTTGATAGCATATCATTTTTAAATTCATGGAAATTTTGTGTAGATAGTTTTAAAAAAAGACATTAATTTGAAGTAAAAATACTCCTAAAGAAAACTGTTGGTGAAGTGGTTCGGCAAGAGATTTCACAGCTTGGTGGCCTAAGCTCATGAGAAATGAATCATGCACATCACCTTATGAAGAAGGTAGAGGGTGGGTGTACAGGGATTCTGGGGAGTTAGAGGGGGTGATGGACTGATGAGAGAGACCTTGTAAGGGGCCTTTCAGGTCCAGGAACATTTTTATTTCCTGGCATATGGAATTGGTGAGATTTCGTATAAATGCAAGTTCAGTCAAAAAAATACAGAGTCTATTTAGGCTTGGGATGGAAGTATTATTAAAATGAAAATCACAAGGCTAATACTAACTCAGATAATAAACAAACACTGATAAGATTTTATCAAACACAAATATTTATAGGTCAGTTTTGAGAGAAAATAAAAATTAAAAAAAAAGAAGAATATTTATTGGTAAATGAAAGACATGAGGCATCAGGATATATTCTGATTGTGTTCTGACACTGCCAGAAAGCTGACGGTGATTGTAGGCAAAAAACGACAATTGAGGTGTGGGCTGGATATATATAAATGGTAAACTGACTGTGGGACAGAAATGACATAAAATTTAAATTGCCACAGGCAAGGGGTTTTGAGAGGAAAATATTTGTAAGATAATGAATGACTATAAAAAAAAACAGTGGGGAAACGGGGACGTGCATAGAAACAATTACGGGATACGTTCACTTCGACAGTTGCTACCCATTCCCTCCATTACAGCCTTGTTATCCCTGGCAGACACATCTGTTCTGATGCTGAATCCTTCTCCCAGTACTCCCAAAACCTGTGCCAAGCCCTTATTTCCTGCTGTTACTCAGCAAATCTTGTACATAAACAAATCTCCTGTGCGACCAACCACTCCCACCCAACACCTCTAGAATCCAACAGTAGCCCTGCTCATGTCACCCAGTTCTCTCCTGGCCTCGAGTCCATCAATTGAATCTTACAACAGGAGCATGACTTCCTTCGCTCCTTTCCAGAAATACTAACTCTTCTACCAACTGTTCCCCAGACGTTTTCTCAGCAGACCAACTAATCTCAAAAACATCTTGGTCCACAAATACCCTCCATCAGAGTCTATGAAACCACCATATGGATCTTTTCGATGCAATAGACCTTGCTGCAAATCCTGCAGGATGTATAACATATTCCAACCCTACTACATGGGAAATCTATCTCATCATTGGGAATGCCACATGCTCAGCAACACTTATATACCAGCTAAGCTGCCACCACTTCACTAGTTCGTATATAGGCCTCACTACACAACAACTTTCAGTCATAATTAATGGCCACAGACAAACAATCCACACCTGCAACTTATACCTTCCAATTCCAGAACATGCCAATTATAATAATTCTTACAACCTAAGTGACTGCTGCACTGTGAGAGCAGAGTTTTCTTGAAAACCACTTCTGCTTCAGAACTTTGGAGATGGGAACTTGCATATCAAAATGTCCTGGATACCAGACCCCCGGCCTCAACCACTGATAAAATTCTACCTTTTGACCCATCATTCATTATTATTAGTATTATAATTTTTATCTTTTAACTAGTTATAATTTTAACAAATTTCTTAATTTTTTTATTTTTTCACCAACACTCTGTTCCCTTTTGTATATACGTTAATTTTTTTGCCACCTGCAATATATATATTTGTATATAAATTAGTCATGGTAAATTTCAGTGTTTGCACACCAGATGACTCATTTTATAAAACATGAATAAGGTGTAAAACCGAAATATTTTATACGTTTTTGTTTGTCATGTATGTTTTTCTCTCGTCGCTGCCTTCAATTTTAGATGGGTAGTTGAGGCCGATGAAATAATAAAATGGGAGGTGCGGGATGCAGGCATCATAACAAGTTGGTTGAAGAGCAATGTTAAAGAAGCAAAATATGACTGTCACTAACGAACTGTAAGAGAATGATGAAAAAATTAAAGACTTTGACAATCTAGATACACAAATCAAAAATAGTTATGTAGGTAGTTTTTTTTAGTTAAGGAGAAAGCTATGATAATAATGAGAAGGGAAATGCTTCTAGGCTGTGAAAACATGAAAACTTAGCACTTACCATGGATGACGATAGTGATGAAGACGGAGACAAATTGATATATATTACAATATTTTGATTGTTAAACTTAAATTATGTGAATAGACAAAACAAAACACAAGGCAAGGGAATCGGATGTGCTTGCTGATGTTAGCCATGAATGAGGGTTGGTGGGTGCACATCTGATTCCGTCCTCAAGTACCTTTTCTACTAAGGTAATGACTGAAATATTTTAATGTGTGTTCATCATTGTCTTATTGCGTTCTTTTCTGGGAAGTGTTGGGTTACTTTCCCTTTCCTTATTCCTTTTTTAAAAGTTTTTCCACAATGATTACAGAATATGGTTGGTAAAGAATTTTACAGTTCGCTGGTATTCATTGATCATAGCCATGAGCTGACAGCGATGGGTTTGTGGGGTAATAAAGAAAAATTTAGCATCCTGGCTGGTTACTGTAGTGGAAGCATGAATGATGGAAATAAGACACTTTAGGAGATATTAAATTTGCATTCAGTGTGAATGTAGAATGGTAATTATTGTTGGCGATGTAAATTTATCAGGTATGGGCTGCGAAGGAAATATTACTAATATCTAAAGGGAGCAGAGATTTGCAAATACCTTAATGATGAATGGCAGATTTACACAAGTGATAGCACAAATAACACTAGGACAAAAAATGTGCATATTTTTCTAATAAAGCATGGTTTCAGGTAGCTCAAAGGATAACTTATTATGAAAATTGGAGTGTTCAGTTAACCAGTGGCCAAAATTGAAGTTTGTTATAGGTAGAAGTATAAAAAGGCCCAGGGTTTAGTATGTATAGGGAGAGCACTAGTACAGTGCAGATGAAGTGGAAACTGCTTGAGGAAATATACTCACTGACAAAACCAGTTAAACACCCGGTAGTGTGAAAAGTACATTCCAGCAATTGGTAGATAAATGGTTCTCTTTAATGGACATGGAATAAGAAGAATGGTTACCAGAGGTCATAAGTGGTGATATCACATGTGGAGCAATAGTGAGAGCGTTCAAGTCAAACACCAAGAGAGAAGTTTATCATACAGAGAAGATTCCTTGTATATGAATTAAGTAGCTTTACTGGTATCTGACTGAGTCTCATTATGGGTTACATGATGAATGTTGGTTATACCATGAAATTTCTTAGCATGTGAGGCATAAATATGTTAAAGAAGCCTGATATTAGAACCAGTGGGTACATAAGAGTGTCCACACATATAGTGAAGGTTCCTGTTACTCAAGACAAACTACATCAAGGGGATCTTCATTTGGTCCATAAGCATAATACAACCCAATCTCACCTGCACCTGCCATCCTGACTCTAGTATTGGGCTGTCTACAATACTCCGTGTTGCCCCAACCACGTCTCGATGACTGAGATCGGCCAGATTGTGGGTATACCCTCCCCTTCATCATCTGTTATCAACACCGGAACACAAAAGGCTGTATGTGGGGTGATGCTGAAGACGGCGGACATGGATGGAGTCTGACCATCATTGCATTTTCTTCTGCAATGAATCACAGTTCTGCCTGCCCATAGGTAACTATTGTGTTTGCATTTGGTGGCATCAAGGGAAGAGGACCAATCCTGCAGCATAAGACCTGAAACAGAGTGGTTTTCTGCCACACGGCAGTTGAAGCGGCGGCTGCCCCAACTGTTCACAGGGTGTGACTTTTAGGGCAGTGTTCTCCACCTCGAGTGCTGCGTCAGCTATCTGCTTGGTTCTTATAGTTCAGCTCTGTGTGGAACAATGATAAATGTGTGAAGCTTTTATGGTTACTTTTACTGAAGGTGGAACAGAAGAAAAAAAGGGGCAGTTCTGGATTCTGCACATATTATCAGAATACAGTGAAAAAAGTTTTTTAAAATCATTCTGTAGCATCAATTGAAATGGAATGGAGAATTTTTTTACTTTACAAGTATGTCTCAATCCTATTTCAATATGCTGTTTGGTGCTATAAAATAAGAGTTAAACTTAGAAACCACCATAACGAGAGGGAGAATAGCTCCAGAAGAAAGTCATTGCTATAAGGTAATAAGAAATCATTTGATTTATTATGTTGTTCATACCATGTCAACTCATCACATTTCTGGGAACCAACCAGACACTGAAACTGTTTTAAGGTTCAAAAGAACAGTTAATGATGCTGTTAAGATTCTGGTGATTGATCATCAGAAAAATATTAAATTTCAGAGTCAAAAAATGTATTAATGTAATAACGAAAATCTGGGAATAATTAAAGAAAAAGAAAAATAAATTGGAAATTTCAATGTTTATGTAATATAATTGTATATTAAATGTTTTAAAATTGAACAATAAACAACTGTAATGGAATAAAAAAAAATCTCTAGTTGTGATTAATTTTCTTCAGTTGGTTGTCTCGCCATTCGAGCAAAACAGACTGAGCAGTCCTTATCCTGTGCTGCAAGGAAGTCATGAGGAAATCAATGTGGCACACTTCAGTGTACTGTGTATTTTTTCCTATTAAATTACATTGGATGATGCATCGACTCGACTGCCACACTGCAGAAAATGCTCCATCTGTTTTAGACCTAACTCTTGGTGTCATGGTTTTGAGAGCCATGGTGCATGATGGGGTCCCTTCTAGTTTATTTGAGGGACTGCAGGACCAGAGTTCTAGGTCAGTGACATCCTGTGTCCACCTGTCTTATCCCTTCTGAGACAGAACCCTAGTTGAATATTTCAAAATGCAATTCCCATTTATGTATTGCATGTATGACTATCAACTATGCATCATTTGGAGGTTCTCCAGTTGCCATCCCTGCCTATAATCTAACAGGTGGGTTAGGCTCACCAAGCCAATCTATCAGAGCTTGAGGGCCAGTTACAGCATCTCCATGCCAGTTTGCTGCAGGAGAGGATACAATTGGTATACAACTTCCTTCTAAATTGAATTGTGACTTCGTACTTAGATGGGATCAGCAGTGTGCTCGTACTTTGAACTCCACTATTTCGTCTAATATTGTAATTACTGAAATAATCATATGGCTATTTAACTTGTGCAACTGCATTTCATTATCAGCATTCCTTAACCCCTTTTTTTATCGTTGAGTGTAGTGATGGGTAAATGTTTATTCTATAACAGAAATTAAGAAATGTATAGAATTTTCGTGCTATAATAGGGAGATGAAAAGCCAAAGGGGTTGTTAAGAATGGAACACTAGAGAGTTAAGAAAAATTAAGGAAATAGGGTCCACTAAAAACAGCTAAACATGGAACGAATAGAATCAAAGAAGCTAAGAATATTGGTGTTAGGAATGTCTGAATGGTGCACCTAGAAATTTCTGAGTATGTTAGAAAACTGAGGGGAAATGAAGGTACTCAGACAATTGCAGATAAGGATGGAAAAGAAATTGCCAAATATATGAAAAAGCTAAAGATGTTTACTGGTTGATATAATTGGGGACTATAATTCAAGGATGGGAGGTGTAAAATCGAAGGAGTCTAAATAGAAATGAGCATACTAAAAACTTGGATATAAATCCAGAGACTGTTATGAGGGAACAAAAAAAGCATAAAGGCTCTTGTGTGGATAATATTATTATAAAATTTAGGTGATATGACATTGTATCTTACCTTGAAATATTATTTGGATTGAGTCTGGAGACTTGATGCTTACCAGAGGATTTGAAAATGCCGTAGTTGTGTTGGTTCTTAAAGGAAATAGGCTTGAAAATTGCAGGCTAATTATTTTTACTTCACTGTGATTGGTAAGTTGATAAAATGTCTTATGCCACCATATCAGAAATGACTCTCATCAAGGGGAAGGGTTTAAAAAATGGGTGGAGGATTCGACAAGGAAGTTCATATTAATTTTAGTTGTGGTATATACAAGAAGATATTTTGGATGAAATGGGCAAGGGAGGTCAGGTTGATAGAGTAATACCACATCTTTCAAAAGCATTTGACAATGCCGAAAACAAGGTCAGAAGTATTGAAGTGAATGAAAAAGTGATTTGGTGAGTGTAGTTCCCCGTAAAGTGGAGATGCCTTGTCAAAAGAGAGGTGAAAGTAAAAATGGGAGGGCCGTGAATTTGGATCATTGTTATTAACTACTCTAATGAATAAAAATTTACAGTTTGGAATAAGGTGGTCTGTAGATGACTTATTTTGTGGGATAGTGGGATTCAAATGGGATAGAGCTGTGAACAGCTACATGAAGCTCTGGACAGCTCAACATGGATTGAAAGTAAATGCCCAGAAGGGTCATCTTTTCAGACACATCAATAAACAAATTGCAAAATTGTTTTCTATTTATTCTGGAAGAGAAGTGCTGATGAGACAGGATATTATAGAAGAGGCTTATTCATTTCCAAACCCAGTTCACTGTAGTGTAAAATTGATGATTATAGATTAGGTGAAGAATTGCTTGTTAAAAACCATAAGTGGAAATATGTTAATCTCAATTAGGAAAGAAGGGGGTGGAGAGAGCTTTCAAAATCTTTCATTGGAGTGGCTGATGAGAGTATATACCAGGGAAATGAAAGGATTGGTTTTCTGAATCTTTGTTAGACCATTGCTTGAATGTGGTTATCAAAAGTAGAAGATAGAGAAATACAAAAGAGGGCAGCTACATTTGTTTGTGGAAAATTAGTGGAGAACAAAATCTGTAGCTGATAATGGAAAGGAGCTGTTACTGAAATACAGGATTCCGGTGAAAATTACTGGGAGTCAGTAAGGTGTACATTAGTCATAAGACTTGAGTAGTGGTAGAGGAATTAGGATAGTTTTTAAAATTAAAAATTCTGGATGGCAATATTACAATCCAAAAATGAAATTGGTTAATGGTGACAATGAAACTCCCATTAAGCAATGAAAGGGAAAATAAACCCATCACTTACCACAGTTGAAGGCACAAGGACCAAGGGTCAAACGAACATTCACACAAAAACACACTTTACAATATTTCGGTTAATAACCTGACACATGTGGCAGGGGGAAAGAATTGGCATGGCATGTGTTTCATTACAATTAAGTTATTTAATAATCCTCAATAATAATAGTGACAGTAAAATGCTGTTGGGCTATTATTATTTAATAGGCCTGATGTCGAATGGTAAATATGGCATTGTGTCTTAAAATAATATATTTTTTCAGGTTTTGTAATTTGTTTATTTACATGCTCATTTGCCAAATATTCAATTGTCCCTTTGGAAACACAGTGTATGCTTCAAAACTAAATTCCACAGCCTACAGTTAAATCTAATTAATCAAATATTTGGTATAAATAAACTGGTTTTATAAATACTTTGATAGATATCATGTCATTACTATGTTCATAAACTAAAAGAACGTTTTTGTGCTGTGAAGCAAAAAGAACTGCATGCTATGTTTAATTTTTCAGTTTGAAACTAAATTACTGATACATCTATATGTAAAGACAGATGAAATACACCCAAAACTCACCAAAGTTGAAGAGAAGAGGGCAGCAGCAACACAAAAACAAAGAAAGTACAATATTTCGGGCAAAACCCTTCAAGTCAACAGATGTAAGTGGCTGGGCTTGCTCAAGACTTGCGTTCTACACAGCTACTCATAGAATGCAATAGACTGTTGGAGGTTGTGGGGGGAAACAACGATAATATAACCACGAGTATAAATCATAAGAGAGATAAATATTTATGATCTGGACTGACGGTGAAAACCTCCTTCTTGACTTCTTTTACTCACTTAATAACTTCTACTTAAACTTCACCTGGTCCTACTCTGATTGCCATAACTTTTCTGGATGTAGACATCTCTGTACAGAATGGTCACTTACACACCTCTGTCCACATAAAACCCATTAACCTACAACAATATCTCCATTTTGATAGCTGCCATCCAAATCATACAAAACATTCCATCCCATACGGCCTAGCCATTCGAGGCAAACGCATCTGTTCTGATCACGAGTCCTTTACTCTGTACACCAACAACCTGACTCAGGCACTCGTAAACCGCAATTATCCTCCTGAACTTGTTCAAAAACAGCTATCAAGATTAAGGAACTGTCCCCCATACCGACACAAACAACCTAAAGTCAACCAGAACCCTGGTTTTCTCACCCAGTTTTTCCCTGGCCTGGAATCGCTGAACCATATTCTTTGTTTGGGCTATGACTTTCTTAGATCCTTTCCTGAAATGTGCCGCATTCTTCCCACTATCCTTCCCACCACATCCCGAGTCACCTTCAGCAGACGGCCTAATCCTTCCCTTGTAAGAGACCCCGTTGCAAAATTTGCGGTATGCATCCACCTACCACTACATATAGTAACCTACTACTGGTGAAACATGCCCCATAAGTCATGCCACTTGTACAAGCACCCATCTCATATAACAGCTCATCTACCTCCACTGTCCAAGTTCCTACATTGGCCTGACCTCAAACTCATCCATTAGTGTACTTCCAGACACTACCTCGCAATCTGAACTCCACAGGTGAGAATTGGCTTATCAACACATCCTGCATACTAGACATCCCCCAGGCCTTAATTTCCGTTAATATCTTCCATCCTCACCTTATACACCCATAACTGGCCAGCACAATAGATTTATATATTTTTCAAAAAAATTTCAATTAAATTTTTATTTATATTTTTTATTACTATTATTTTTCAACCATTTTAATCTTTCTTATGATTTATACTCGCGTTCATATTATTGGTGCTGTCCCCACCACCTCCGACGGTTCTATGAGTGGCTGCGTCAAATGCAAGTCTTCCGCAAGCCCAGCCACTTACATCTGTTTACTTGAACAATGGTTTTGCCTGAAATAATGTATTTTCTTTGTTTTTGTGTTGCTGCTGCCCTCCTCCCTTCAACTTAGGTGAGTGTTGGGTGTATTTCATCTGTCTTTCAATATAAATATTGCCTCATGGCATTTCTTTCCTTTCATTGTTACCTTTACTGATACATCTGTTATAGTTCTCATTAATATATAATTAAACACATAACATTTTGGTCTTTTGACACAATAACCCCGTCATATCACACCATCTTATCTAAACTGTTTAGTTTGTTTCGTGGATTATATAACAATTAAAAAATTAAATAATATTTTTTTATATCCTACAGAGACTAAACCGTGCTGAAGTACTGGAAAACATTATACAAGCTACGCCTGGCTTGAGTGAAGATCCAGTTGCTCTATCAATTCTGAAGGAGCCAGAATTACTAGTGCACTTGGAGAATATAGACACAGTTCGCAGGTAAGTTTTCTATGTTATCTGCATAAATATATTGCTTGAAATCAACTTTGACAGGTGATATTCAGTATTCAATTCAGTAACATTGACGTGAGAATTGTGTACAGTTCCATTATTATTGTTAGCAACAGTTTTAATGTTCAAATCCCCATCTAGGCATTCTGAAATCAATTTTCAAACAGGTCTTGACAGAAATGAAATTGTTAATCTTCTTTAATGCTTGTGCTTTAATTTAATTTGTGGAATAGCAAGATGGGTATGTACTGCTAGTTCTTCTACCCTATCAAGAGTATTTAGGCTGATGGTTAACAGCACTATCAAGCATACTCTTCAATGTCCTATAAAATGTTAATTAATGTGAGGAAGCATCCATAAGTCACGTGGACCAGTCAGGAGTGGTCCAGTAAGCTTTGCTGGGCTATGTGAAAGAAAACAGAAAAAAAAGGGGAGTTTCTAAGCTGAGCTATACGTTTTTTTTTTTTTTTTGCAAATTTAAAAACTATCTACATGTGTACTCTGAAATTCACAAAATTGTGGGTGGCAGAGGGTGCTCAGCACCAAAGCTAATCTCTTTGTTGTGCACTCCAATCCCTAATGGCATGAGGGAAAAAAGAATTCATATAAGAATCATTGCGGCACTTTATTTCTCTAATCTTATCTTTCCTGTCATTCCGGCTCAAATGTGTTGGTGGACGAAGTATTTCACTACGCTCATAAGTGAAAGTGGGAGTACACATGTTTACCAATATGTTTAAACGAAATGTGCATTGTCTATCTACCAGAGACTACCAGCCTAGTCTACTAATCAGTTCTGTGATGCTTTCATAAGGACTCGAATCGAGTGGCTCTTCTCTGTACTTTCACTATACTTTCGATCAACCCCTTACTAAACGGATCCCAAATGGCACAACAATAGTCAAAATGTGGACACACAAGAGATTTGTATGCTATCTCCTTTGTTTGTTCATTACAATTTTTCAAGATTCGACCTATGAATCGCAGCCCAGAATTAGCTCTACGTACTAACAAATTAATGTGTAAGTCTCATTTCATGTTCCTCTGTACTGTTACTCCCAAGTATTTCATAGAATCGACCGTATCAATAACTGAATTGTTTAACTCGTATTTCTGAACAATTGAATTCTTTTTGTTAGTTATGCTCATTGTCTTGCAGTTTTTACAATTTAGCATAAATTGCCACTCAGCGCACTATGCCAAAATAATATCCAGATCACGCTGAATTTCTAAGCAATCGGCCAAATTCTTACTTCCCTATAAATAACCGCATCATCAGCAAACAATCTAAAAAGGCTTTTCACTTTGCCTCCAAGATCGTTTATAAAAATTAAGAAAATAAGTGGTCCTATTACACTAAATTGAGGTACACCCAATGTAACATCTAGATTAGAAGAACTTTCTCCTTCAACAATAACATCCTGCGACCGACCAGTTAGAAAATCCTTTATCCATTCACAAAGCTGATCCGATATACCATACACTCGAAGCTTCGCTAAAAGGCGGTTGTGTGGCACAGAGTCAAAGGCTTTCTGAAAATCGAAAAAAAATAGCATCTAATTGTGAACCTGCATCAATAACTTTCATTACGTTGTGTGTAAATAGGGCCAGCTGCGTTTCACATGATCTTTTCTTCCGAAATCCGTTTTGATTTGTTGTAAGAAAATTATTATCATCTAGAAAATTCATAATGTTCGAGTGTATAATATGCTCCATACCAGGTGTGTAAATATGAAACCGGAATTTGCCGATAGATGGCTGTAGCTATCAAAGCAGTTACCGCCAGATCGCGTCATTGTCACTAGTTTCTTTTGTTGACAGCCGACTGTGATTTTCAACTCCCGACAATATAAGTTTCATACGACAGTGCAGTTTTTAACACTGTTGAAGATGTCGACTTTTGAGCCCACAAACTACGATTTGTGAACATCGTTGATTTTCTGTTTTCATTTAAAGAAGCCACTGCAGAATCACATTGAATGCTTGTTGAAGCTTACGGTGAGCATGCTCTTGGTAAAATACAGTGTTTCAAGTGGTTTAAAAATTCAAAAGTGGAGATTTTGACATCAGCAATGAAGACCGTGGAAGACCTCCTAAGAAGTTTGAAGACAGTGAGTTGCAAGCATTGTTGGATGAGGATGATGCTCAAATGCAACAAAAACTTGCAGATCAGTTGAATGTGACACGGGAAGCTGTTTCCATATGTTTAAAAGCAATGGGAAAAATCCAGAAGATGGGAAAATGGCTTCCACATGAACTGACTGACAGACAACAAGAAAACCGAAAAACCACTTGTGAAATGGTGCTCGCCAGATATAAAAGAAAATCATTTCTCCATAGAATTGTGACTGGTGATGAAAAGTGGATATATTTCGAGAACCCTAAGCGTAAAAAATCATGGGTATCTCCAGGTTAACCGTCAACATCAGTTTCAAGGCCAAATTGCTATGGAAAGAAGACAATGCTCTGTGTTTGGTGGCATCAAAGTGGTGTGATCTATTACGAGCTTCTAAAACCTGGCGAAACTGTTAATAGTGAACGATATCAACAGCAAATGATCAATTTGAACCAAGCATTGCGGGAAAAACAACCAGAATACCAGAAAAGACAACACAAAGTTAATTTGCTTCACAACAATGCACCATCACACACATCAAAACCAGTCAAAGAAATGATTGAGTCACTTAGTTGGGAGATACTGACGCATGCGGCTTACTCACCTGACCAAGCTCCGTCGGATTACTATCTCTTTGCATTGATGGGACACGCACTCGCTGTGCAGCACTTCACTTCTTACGAAAATGTGCGAAAATGGCTTGATGACTGAGAGATGGGGAAAAAATGTATATCTTGCAGTCGAAAATATTTTGAATAAGGTATGTTGTACCATTTTTATGCAATGAACGTATATTTTTGATCAAAACATTCCGGTTTCATATTTACTCGCCTGGTAACTCTAGTATATGATTATCTTTTTTGATATTTAATTACCTCTGCATTTTAATCATAGTGCCATGCATGCTTGTGACCTGAAGTTGTAGTGCTTGGGTGGCACTGGACAAGTACATTTGGTTTGAAATAACAAACCTGTACCAGCGGGTTTAAATCAGCCAATGTGCTGGGGTGGTATCAGGGGGAAAGATGTGGTCACATCCCAACCCACCACATGAATGAAGCATAGGCAGAAATCGTGGTGGTGGTAGAATTGCCGGGAAGGGAAGGGGAGGGGAGGGGGGTGGAATAAGCTTGACCAGCAATAAAAGTGAAACAAAATAATCTTTGTGTAGATAATTCAAAAAGTTATAATTTAGATTGGTTATAGATTAAAATAAAGGGAGATAGAAACTACACTTCAATTACACGCATATTAATACATGTACTGTATCACATTTTAGTGGCAAAAAATGCATCGCAATATAAACTAAATAAAAAATCTTCACGGGTTTTTACATCTGCCTTTCATGTTATCCGTGATTCAGATCGATATTACAACGGTTGAATGGTTAATGGAGTTACATACGGCTGAAACATGTCATCAGTAAAAGCAAAGAAAATTTAAAAATCTTAGCAAGTTACCTAATGCCAGGTAATATTAGATATAATTGTATTCTAGACTGTATAGATTGTAATCAGTTTGGAACAGCTTTCGTTCAAATGAACTAATGATTTAAGTAATAGGACACTAATGAAAACAATTTTATTTTATTAATTTTTATAAAGAAATAATTTACTTATGCCCTCCTTAAAGTCAAATGCCAGTTATAATAACAATCTAATCATTGATAAACAAAAATTAAAGGTTTTATCCTACATATCTATGGCAAAAGATTTCAAATGAATATTAAGTAAATATAAGCAACTAATAATTATTATGTTAATTTGAATTAAATATGTACTTTTCTCTCAGTGTTCTGACAGTTAATTTATTTATTGATGCTTAGCTAAATAGAACTGTTATTAAATAATGTCTATAACCTAGAACAGCATCTCTGATCGTAAATTGGACAAAGAAGACGAAAAGTGTGATGTCATAGTGACGTCACGGCATGATAGATGACGTCACCAGTCATGAAAACTTGTTTTTTTTTATAAGTAGTAGATTATCATTATTATCATTTAAGTGTTACAATTTTTTTTTAATTAGCTGTCTATTTTTCGTTTTAAATTTCCACACCCTTCTGTTATATTATTAATTTTATCACTACCTGTGATATATATATATTTATATATATCATCTCAGTCTCTCCTGACATTGGTAATTCAGTCATGTGATAAACTTCGGCGTGTACACACCTCCCGAAACACATGACTCATTTCCTAGAGGTGTAAAACCTAAATATTGTGTAGTTTAGTGTTCGTCATATGTTTTTCACTCATCACAGCCTTCAGCTTTGGTGAGTGATGACTGATGAGTCATTTTCCCTTTCCTTGTCATTAAAACAAAATTTTATCCATTTCAATTAACTGATTTTGTTAAATTTTGCCCTAATGCCATTTGGCAGCTCTAGAGTCTGGTCATTCAACTTTGGTCTGTCCATATGCTATTCAGATTGTGTAAAATGAATTGCATTCCCTGATATCATTCATAATTATCGATGCAATACAAGTCCATGTGTAAAAATAAAGCTTCATTCTGTCACAGGCTGATATAATTTTCCATAAATTGTATATCACCATTTGAAGATTTATTGGTAAATTTAGTTTCTAAACTTCAAATTTAAATAAATTAAATTTTCTGTTCCATTTATTTGTTTGGAATAATATTGGTTAATATTTGTTACTTCTTTTTCTTGTTCACCCAGTTATTTAGTCAAAGAATCATTGTAGAGACTAACTATTGATTTCTTGAATCTGCTGTTCATAACGAAAGAATAATCAGTATTACCACTTCAAATGTTCTTAATAATTTGTATAAAGATACTTCTTTTTCTGCTGTATTCAGCTGATCTGTTTCCTTAGTAATACAACAGTCAACCCCCAAAATCCCATGTTTTTGTTGGTAAAACTTCTAATACATTATTACATTTCTGTTATGTTTCAAAAGTTGTCAGACTATCGTAACAATTGAAGTATTTGATTTCAGGATCGCAGAACTGCATCCTGCACTTGCAGATGCAGCGGGACACATAGCTGCAGTTGTACAGGAGGAGGCAGCGGGCGGTCATCATGCATCAGATGCTCCAGGCCCAAGCACCGGGTATTCTTATTCCTTGGATGGACTCAGCGATGACGACGACATGGACTCCTCTCAGGTACTGGGAGCTTCTGAGTACTCGTACTGGCTTGACGAACTTGGGCTCACTGGTGGTGATGAGGCGGATGCCTCTGAGTTGCCTCGTTACTTTGACTCGTCAGGCCCTTGGCGGTACTCGTACTCGCCTGATGGGTTGTCAGACAGCGAAGAAACAGATGTGACGGACGAAACGTCTGAGATGTACGAAACGGACTCCCTGCAGGTACTTGTTACCTCTGTGCGTCGAGATACTCACCACCTGTACTTATCTGTTTGCATGGCGACACTGATAAAGCTTTTGCCCTTCGCCTGCAGTGTGGTTTGGAGACGTGGATGACCTATACTTGCGTTTATAATTTCAAGAAATGCTGTTTCATGGGGGGAACCTTAGAGAGAGAGAGAGAGAAAAAAATCCATTTAGAAACCTAGTGGCATCATTAATGTGCTTCAACTACTTCTAAACTTTCTTTTACCCTTCATTTTTGCAACTTACAGTATTTGCTTTTTAGAATTGGGTTTCGACAGTCATTATACGTCATTGGTCACTACAACGTTCTGAAATGTGGAAAGTCAGACAATTTTATTTTTATTTAGTTCAATATTTTTGATTAAAAATTTTGAATTTGTATTTATTCACAAATGAATATGTCCCGTAGTAAATAATATTGTGTGCCGTTGTATGAAATATTTACAAAAGCATGATCTTGATTTTGCCTTTTTAAGGAAAAATAAGTTTTAAACATTTTCTGCGGCATTTTTTTTCCATCTCTCCCAAAGGGTATTAGAAGTTGAAATAATTTTCCAAAGTTCTTCAGGATTGTCTTGTCATATTTGTTAAATAGCAACTTTGCAATCTGTTAACAGTGCTTTTTATTCTCAGTTCTATTTGTTATATGTAATCCATTTTAAAGTATTAACTGAAGATCAGAAATTTTATGTTTATAATTGGCAGTTACTGTTAAGATCACCATCTTATACTGTGTTGGGGGGAGGGGGCTGAGTAGAGGTTAGAAGACGTCATTATCAGTAGCAATAAGTGTAAATCTTTCTTTAACTTACCTGTGATAACATTTACATGTTAGTATGAAATTTTACCTATTAACATTTTTAATATAACTGTAGTTTTAAATTTTATCTTGAAGAGTTTTGTTCAGTATATAGTTCCGTAAAACAAATTTTGGTCATGAATGCCTGAAGTTAATGGCATATGTTAAAAAAAAAAAAAAAAAAAAAAGTGTTTTGTCTCTTGGCTGTTGGGTGATACCAAGTCGTGGTGTATAAACCCAATGTTTTGACCTCTAAAAATGGTTATACACCTGGAAATCTTAAACACTTTGCTCCTTGTGTATATATATATACAAAAAAGGGATAGCGAAATGAACCACCACTTACCTTAGATGATGGTATCATGGGGTGAACACATAAATAAGTGCAAAACACTGGATAAACAATGAATATTTCGGGATTTGGCCCTTCATCAACAGGAGAAAATCAAGGAGGGGTGGTGGTGTAGGAGACAGTTTCACAGAACAATGAGCAGGAAAATGCTTTAAGGCAATAAAACTAAGGAAGGATAGAGAATCACCAGACGGCAGTCGCTGTGTACACATCTGACTCCGCCTGGTGTCTCACTTCTGCACGAATAAGGCTGTGTTTGTTTTTTTGTTTGTCGTCCCAGCCACCTTCATCTGTGGTAAGTGTTGGGTCATATTTTCCTATCCTTCCTTAGTTTTATATATACTTATTGCTTTACACCTTGTTGACGTTTAGGTTATTAGAGGCAGGAAAGGACATGGGACAAGGAACGGGAAGGAATGCCTTTTGAAGGCATTCTCCTGGATTGATTTGGGGAAACCATGGAAAACCCAAATCTGGATGCCCGGACGGGGATTCAAACTGCTGTCCTCCTGAATACGAGACCAGAGCCTTAACCACTCACCCACCACGCTCGGTTTGTATGTATCTCAGCTCGGCTTGCCATTTTGGAAACATTTCTTAATGCCCTTTGGGAGAATGGAGTTACTTTCATCTGTTGTTCAAAATGAGTCCTTTTCAATAACATTATTAGCCTTGGAAATAATAAAAAAAAAAAAAAGTTTTATTGGGATCGTAGGCAGCCAGATAAACTTAAGAAATTGCTGGGATTGGTCTGGATCTGATATTTCATGCAGATATGACACTTGTTGATTATGTTCTTCCACTAAAAAGTAGATTTTTCATGGGATATGCTTTTTGAGCCAAAGAATAAATTCAAGAATTGGCAAGGTCTGTTAAATGTCCCTGCCTGAACTTCATTTAAGAAGGAAAATTAATACCTGATGAACTGCTTGTGTTGAGCCTAATTAGGCCCTTGGAATAAAATAAGCATTGGTGGTCAAATTTTTCTTGGCCTTGCTGGACAGAATTAATATGATGGTTGTGTTTGTTAAATGCACAGCTGAATATTACACTGTTAGAATAGGAGGTGTGGGTCTGTTTTTCCTTTTTGCAGCCACATTTTATATTTATTACTTCTCTAGATAGAACTCAGTCTGAAAAAAAAAAAAAAAAAAAAAAAAACTGGTACAGCTGAGATAATTTGGTTCGTCTTTGTTAGTGTAGTATATTTAAACTTTGTATTTTGCGAAAACTACCAATTTGAAGTGTTTGTGAAAATAGCCCTCATACCAGATGCCAAGCACTGCAACCTGTCTGTTCTTTCTTCAAAAGACATTTTATAATGTAAATTTTATCCAAAAGTGAAATGCATTTAATTTATAAATTTGCTAGTATGTCACTATGGGGCATCTAATGGAATCCTTGCTGAAACATATCGCTCATTTGCTGCAACAATGACATAACTAAAAAACTATCTGTCTTGAGTTATAATCTTAGGATGGATCATTTTTGTAAATACTACAACTGATATTATACATTTTCCCTTCTTTTATATCGTATTATTTCAATGAAACTTACAGATAAGTTATTTTCTAGTGAGCGCATAAAGTTGTTTGACACGAGAAATTTCAATTGGTCCTTTCATAAAATTCACATTTTTGAGTTATGTCACCATTGCAGCAAATGAGCGATATGTAATTACAAGAAACCAGTCGCATAACTAGGTTGTTGAGAGACAATGATTCATTCATTAAGTGGAGAACCACATTAGACACAAAGTATAGTTTTAGAAGAGCTGCTTCTGTTTTCACATTGACTATCATTAGGTTGGTGTTGTCTTCAATTCAGCAGCATAGAAATGACAAGACATTGAAGTATTTGGACAAATTGATTTTACTCCCCACTATTTATTTGTCATTTCTGTATTCTAATTTTTACCTTAGATGCACAAAAAAGTACCCAATAGTTAATACTGTGTGCTGAGATTGATTCAACCAATCGTCCTTGATTGATATCTTTATACAAATAATCCAAGGTGTTCGTAAACTGCATAATTACGATCAAACCACTTGAACAATTCAGGCCATATTCACACAAAATGTTATTGAGGTAGTGCGAAAGGTGTTTTTTAATATATATATTTATACACACACACAATTCATTCTGATAGGTGGCAGCGAAGTATAATTCCTATTTTTACAGTTACGTTATGTTGAACACAATTAACAAGCAAAGACAATGAGCAAAGAAGCAGTTAATTATTTGGAATATCTTTGGTTCAGATTTATATTGTTAAATTGAATTAATGTTTGGAATTATTTTCCACCTGACATGAGAAAATAAGTATTTTTAATTTCTGGATCAGCTGTTGCATTGTTGTTACACGTGATGGTGAGATTAAGGTTGTGTTATTGTTTTGAGTGTGTCCTACCATTTTAGTCATAATGGATCAGTGGTCAGTACAGTGTCGTGTTTTTGCATACGACATTTTTGTTAAAAAATGGTGAATGTATTATCAAAACACAGCGTATCTTTCGACGCCATTTTAATATCGGTCGGAAGCCGAAACACATTGTTAAGATGGGTTCACGTGTTCAGAACAACAGGAACAGTAACAAAGAAAAAGCCACCCGGTCCTGCAAGAACAGTGGGAACAACCGATAACATCGCCATAGTGAGAACTGCTTTAATCAGGAATCCGAGTCGATCTGCACGCAGACATGCATGAGAGCTAAATATGAGCCGCGATTCTGTGAGGAAGATTTTAGGATTAGATTTGAAATTTCATCCATACAAAATGCAGGTGGTGCAGCAACTCAAAGAGAGGGACTATGAACAAAGAGACTTCGCAGTGCATATGCAAGTGTTGCTTAGTGATAATTCTAATGCAATACTGTTAATGAGCGACGAAGCTCATTTCCACTTAAACGGCTCAGTTAACAAACAAAACTTTTGATATTGGACAACTGAAAACCATGTAACATTCATGAAGATCCTCTCCAAATTTAACAGTTTGGCGTGAGGTAGCCCACTTTGGAATGATTGGGCCGTACTTTTTCAAGGAAAATGGCGTCACAGTGACAGTAAACTCTCAACGCTATGTTCGCATGTTGGAAACATTTCTCAGACCAGAACTTCGGAGGCGAGGAATAAACAAGAAAAATGTTTACTTCCAAGAGGATGGGACCACAGCGTGTACTTCCCTCACATCGATGTGAGTTGAGAAGATGATGTTCCCTGGCAAGCTAATTTCGCGTTTTGATGACGTGCCATGGTCGCCAAGGTCACTGCATTTGTCTCCCTGTGACTATTTCCTATGGGGATATTTGAAAGCTGGTATCTACGCTCACAAACCATGTACTTTATTAAAGCTGAAAGATGCAATCACAGAAGAAGTGAATTTGATTAGAGAAGATATGTTGACCGGAGTTTTTGATGATTTTATATAGAGGATGGAAATTGCATTCAAGTGGATGGCCAGCACATGCATGACATCATATTCAAGAAATGAACACACTTAATGTTTCATACAGCATATGTTTTATGAAATGGTATGTTTTCACCATTATATCTATAGCAACTAAATAATATTACTAAGTAAATTAACTTTGTACTGCTCATTTGAAAAACGTCCAGTTCCCACAAGTCACCCTGTATATCCGTGGATCAGAATCTAAAAGAAATATTTTCGAAAGTGGTAGTAACATGATATCAGTTACGGTCGCCCTAGTGCGAAGTTGATAGAACTAGCTGTTTTAAATATATAAGATTTGTAGTAGTTTTTTCGTATTGTGAATGCTAAATAAAAAATTAATGATGTTGGTGTATATTAGAGTGAGGTAATAATTTATTAAAAATAGTAAAACGGAAAATGTGTCTGAGATTTCACATTTGTTGTACTGTTTGGTCATAGTGTGCTTTGCTTTGGATCGGTAGCACTAAGGTCACAGTGTGTTAATAAAATATACAATTAGTGGAATTCATACCGCTGGAAAAGTTGCCTTAACCATCAGCATCATTCATATTGGGTGTGAGCCAAAAACGAATATTATTACATTTACACATGAGTTTTGTCATTTGATATTGTTACAAATTCTAGCATCAAAAGCACATGCAATATCATATAGCAAATGGTTTTGATGAATTTTTAGTGTTACAGATAATTAGGATTTGGTATTGTTAGGATTATCAAGCAGTGCAAACACCAAACATCAGAGGTGTGTGGAGCGGCTGTAAATAATATTTTCTTCATATGTAAAATCCTAAGCATGAGTAAACAGTATCATCACTGACAAAACACTTGACATATTCAGGACATATTCACACTATATGTTATTGAGGTGGACTGTAAGATTTTTAGGTAAACTAGGATATGTTTCATTTTGGTGTGAACTTGCAAAGCTGAGAAATAAGTTTCTAGAATTAGTAAACATTTTTTGTTGAATGTTATTTCACACATCATATTAGTTTCTTTGCCCCACTGACATTTGGTTTAAGAGGGAGATCTGTACATTAAGACCGTATGTGAATGAAGTTTCTGGAAAATCCAAAATTTATTTGATAGTTTACCTGTGAGTTATCAGCACAAATCTCAAATTTCGTGTGGACAAAGTCACGGGTACAGCTAGTAAAGGATATATTTTCTTTAAATGAGAAGTCTGTGTTGTATGGTTTCTTTTAGACTATGCAGAATAATATAATTTCAGTTGGATGCTAAACTACTTTAAATCACAAGCTTTCTTCTTGAAAAATTTCACTATGACAGTTTTGCTCTGTACAGTAGTTACTTCTAATTTTTATTTCCCTCTAAAACCTCTTATTATTTCCTTTATTGCTTTACAAGGAGGCAGTCCTGTCCTGTTATATACATGTGAAATAGTAATAAAATAAGATGCCTATAAAGATTGGTCACCAATAAAATGTTACATATAGAGCATGGCTTACATTACTATTACTTTTTGTAAGGCTGTGCAGACTTTTAATACTGTTGTTCAAAATGTGTATTCAGCCATAATTTTAGTCTTCTGTCCACATGCATAATTATAGTTTACAATTTTAAATATGTACATCATTTTTTTTTTCAAGTAATATTGAGTAACGCGTATCACATTCTCAACACCAAAATTTAGTGTGTTTTGCTGGTAATTTCTTTATTTCACTTTGTTGTAAATTTGTCTGCATAATACAATTTTCTGTGTTAGTCGGAGTGACATTGTTTACAACAAATTAAGGCAGCATGCCAGCCAGAGAACATGCTTTCTATATCTGAGAGAGTTTCTTAAGGTGATCCCACCCGAAGTTATACTTTTTATGCAGGGTGTTTGGTAATTCATATTGCAAACTTCGAGAGTTTATAGAGCAGACCAACTAAGTATAACTCTGATCATGAACCTGTGTCTGAAAAATTACCCTTTCTGCACTACAGGTACAATAAAATAAAATCAGTAAAAATAGGTAGTGTTGCTTCTGCAGTGTTTCAAACTCATACAGTAGTGAAGCAGGTTTAATTTTTGTTTTCCAATGTTGATAGTTTTTCCAGTATTGCATGATTATTATTATTATTATTATTACTCCGCGATTCACTAAAAGTGTGTGGCGGAGGGTGCATTGCACCTATCTAAAAGGGTTATGGTTTGGAAGGGTTATAAGGGATATGGCAGGAGGCGCCCATGGGCTATTGTGAGGAACCATCCCCGCATTCGCGTGGAGTGATCTGGGAAAACCATGGAAAACCCAGATCAGGATGGCTGGAGTGCTTTATCGAAAGCTACTCCTGTCGGATTTTAAGTTTACTCGCCCGGTAAATCCTTTCTATTCCATTCCCTAATCGCTCGTGGGAAAAATGAGTACAGAAATGAATCGGTTCTGGCCCTGATTTCTCTTATCTTGTTTTCATGGTCATTTCGAGATATGAATGTTGCTGGTAGCAATATTTGCTGACTGTCGTTCCGAAATACATCTGTCTTGAATTTTTCAATTAGCTTCCGTCGAGAGCAACGCCTTCGGTGTTCCAGGTCTTCCCAACCTAACTCCTTCAACATCGCACTTACGCTTTCCCTCCAACTATATATACCTGTCACGAATCGGGCGGCTCTTCTTTGGACCTTCTCTAAAGCCTCCATTAACCCCTTTTGATGGGGACCCCATACAGAACAACAATACTCTAAGTGAGGACGTACTAGTGACTTGTATACAATCGATTTAACTTCCTGAGTGCATTGATTTAAATTACGACCTAGAAATCGGAGCATACGATTTGCTTTTCCCATTACATTCTCGATATGCTCATTCCACGACAAATTATTACGAATTGTTAGCCCTAGGTATTTAGCGGAATTTACCGTTCTAAGGACAGTGCCATTAATCGTATATTCATAGTTAAATGGTGTCACCTTTTTACTTACACGCATGACTTGGCACTTTTTAGCGTTTAACTCCAACTGCCAATCTTTACACCACGCAATTATTTTCATAATATCGTCTTGTAACAAAGCGCAGTCGTCCTGGGTTTTGATTTCGCGATAAATTATAGCATCATCGGCAAATAATCTTTTCATCCCCCCTATTATGTCGCATAGATCATTGATGTATATGAGAAACAACAGTGGCCCTAACACGCTTCCCTGGGGAACTCCAGACCCCACTTCAGTAAGTGATGAACGCTCACCGTCGAACTACACACTGTGTTCTGCCCTTCAGGAAGTCTGCAACCCAGTCGCATATTTGTCTAGATATGCCGTAACCGCGAAGTTTCCTAAGTAACCTAGTGTGAGGCACAGTATCGAAAGCTTTTTTAAAGTCTAATAGAACCAAATCAACCTGGGATTGCTCATCTATAATTCGGCACAAGTCGTGAATTAGAAGTGCAAGTTGTGTTTCGCAGCATCGGCCTTTTCTGAATCCATGTTGATTTGGATTTAAAAGCTCACCTTCATCCAAGAACCGCATGACATTTGAATAGATGATATGTTCTAAAATCCTGCAAAATATTGAAGTTAACGAGATCGGCCTATAATTTTGAGGATCATTAACATTCCCATTTTTAAACACTGGAGTTACGATAGCGGTCTTCCATTCGGCTGGTATTTTTCCTTGCTCCAGAGAGACGGTATACAATTTCATCAAATACGGTGCAATTTCCTTTGCGTATCTTGAGTAGAATCTTGTAGGAATACCGTCTGGTCCGGGAGCCTTATTGGTTTTTACATTCATAAGCAGTTTAGTTATTCCCTCAACATCAAGAGCGAGATCATTCATAATTTTGTCGGTACGATTGTTAAATATCGGTATCTCCTCTGAGTTTTCTATCGTAAAAGCCTTTTTAAATATATCATTCAAAATTTCTGCTTTCTCTACGCTTGTTTCTGATAATTCACCATTTTCTTTAATCAGCGACGGCATAACCTTACGAGAGCCTCTTATTACTTTGATATACCACCAGAACTTTTTTGGATTAGTAATGAGATCTTCGGATAAATTCCTGGCTTGGAATTCTTTAAACGCATCGCGCATTGCCTTACACACTTCCGCACGCAACTGGACTAATTTAGCACGATTAGATGAGTCCCCCGATTTTTTCACCGCGGCATGTAAATGCCTTTGCCTCCTGAGCAAACGTTTCACTTCCCTATTGAACCAAGGGAAGTTATTACTGACCTTAATACTCTTCTTAGGAACAAACTGGTTTAAACCAGTCCATATTAGTTCTTTTAAATTAAACCAAAGTTCCTCAACATTTGTATTTAGCATGTACGTTTCAAAATTCTTCGCAAAGTGATCAACCATACCCGCATCGTTTGCCTTATCGAAGCAAAACACGAGTTTCTCTTTGTCATGCTTCAGACTCAGACTACAGTTTAACGTTACCACAACCGCCTTGTGATCACTTATACCGTCTTCTATACAAACTTTATCTACAATATCAGGATTGCTAATTAGAAAAAGATCCAGAATGGACGAGGAATCTTTGTCGCACCGCGTTCGCTCTTCGACCATCTGCTCAAGAGATCTTTCTGCAAATGATTCTAGGAACGTTTCGGTTATTAACCTATCTCTTCCACCCAACCTGAACGTGTATGTGTCCCACCTAACCGACGGTAGGTTAAAGTCACCACCCACGATCAATATATGTCCTTGAAATTTTTTGTAAATGTTATTAAGTGACTCTCTGAAGTATTCCGCGTTAGCCAGATCAGAATCCGGAGGTCGATAAAATGACCCGAGTATGAACTTTAAATTTTTGCCAATTTTTACCTTGACCCATATTAACTCGTAAAAATTTTCCGTTTCAGTTACGACAGAGCAATTAACGGTTTTACTTACGGCCACGAACACACCCCCACCCATTGAGACAGTTCTGTCCTTCCGAAAAACATTGAAATGAGGGCCAAATACTTCGCTAGATTCAACTTCGGGCGTCAACCAGCTCTCGGTTCCTAGTATTATATCGACATCATTAGTCGCAACTGAGGCGTGAAAATCCGCTACTTTCCCTCTAATACTCCGACAATTTAGTACCATTATCCTTAGCTGCTTCGTATTGTTATTTGTGTCTGAAATAGCATTTTTCATACTCGCACTCTGACGGTAAACGGGTGAAGTAATTGGAGCTGTAATATTAAAATTATTCGCGCCATCACTACCGGGACCAGCTTCTAAGTTATCAGCATATCCTCTTCGGTGAAATGAAGGATCTTCGGGCCTCACACTGTTCCTAAAAAATAATTCATATCAAGGCGGTTCCAAATTTTAGCAGCCACCTTGGACGCCATTCTAGGTGTGTAGTGGACGCCCGACCTGTCAAATGCGTCCCAGCTGGCAGCTATCATCGGACAAAGGTCGACGAAGCCCCAGTTGTTTTTGCGACACAGCTCCTGCAAATTATTATTTAAATTAAAGATCTTCCACCACACAGCCTCCCCACAATCGACACGCGGCACCACACTGCAAATTGAGAACTGTAATGAAACTGAATTTTCCCGGGCGGCTTCATACGCCTTTCGGCCCATCTTGTCCATGGATTTAACTATATCTGGAACAGAAACACGACACGAGTCATTAGTGCCGACGTGCGCAGCTACTCTTAACTGACGGCAGTTCGATTCCCTAATCGCTCTTGGAATGGCCTCCATGACACGTGGTACGGTTGCTCCTGAAAGAGAAACGGAATGAACGTTATGATGGTCCACCACAGAAGTTACTTGATGTTACGTCACCCAATTCATTGCAACCATTGAATCTTTAAAGCACATTCCGATGAAGTCACTCAAAACTGCTCAGTATTTGTTGAGTTTCTTGTGTTGTAACCTGAACTTGTGCATGCATATGTTTCTCTGAATCTACTGGATTCGAGTAAATTCAGCTCTTCATATATCCCCTCATGAAAATGTTGAGTTTAGATACATCTGGCAATTTGGGAGTCCAATTTATTGTTTCACTCCAGCATATCTGTTTTTGCCCAGATGTTTGCTTGAGATGCTCACAGATGCAGAGAGAAAAGTGTGCTGGTCCACAATGGTTTTGAAACCATATTTCTTAATGAAAATGTAGTGGAACATATCTGAATAATGTTTGCTATACTTCTTGCAAGAAGAGTGGTACATGTGCTGGGTTAGGTAGCAGGGAATATGGTAATATCCAGTTAAACAACACACAATGAAACATCCCCACAGGTTGATGCTGAACCTTTCCTGAAATCCATTGGAAATGAGTTACATGGGGAATTTCACGATCTGAAACATTGCTGTTTGTACAATTCAATACAGTTTTTGTTGTTAAAATCAGCTGGACAAATTGCATGTACCTTATGAGGGTGGTAAGTTATTTTTTGTTTGTTGCTTTATGACCCAGGGTCATTAGAGCTTGGATAAGGTGGGAGAAGGAAACAGAAAGGAATTCAGCCTTTGAGGGAACCATTGCTTCATTTGCCTGGATTTATTTTGGCAAACTAACATCTTGGTGGTTGGGTCGTGATTTAAATCCATGTCACTCTTCCAGAACTGAGTGTTAACTGATCATCCACAATGCTCAGTAGGATGGTAAAAATACAGTTGACGTTCATGCAGAACACCCTATCTTTCAAAAATAGTATCTCAAGGAATCCTGTAATGTGGTAAACAGTCTGTATATAGGTGATGATGAGCTGCTGTCCCATTATGTTCAGCTTCTTCATAAACTAACATCTTGTCAATGCACTCAATGAACCTGTATTCTTCAGCCATTCCCACTGGAGAGTAAATGACAAGTAACTTGCTGTTTGCAACAAGATGTACATGATAGGCAGATGTATATAAACATGTGACATCAAGTGATCATCATCCAGTGATTTATAACTGCTACTTGTCAATTCATGTTGCCTAAAAAACACAGAAATGTGAAATATGTTTTAAAGCAGAAGATTTAAACACTTGATTTTATTTCCACTTTTAACACGAAATGGTACTTTTATAGATGGTGGTTCCTCATCAAAATTGGGCCTGTGTTATAAACCCTAGGAATTTCTAGTATTTGTCATAGTTCTGTGTTTTCTAGCATGCTGCCTTAAACTGTTTTAAACAGTTGGTTTTTTCTTTTCTAAAAAGAAAAAAGTATTTTTTTCTCTTGAATTTTTATGATCACAATAAAGTTTGCCATTCATTCTTCTGCATTTTGTAACTGTAGATTATTCCCAATCACTTTCTTATAAAGCACTTTTTGTACACTTATAAATGGAGTAATCAGACATAAGAATTGTGTTATTTTTCAACTTGGATTTGTTATAATTTTTTACATTTTTTAAGGGTGCTTTTCAATTTCTCTGCTATTTTTATAAAATCTTGGATGATTGCTTCCATTATTTAAAGAAATGTGATTTTTTTAATTACACTGGAGAAATCCAATTTAGCCAAACCATGGTCAACATGCTGGGCTGTTGATCAATGGTAAGTAAACAACCTGACTTTTTCAGTTGGGTGGTTGGCTGGTACCACTCAACTTCATTAAACCAAAAATGAAAGGCAGCTTCCCAGAGTAAGTTTTACGCATTTTCTAATAGTTCAAAGGTGAATGCTGGTATTGTAACACTATTCTATCCCATAATCACAAGCACATTCATTATACCAGGTGTCCATATGCACCAACTTACCAAAATGAACTGTCTACTCAGTGTTATGCACAAAATGCTTGCAGGGACAGTTACAAAATTGTTAAGTTGAAGAACTTGAATGTTGTATTATTTATCCTGATTAATTACTTGTTTTAATGTAATATTGGGGAATAAAACAAGGATATAAAGCAGCAAATGAGCATAGGAAAAACTTTAATTTTTCACTTGGCCTGTGTAGGGAAATAAATGTTTTGTTAATGGAAAATAGTATTCAAGATATAAATGTGAAGTATAAGATTGACAGTAATAGTGTTTTAGGTCCAAAATCCAGATTATATGAAAATCTTGAATCATATGTATTACCTGCAATTTTTCTTTAATGTTGTAATTTTAAATATGAGAATAATTTGAGAATTTACTCTTCCCTTAAAAATTATTATTAATTCATGAAACACAAAATATTCACTTGGTGATTAAACTGACTGTAAGAACAAATTGATGTGGTTGAAATTGTAAAGTCCGCTGGAGTGAAATATTAATAATCTTGTAAGTTCGAAACAGTTGAATGCTATACATGTAGTAATAGTTGTGATTTGAATTATTACATTCAGTATATACAGCACGAGTGACAATTTGCGAGACATCACTCCTTTCAATTGTGCTTCATTTTACACACAACTACTTCATAGAGCAGTTTCAAATAGACCAATTCACAGCAGTCGTCGGCCATACTCGTTTCCGAGTTTATGTTACTCTCTTGCATGTTTATTTGTGTATGCGTTGGTGGCTGGTCAGGCCAATTCTTGCATAGAACAGTCGTCTGCACACACTGCACCCAAATGTGGGTGGCTGGTGCGGTAGGGTTTGTCGGTCTTTCCGCCTTAAACGGGATTCAGCTACCAGACTTCGCTGCTCCTCTTCGAAACGTGCCACTGCTGCGGAGGTAGTTTTGCGCCATAGAACGCGGTGAGGTTGTCCCAGGTGGTAAGGTCTATATTAGTTTTCTTCAAGGTCTTCTTGAACTGATCTTTGTAGCGTTTCTTAGGGGCACCGCGAAGTCTGCTGCCAGTGCTGAGCTCACCGTATAAAAGTTGGCGAGGGAGTCTACTGTTGCTCATACGCCGAACGTGTCCAACCCATCTAAGTTGGTGACTGATGATGAGACAGCAGTATACCCATAATAAAAACAAAATACATACCCACACATGCAGAAACAAAAGTGAGAGTTCTGCAGTTGAAACAGTTCCAAATGTCTCTATTTTAGTCATTAATTACTGAAATAACAAAATCCCTTGATATTCGAGGAGTATCACTGTTTGCTCACAATATTGGTAGCCTTCAAAACTTTTTTTATAAAAAGTTGACACATTACTAGCAACTGCAGTTATATTGAAACAATTTGCTAATATAGGTATGAACGAAAATACTGTAGAACCAATCGGAAAGTTTAAACAAGCTAGGTTACACTTTCTGGTGCTATGTCATAGAGCTGTATTTAAGAAAATAGACACACAAATGAAGTGTTAGTAAAAATGGTATTACAAAAGTACTTAAATTATAAACAGTGAAAAATAAATTAATTAAAACTAGCTCCGTTACTGGTTCAAAAAATAACTCCTTATGTTCTCCGAAATTGGTTGGCAAGTAAGCTTATCATGATCGTGGCAGAGAATGGTAATTTTTCTGTTTAAAGAAATATATTTGAACAACACAAAGTGATACCTTTCCCACAAACAATGAATACATGTGTAAAAATGAATAGTAGCAAAGGACAAAACTTGTATTCTACTTATCGCTCATTCAAAATGATATTATTAATAACAGTGCAACAATTATAATAGTGATGACAGTTTAGTTTAACCCACTTTGTTTCACAGGTGCGCAGTTCCAGCTTTGTTGCCGTTTTTCGTTGACATTGAAGTCAGATACCTCATGCCATAATGGATTCCTTGATTTAAGACGGGGGTGGGGCGTTAGGTTGTTAAGCACCTCGTAAATTTGGAGATCCTGTGTATGGTCAGGATTATGTAATTTTCTCCACTCACATGCCTTGACTTCTTGATGTCTTACCAATGGAGGTAGTATGTTACTAATAACATGTAACCATGACTCTGGAGTGGATTTTAGTGGGCTAGTTAGGATTTTCGTACATTCATTCAGGTTTGTATTTTCAGTGTAACTGCAAACATGCCATACTTCAATAATCATAGAGTGTTTCTAAGCAATGATGCTGCCACTAACATTTATCGTATGCTTAACATGGTGATCCTTCTCAGAGAATGAGATTGACCTGCCAGCAAATATCGGTACTTAACGTTCACTAATATTGGTCCTTGTTACTGTAATCAATGCCTTGTGTTAGTCGTAATTGTTTTAGTTGTCTTCAGTAAAATAGGTAATGCTCTGGCCTCACATTCGGGAGCACACCGGTTCGAATCCCCGTCCAGGCATCCAGATTTGGGTTTTCCATGGTTTCCCCAAATCACTCCAGGCGAATGCCGGGATGCTTCCTTCAAAAAAGCCATGGCCGGATTCCTTCCCATTCCATGTCCCCAGTCCCATCCTGCCTCTTATGACCTTGACGTCAACGAGGCGTAAAGCCATAAGTAAAAAAAAAGTAAAATAGATTCTTCTGTAAAAAAAGGTAACTAAATATGTGTTCCATTGTTGGCTGTTCATTTTGTAGAGCAGATCAGCCACTCAGTAAAAAATTACCGATTTGCCATAGATTCTACCCTCATCTGGCATCACTATAGTTTAATGTGGACTGTGAAGCACAAAGGGGTATAACCATAAATAAAACAAATCGAACAAAAATTCGAGGCTGCTGCAGGATTTGAAAACTGGAGCTTTAACTCTGGAGGCAAGCTACTTCGCCAATAGACGAGCTACTTAGCCAACAGGCAATCACTCTTATATTCTGCCCATTATGAAACTTGTAAGTCTGTCATAGATTTATCTCATGTGTAAAATGATTGTAGATTTTCATAAATTTGAAAGGAATTTGTCGGTTTAGACTAAACTGTTAAAATTGTACCAATAAAACAGTCCCTAGAGCATACCCACAGTTGTAAAGAAACTTTAGCCTAACCAAAATAAGTTATCGAGCTCAAACACAATAGCCTTTTATACTACTCAAAACTATTCTTTTAGTCAATATGGAAGGTCATTTTTTTAGTGTAAGGGAAGGAATTATGTAAAAAAAAAAAATAAAAAAAAATGTGTTTCAGATATAGAGAACCCTCAGAGACACAATTAAGCCTTATTCTTAAAATGACTTACAGGGGGTAAATATGAAATAACTTTACAGTTACGTTGTTGTAGACAAAGGATGAAAGCAGAAAAATCTCTCGGGATTCTAGCCGCGTCAATAAAGAGAATTTTCTACAGTGTTGCCGCTGCGAAAATGTACATAGTTATCCAATGGATGAAAGTGTTATGATATCACACTGAACTCGTACATATCAGCCACAGAAATTTAAGATTATTATACCTTGTGCATTTTGACTTCAGGATGCTCTCGTAGAATCTTGTAATTGTTCTTCCTCATATTATTTGTATGATAAAATGAAATAATTAATATTCCATAATGATGGAGCAAATGTTTTGAAGTTGGCACTACATGTTACAGAAAATTTGTCTTCGATATTTTCATTTAAATGTCTTGGTCTGGAATCACGTGAATTAATTTGTAAACATGTCTGTGCTAACATTGATGATAATTTCAAGTTTTTACAGCACAAGAAAATTATGAGACACATCCGACAGCAATTTTCTCGTCCTCCTTCGACTAGGCTATGGGAGAGATAAAGTTATTTTTTGAGGGAGCTAGATTTCATTAATTTATACTTCGTAGTTTACATCACCACTTAATTACTTCCATTAGTCTTTTCGAGAAATGCATAATCGTGGTGTTCATTTGCATTACACAGCCCTAAAATGTTAGTACTGGAAAGTGCAACCTAGTTCCTTCAAACACACTACATTAATTCTATATTTATTTTTATTTCGCATGCGTATGTTAGGGAATTGTTTTGGCATTTGTCTAGGTGTAATCCTTTGACTGTTTTTTTGTGTATGCTTACGGGTTTAGAATAGTCCCCATTTTTAAGGTCAGAAAGTGACCCTTTTTGGGTATGGCTATGGGTCTAGTATACTTCTCAATTTCAAGGTTAAAGGTCATGACAGATTGACCTGATCTAGCTAAAATATTAAGTTAAACTTTCACATTAAACTCACTGTAATAAAAATACCATCCACACTTTTTACTTTTAATAGCCTTAACCTCAAGTTTGATTTCCAATATAAATACCTAAAGGATGGCTGAGCAGTGTGACAATAGGGATTGAAAACTGGCTACAATTACTTCTTTGAAACATAAAGTATATTTTTTTCAGCTGTAAAATTTTACTATATATTTTCAACTAAACAGTCATATTTAATTTTAAATGAAATGCTATGAAAAGCAAAATTAAAGTATTCTGGCAATTCATTTCCTCATTACCTTGATTTTGTTGTAACATCTCCAACTGTTCCTAGCCCATCAACAAATGCTGAATGTGTGACATCAGTCTTTAAAATAATAAAAGTACAGAAAATCTTGATGCTTTGATCAGATTTGTATTGACCTGTATTTTACTCTTAGGGTTTGCTTTGCATAATTTGAAGAATTTCTGTTTAGTCTAGAGACACATAATATCCTCATTATATAAGAGATACTACAATGACTATCACCATTATAAGAAAAGCAATGACATTCATTGAAAATAAAGTGATTTCCTTATTTCAACAAATATTGGGATCAATTGGGGGACATCTTTTAACTGTAGAATTCACTTCATCTTAGTTCATCTGCGAGTCTCAAGAGCACGGAAACAATATTTTAACTAGGAATTTATGGCCTATTATATTCTGATTTTATTGTATCTGCTACCATTTATGCTGTCCCATGAGATAGTCATGTCTAGAGCAAATCATAATTGAAATGCAAGGGGCCTCACAAATTGCAACTCTCACTGTATTTGTAGGCTATTATAGTTACTGTTGTGCCTTTTATTTGTCCCTTTGTTCCAAATTAACATATTTTTTACATGTTCATCCTATTTGCTTAGTTTTTTGTTTTATCTTTACTAAATGTTTTGTCCCAAGTCCTGAGACACACGTATTTTGCTACTGATATATGCTCATTACAGTCGTCTGATTCCCAGCCAAGAGGCAGTGACTTATCTCGACAGCAGTCTTACTCAACAATCACATCAGCGCAGTTAGCTGCTGCATTAGCATCTGCAACAGGTAAAGCTGCATTCTATACTCTAGTTAGAATTCAATTGTCAGTATAGATTTGTGTTAATAATTTATGGAATATACTTTAAAATATCAAGGTGGGGCCTTTATGAAAACTAGTAGCATTCTGTTCTTGGTGTTAGTTTGTGAGACTAGTAAGCAAGTGATCACCATATATATTATGGCATCTGTGTTTCTCTTTTCTTGTGTCTTAGCCTTATACTTTATGTTTCTTATCAATACTTGGATAATAGTGATAATGAAACTGCTATTAGGCAATGAAAATAAGTTAGGGTAAGGAAAATAACCTGTCGTTTACCACTGAACAAGGCAGGAGGGCCAGATGAACACAGAAAAACACAAACATATTTTGGTTAGTAACCTACTCATATAGGTGAGCCAAAACTACCACCTAAATGCATGTAGTAGGTCTGAATATAAACACATCTTTCCTCTTGCCATATGTCTCGATTGAAATATTGTAAAGCGTGTATGTATTTTTCTGTGTTGTACTAGGTCTTCTGCCTTAAATCTGCACTTAGGAATTTTGTAGTAAAAAATCATTTGAGAGAATACATAAACATTCACTCCAAATTTATACTAAGAATTTCAAGCTTTTTTGATGATTTCTCAGCTAGAGGTTTTTGGTTTTATCCCACAGTGTATCCCATAACTCATACCTGCACTATAAAGCCTTTTGTCTAGTTTGTGAAAGGTTCATCAAAAACCTGTGTTGTAATGCATATTTTAAAACAAATAATAATAGTACAACTTCTTCATTTAAATTGAAGATCTACTATAAAAAAATCCTTAAACATAAGCTAATCAAAAAAGCAAAGGTGTCACTGCTGAGCTTTTTTAAAAGCAATTTAATGTGTTCTTTACTGTTCACTTTCATCACTTAAGCTGTCTTTGTTTCAAGCCCTGGTAGCTCTAGTGACAAATGTCCTTAGTCTCTTTACTTTACAGCCATATGAGATGTGGCATGAGTTGTTAGTTTGTCTAAAGATCTAATGTCAAAAAAGAAATAAGGTAAATATAAGCTATCAAAAAAACAAAGGTGACACTGCTGTGCCTTTTTATGGCCTTTCTATGGCCTTGGTTAGTATACAGGGCTAGTCAAAATGATTGCAGCAATTTCATGATTTTCTTTTGGCTGTCCTATTAAAGGTACAATGATGGGGTATGCTGTTATAAGACAAGTGGCTCTCCAAGTTTCGATTGCACTAAATGCAAGCTTCCCACGGTGGCCACTAGAGTGCTAGAGAGCAAGATGGCTGAAAGTGAGAAAGCGTATTTTGTTCTCGAATTTCATTCGACTCGGTCTGTGGTAACTGTGCAGCAACACTTTAGAACAAAGTTCAGTATGGTAACACCATTTGGCAATGGTATCAATAGTTTAAAGCCACAGGATGCCTTTGTAAAGGTAAAACAACGGGTCACCCTCCTGTGTCTAAAGAAACCGTTGAACGTGTGCACGCCATTTACGTTCGTAGCCCACGGAAGTCTACTCCTCGAGTGAGCAGGGAATTAGGTATTCCACAAAAGACTGTTTGGAGAATCCTACGGAAGTGACTGTGTATGCAGCCTTACAGGTTATAATAGCTATAAGCACTGTCGCACAGCGATGAAGTGCATCATTTTCAGTTCTATGCCCAAGGTCTAGAACAAGATGAAACACAGAAAAACTTGTGTTTTGTGATGAGGCCACTTTTCATGTGAGTGGAAAAGTGGCACAGTGTGCGCATTTGGGGGACTGAAAACCCCCCATGCTTATGTGCAGCATGTTCGTGACTCTCCAAAAGTGAACATGTATTGCGCGATCTCACGAAAGAAAACTTTATTGGCCTTTTTTCTTTAATGAGGTGAGGATCACAGGGAAAATCTATCTGCAAATGTTGCAGAATTGGCTCATGCCAGTTCTGGAAGCTGATGGTGAATATTTCATTTTCCAGCAGGACAGTGATCCACCCCATTTTTCTCTTGTTGTCCATAATTTCCTAAACATCAGGATTCCAAACAGATGGATTAGTCGTGCTGGGGATGTTGATCGTCAACTGATGTCATGGCCTCCTCGTTCCCCTGACCTAACCCCCAGGGACTTCTTTGTTTGGGGTTTCGTAAAAGACACGATGTTCATGCCACCAGTACCAGTTGATCTGCCAGACCTGCAGGTTCGCATCACCAATGCATTTGCTCTCATTGACACACATGCTGCATCAGGTATAGGAAGAACTTGATTATAGACTTGATGTGTGCAGAGTCACTAAAGGTGCACATATTAAGCATCTGTAGACACTCGAAAAAACTTTCACAGTTCGTTTATATATCTATGTAATCTTGTAAGTATATGTCAAATAATAAATCTGTATTAATTTTCTGAAATCACTAAAATCGTTTTGACTAGCCCTATATATAGAAAAGACTCATTATACTGTTTTATTTTCGTGATAAATTTTATTTTACCACATGATTCATTAACATATTGGACGGAATGGTATAGTTCTTTCTGTCCTTTGTAATGATACTATACGAGTAGTTAGTTGCATTGATTAATCCTGTAATGATTATTCATATAGCAAGACTTGATTGGATAGTGGGGGGGGGGGGGAAGAGAGAGAGAGAGAGAGAGAGAGAGGTTGACTGCCACGGAAATCACTGAAAACTGATAATAAAGTCACTTACAGATAAAGGTGCAAGTTCAATAATTTACCCAGTTACCACCAACTTAACTGTTGAGGAAAGTTAGTTTAGAAATCAATTGATATAATGATTAAAATTGTGTGAAGGGTAAATTGAAATAAGTCAGTGTTACTGATAATTCAATATTAACTGCTGTTCCAATCAATATTCAGCCAATCCTCTGTGCTACTACAGTGCATTTTCACTACTTTATTTGACTGTTAAAATCATATTTCTGTATGCTTGAGGCACTTATGTGTTTTTGAGAATGAGTATGGGCAGATTTAAGTTCCTATCAAGCAATTTCTGATATTTTAGCACTTTTGTTAGTGTGGGGTGCATAGATTCAGATAACTGATTTATGAAAAGTGATGATGGTGATAAATGGGGAGGAGCAGGGAGAACGGCATTTACTTACTTTTGTGCTAGATCCAAGCAATTGCCTAGTAGTTAATGTGTTGGACTGTTAGCATTGAGTGACTGAGCTAGATGCACTGATGGAATTTTTACTGCTGTGTAACACATATTAGAATAGATGGAATCATAAGTGGTATGGACAAGTAGTGTTATGGTATGATCTTGATTGCACTTGTGCACTGTATACCTGGGGTAGTCCTCAGCCATTTGCTTCTTCCATCCACTGTCCAGTGATAAATGATGGTTTTAATTTTTGTGTCAGTATTCTATTCAGTTTGATTGTTTATGGTTTATTCCTTATCCTGAGTATATTTATTAAGGTGGCGTCCATTAATGATGTGAGGTGAAATGGGGGGGGGGGGAGGATCTGGTAAATCTCACGAAACCTCACCAAGGGGAAGGGGGGGAGGGACAACGGAAATCTCACATGAGGTTTTTAAATTCTTGTAGCATGGTAGAGCTAAAAAAAGTCAACAAATGACGTGAAAGTTGACCTTGGAAGCACGAGACCTAAAAACAGTGAGGTCGATTAGTAACGGGGGGAGTGTCTCCGTCGAAATCTCGCGTCATTTCAGAGGGGGTTCCGACCAGATCTCACAAAGTCTCACCAGAAAAGGGTGGGGGGGGGGGGGGTCTGGAATTCCGGAAAAACACCTAGCCTCACATAATTAATGGATCCTGTGCGGATACCATTGACATTTGTTTGTACACCATTGTAAGTTTACTATAAAATGTCAAAATTTTAATGTCTTTCATCCGAATCTTACTAGAGAAGCATTGTATACTTAGATATTTTATTGTTTAATTTTTTGTTTTTCATTGTCATAAGTATATTTGATTTTCTTCCTCTTCAGGTTTTATGTCTAATTCTTCACAACCTTCTGGTTCTGATTCTGCAAGTGGGCTTATTACGCCAGAAATGTTCAACCAAGCAATGCAGCAGGCAATAGCTAATGTTAGTATAGTAGATTAATAATTGAGTTAAATGTCTTTCATATCTTTTAAATTTCCCCTCTTTTTTTATTTCTGCTGAATCTGTTGTTTCCTTCCTTTTTGTCATCAGTAAAAACTAAACCATTTCATTTTTAAATACCATTAAATTTAGAATTTCAAATGGTACTCAAAATCTAATTGTTACTTTTACAGTTTCAGCAGTTTTAAGTTCCTAAAACGATCAATATACAAAGTATATTAAAGTTGATATATCCATAACACTAGAAAAAAAGACAGATATTAGTCTTTAATTATTTACATCTCTGTTTAGTAAAATATTTGACTCTCTTTGATGATTTTTTATTTTCTGCTAGAGAACCGTTTTATATGTATGAAATTAAGGCTACTTAGCGTTTTTAAGATAAGAAATTTTTTTAAAATATGTGCAAATTTTAAAAAGGTCTTTTCTCCAGTTAATGATTGTCATAACTCCAATATTTAAGGTATTGATTGATTTATACATTTGTTGTATGCATTATTCATATAACAATACAATATAAAAGAGTAATGCTAAAAGAGTGTTTTTGATTGTAATCTATTATTTAACAGTTTTCAGTGCAGGTTAGTTTACAGTTATCTGCAGTAATAGAAATAAGCCATGATTTAATGAGATGAAGAATTACAAAGAACTGCTGTGAAACTTCTCCAACATTTTCTTATTTAAGATTAGTTAACTTGATATCTTATCTTTAGTCTTTTATTTCCGACAAACTCTGAAGACATAATTTTTTCTTCATTTTCTTTGTCTGCATATTTTTGGGGTAATTAAATTGGAATACAAAAGAATAAAGCGTGAACACTATTAGATGAAAAGCCATGTTAAATGAAGATACCTCAATTGACCATAAAGATTATAGAAAATAGTGTTGCATATAGTGGAAGGGTAAGAAGATAAATGATTACATATGCTTAATTTTCATTATAATGAAGCACATAAGAAGGATAACGTACATTATTTTGCAGTTCTTTGATTTCCTCCTCCCTGTACCTTTTCTGTTACCAATATCTCACTGGTAGTGTTGTTGTTTCTTGAATTTCATGAGTCAAAACTTGCAGAAAATGCAGTAATTCGTCTCAACAAACCTCATATATTAGATCTCATAGTTGTGGCAGATTCAATACATTTTATCTAATTATTCTGTTCTGTGTTTTGATTGATTCGTTTTTCTTTTTCGTTTGACCGATGGAATGAATGTTTAATTAATTTTAATGCATTATTTTTTCAATACTAGATTAATTTTTGGCAAAAGTGTTCACTCCAAGCAGATGCAGTTCATTGAATTATTAATTTTATGATGCTATAGGCAGGAGCTGGTGAAGAGCAGAATTCATCAGAAGCAGATAACCAGTCAAATCCTTCATCAAGACAACATCTTTCACGGCAGCTACAGCAGATGCAAGAGATGGGATTGGCAGATGATGTGCTAAACCAGCAAGCTTTGGCGGCTACAGGAGGTGATGTCCAGGCGGCCATAGATCTTGTCTTCAGCTGGGGACTCTCATCCTCACCACCATAATTTCGTTCATGTTCTTACTGGAATTTGTTGAATTTGCTGTTAAGATTTCTGAAGATAAATCTGCTTTGTACTGCCTTCTCTGATATTGGAATTGGTTTATAAAACAGTGGTTTATGTATTTTTACATTTTGAGGCACTTGAATTTTTTGCTGGAAAAACTAAGCATATGGCAAAGATTTTGGCTATTTCTCATATTCAATTCATCACATTTGTTTGTGTTTTATTATTTCATATGTGATCATTTTTTTTTTTTTTTTTAAAAAAAGCAGCTTTAACACTGTTCCTTGTATTTGGTGTTTCATTTGAAATGCTCGGTTGTTTTTATTACAAAATGATGGGAAAATAAAAATAAACTAGCGGATTTCACAGTGTTTCCCAGTACAGTTGGCGTAGATTTACCCGTATACCATTTTTATTCACACCATGAGAAATATGTGTACCAGGTTTCATCCGTTTCCGCAATTAAAGCAAATCTAGGTTCACCCATCCGTTATCAAGAAATGGGCGAGTTGAAGTTGATTTACCCGTACACTATTTTTTATTCATTTGAAAAGATTCATATGTACCAACCTTCCTTAATTTGGTACCAGTTATTTCCGGTACTAAACCAAATGGTGATTTAGCCACACAGTTCTAAAATGGGGTGGGTTGAATGCTTTGATACGAAATGTCTTTTCCATTTTAGTCCAGGCTACATTTCAGGCTAATTACATCTGTTAATGTTGCTTGTCAAAAATTGAAACATGTACTGTATGTGCATTAATATATAACACATACATAAAAATGTATCTGGTATGTGTCCGTTTTTTCTTGCAAAGAAATACGGATTTATAAATGGATATTCCGAATATGAAATCTTAGTGTCAGAGTTAAAAATTTTACGAATGTCTTAAGACAAAGCGACACATTTGTTTTACAAATATTTCAGTATTATCTGAAAATTGCTGTTTGAATTTATCCTCACAGATCTAAAGAATATATTCAGTTTTCTTCTAAAATTCCACGTCGATTTACTACAATAACATTAATTGTCCATTGACAAACGTATAAACTTTTATAAAAAAATCACTCAACAATAAGTGCATCATCTATGTCATCAAGAGCAAAAAAAGCTCGTGTGTGTGTGTGTGTGTAAATATAGGTGCTTCTACGATAACTGACATGCCTCAATTTCATCATGGATTCCCATGTAACTCCGTAAGGCAAATCGAAATTGATTTATATATATATATATTGGAGTATACACATGCACACTGAGGTGAAAAAAGTCATGGGTAGCAATATGCAAATATATAGATGGCAGTAGTGTCACTTAAAAATTGTATAAATGGTCAGTGCCTGGGCAGGACTTTCATTTTTTTTATGGTCAAATGCTTCGGGTGAGAAGGTTGATTATGTGATTATGGCCACAAAACGAGAATTAACGTATTTCAAACACGGTATGCTAGTTGGAGCTAGACGCATGGGACATTTCATTTCGGAAATCGTTATAGAATTCAACATTCCGATATCCACAGTGTCAAGAGTGTGCCGAGAATACCTAAATTCAGGCATTACCTCCCATCATGGACAATGCAGTGGTCGACCGCTGGCACTTAATGAGCGCGACCAGCGATGTCTGTGTAGACTTGTTAGTGTGAACAGACAAGCAAAACTGCGTGAACGACCACAGGAATGAATGTGGGATGTCCGACGGGAGTGTCTGTTAGGACAGTCCAATGAAATTTGTATTTAATGGGCTATGTCAGCAGAAGACCGACTTGGGTGCCATTACTAACAGCACAACATTACCAACAGCAGAATTCCCGGGCTCATGACCATATCAGTTGGACCGTAGACGACTGGAAAAAAGTGGCTTGGTTAGGCGAGTCATTTCAATTGGTAAGATCTGATGGAAGGGTACGAGTGTGGTGCAGACCCTATGAAGCCATGGACCCAAGTTGTCAACAAGGCACTGTGCAAGCTGGTGGTTGCTCCATAATGGTGTGGGCTGTGTTTACATGGAATGGACTGGGTCCACTGGTCAAACTGAACTAATTGTTAACTGAAAATGATTATGTTCAGCTACTGGGAGACCATTTGCAACCATTCATGGATTTCATGTACCCAAACAACGATTTTCCAGGATGGCTATGCCATGTCACCGAGCCATAACTGTTCGCAATTGGTTTGAAGAACATTCACTACAATTCCAGCTGATGATTTGGCCACCGCAATTGCCCAACATGAATCCCATTGAACATTTATTTGACATAATCGAGAAATCAGTTCATGTACAAAATCCTCCACTGGCAACAGAATTATGGACGTTTATAGAGGCTGCATGGCTCAGTATTTCTCCAGAGGACTTCCGACTCGTGGAGTGCATACCACATCGTGTTGCTGCACTTTGCCGGGCAAACGGAGGACCGGCATACTATTAGCAGGGTATCCAGTGATTTTTGTCACCTCAGTGTATATTTCTCTATAAATCGTCTGTCACAGATGAGATGGTTAGGTTGAAATGCTAGCTAGACGAGAAAAAATTTCAATTAGATGATGGATTCTTATCTACCTTGAATGTTGTGATATCGTATCCCTAAATTGAAATGATTTGTTTGAAACCCTACCTGGTTGAGTCACAGAGAACTACAATCTGAGTATGTACAAACGGTGCTTTAGTTTCTGCCTAGTAGTTGTGGTTAGGTTAAACATGGCCTGGACCAGAATAAAGTTGGGGAGTAGTTTACATCATGATACAAGTCGTCAATAACATAGCGCTAATGAAATTACTAATATTAATTACAAATAATAATAATAAAAATTCTCGTGCCTTATTCAATAACGAGATCATTTGGGTACAGGTTGCATTTCGACCGAACCAAAATCTCAACTAATATTGCCTCTCTACAATCAAACTATGCAGAAACACTTAAACATATGAAATGCATCGCAAATTCATTTTGGGTAAAAACAACGTTGTTTACATCAGGATTCCTATTTCACGTGGCATAAATTATCACACTTAATTTCATCATACACTTACAGTAGAACTGCAACTGGAACAATGCACATTGTGATATAAACTTGACCCTAAAATCGTGGCCAAAAACACTAGGATATTGATATTAAAAATCATCGACCTACGCATTAATTACTGTCAATAGAATTAATCTACTTTCAGCTCCAAGCGGCAGATATTTTAACTGATATTCAGTATCTGAAAAAACTTAATCTATAGATTATTATAAAAGTTATATTATGTCAGAAACATGTAATACGAAACTTTCAGTTTTCCTAAACTCCATATACTCGAACTTCCAACATTAAAGTTTATTACAAGGTTCTATTAATAACTGTGATGTGAATGAAAGTACTTTATGCTCCAAACGCCAGATATTCAGCCTTTTATTGAATTATGGAAAAACACAATCTACAGTAAAAAAAACAAAAGCTATATTAGTTATCTACAGTACTATCTGAAAAGCCAAGGAAATTGTAGTAATAGTGTTACCTGTATGATTGAATATAATTTATCAAGAATAATATTATTACAAATCAATTAATGTTTTTATTGTGAATAGATCAGTAAAGATGATAGCCAGAGACGTTTCAATTGTGCTACCACCGAGCGTGGTCAGTGAACAGTTAACGTTCGGGCCTCGCATTTGGGAGAACGCGGGTTCGAATCCCTTTCCGGGCATCCAGGTTTAGGTTTTCCATGGTTTCCCCAAATCACTCCAGGCGAATGCTGGGATGCTTCCTTCAAAAAGGCCATGGCCGAATTCCTTCCTGATCCTTGTCTCCAGTCCCGTCCTGCCTCTAATGACCTTAGCAGTTGCTGAGGCATAATGCCCTAATTAAAAAAATAATGTGCTGCCAGAGATCGTGATCAAAGAATAGCTCTGTTGTTTTCTCGATATTACTTTCTCACATTCAATATGGATGTCTGTGGCATTTAAAAACTGAATACTCCAAATTAAAGGGAAGAATATTTCAAGTTTTGTTTCGTATGGAATATGCAACATAGGTATTATTTAAACTGCTTTAATTGCTTTCATTAAATGCTATGGTCAGAGACATTGTAGTTGAATTTCGTACAATGTATGCAATATATAATGGTTCCATCTTTGGTATTTGCCACCAAATGTTGAGAATTTCATTTAAAGCTCCAGCGTTGTGTGGCGTAGAATCATAAGACATACCAAACAACTGAATTGAGATTCTAAGCTTTAAAACAATGAAAGCCCCATTGAAATCTGCTCAGTAGTTTGAGTTTTATATGACAAATTTCTCCAGTTTTCATTTTATACCTCAAATGTTTGGTTATTTATTCCATTCAATTTATGTTGGTAAGTTACTTGAATGCTGAATACATTTTTGTCCAGTGTCCAAAAATTTAGATGCACACAATATGGAAATTCAAATGCTAGGTTTCTAGCCACTGTTTCTTTGTGCTATGACTCCTATAATCTTCCTTTTTGTAGGCATTGCTGTCTTGCTACTATAAATTTTCACCCTTGGTTTCTGTCTCCTCATTCATCTTCTGCTTTCAAAATTTGGTACAAAATCTATACTATTATAAATCTGTAATTGGTGTGCGTCTGTTTTGTCTAGCATAATTCAAAATCAGGTTTGTATGTGGTTTTCTACAGATCTGGCCCTCAGGTATGTTTTGTGATATTGTGTTGCCTATCATTGAAAAAGGAAAAATAACATCTGTTCTGGATGTCAGACTTCATTTATTCATAACCTGGCATATCGTGGAATCAACAGAAGTGATTTTAATGGGATTTTTCACAGTCTGAAACCTTGGATTCTGTCTTAAGATCAGAAATATCACCACCACCTGACAAAGGAACAGAAAACTGAAATCTTGTGTGGACACAATTCTTTTTTCTTTATATATGTATATTATCTTATCTCTCAAATGTTAATTAAACTTTGGCTTTTCATCATGATTAATTTTGCTCTTTGGGCTGTTTTTGAAAACTGATTCCATTAATTACTATTTTTTTTTACTTTCCATATTAACACATATTTGATTTGCTATTCGAATTGATTGGACCATTTTACGCATACCTCTATGTAGTTGTATGTTTTTAGTTCTTCAGGATTTTGTTAAAATGTGTTAAAATAAATACAAATTCAAACCCCCGAGATAAGAAAGTAGCTAGAAAGGAGGAAAATTTTATATAATATTATTTCAACATTTTCCTTTTTTAGAAATCTATGCTTCATGTCTAGATTTTGTTGCTCTTCATCTATTGATATTTTCAAAAAAATGCATCATGACATCTATGTCCAAATGACAAAACTGCTGGCTAAAGCTAGTGTATTCATAAAAATTCAAAATTTTGTGCCCCAAGCATCTGTTTCTAGGATTTTTCCTGTTTATTGGTAACTGTTTCTATTAGTTCTATATTTTTACAGTGACAATATTTTTAAGGACATAGGGTCAAGCTGCATATTAATTGTAATAAATTTATCCACAGTTTGAAGATTGGTCGGAAAGAAGGCAAAATAAAACAGTGTCTCGGTGATTGATTGGTTAGATCATTTCTCCCAGACTGACAGTTTTATTGGGTTGCCTTATTCTTCTTTTGCCACTCCATACTCACTTGTTTTGACTCGGATGTATAATGGTTGACCCAAGTTTCATCACAGGTTATGATGCAGTTCAAAAATGCATCCCCTTCTTCTGCAAACTATGCTGATAGTTGTTTACAGATTTGAATATGTGCCACCTTCTGTTCCATTAGCGAGGAACCCATGGGGCAGACACTATACAGAACCCAAGGTCCTTTGTGTTGATGGCCTGAGTGCTGCCATAACTTACTCTAACTTCACAAGAAATTTTGGGAACTGTCAAAGGTCAGACGCTCTCAAAAAAAAGTCAGCAATTGTGTGCATGTTCTTCTCTGTATAGCTCATCCATGGATGGCGATCGTGGCTCTCATTTTTTACTTCTTCACAGCTTTTTGGAAATTTTTTATGCCTGTCAAAGACATGAGCCATTAACAGTGTACATTCCCCAAATTGTGCCTTTTCAATCTCTTCATAATTTCATTTGGTTTCTTGCCTTCACAAGTGAGAAATTTAATAATTACACATCGCGCAATCGAGGTTTACATATCTGTACTTCTTACTGCACATGATATGGCCAACAATCACTCTCCCCACTCCTGACACCTCCAACAAACACATGTAGAAGCACATGTCCACTAGGAGCATTATTGTGTGCTCAGTTAAAAAAGTCTGGTTAAAATTTGATCCACCCTTGCATCTGTTATCTTTCCATTTGCATCCTTAAAAGACTAATGGTTCTGAATGCCCTTTACTTTTACATCTCCAGCAGTAGTTTACACCAGCGTTTTTTACCCTTTGGTGCTTGAAGATGGGCCAGCTGGTACACAGGCATAACACTAAAAGTGTAATTATAGCTGAACTGAAAATATTGTAGCAAAAATTGTTCATATTAAACAGATACCGTCCTTGTACTGCATAATATCACAAGCGAGTGTAAGCTATAAGCCAAACTTTCTAAAAACCATTGTATTTGCAGGATATGACTAGATTGTTATAACTGTCTATTCACTAAACGTGTTTTCATTTGGCATCAAAAAGAGGTTCGTTCCTTTGTAGATTAAGGAAATGACCATCTTATGAGGCCTGATTGTAGTTGTGGGTCTTACAGGACTGTGGTAAAAGCCAATAACAATTTTTATCACTGGATAATAATATTCACATAGGTTAAAAAAATAAAAAATAAAAAAAAACCTAAAAATTTAACTTGGGTTAAGTTTAAGGAGGAGACTGTATCACGCTTATTCCAATGCTTATGAGGATAGCAATGGGGCAACTGAAAAATTCCTGACTTGGGGGGTGGGGGGTGTTGTACGCAGACTTCTACCAGCCTCCTGATTGGAGAAATGGCCAATAGAGTATATTCTGGACCCCTCAATGCACTCAGAGTTGGAAACAGATCCTGAAAGTGGTCGAATAAAAATGATCGATAGGAAGACAAATATATATATATATATATTGGTAATTAGTGCATTAAAAATGTCAAAGGGCGCCTTCTCAAATTCCAATGGTTTTTCCCTGTGAAATGTACCACACTCACATCCCCAGAGGCTGCCATTTAGAAAATTATATACGGTACGTTTTTATAGAAACCTTTTTTTAGTTTAATTTTTGAAGTCTGAATGGGGCAGATGGTTTTAGAGATTGGTCAACTTCACTCAAATGCTGTTTGTATTGATTGAATGAAAGGATGCTGAGAAATTTTGATTTGTGGAATATGTATTAACAGATCTGTTATGGATTTGAATTTTTCATCTCTACATATATAAATCTCTAACACACTGTGCCTGTAGGTAAGTTTGAAATGGCATGTCACTAAAACTACCAGATTTTGATGGTGTTTTAACTGTTCGAAAGTTTAAGATCCAGCTGAAAATCTGCAATATGTCTTTCTGACTCTGGTTGGCAGTGCAACAAATTAAGAAATGATAATCTATTCTTACACTTAAAATACAGCCATCAAAGATATTTAATACAGACTTGACCAGAAGTTGCAAGCTAACAAAAATAAAAACTACAATATGCTTAAAAATTTGTAACATTTTTTTTTTTTCCCCTGTGTGTATTTTATTTTGCTGCAATTCGACATTTGTGGCATTGCAAATTTTGTTTTTAAGTATGCCACCTCGAAAGGAATCTAAACTTAAATTTGTATCAATATAATGGAAATAATTTTTTGTGCCAATATTCATTGTTTTATGCTTCAAACAACATTCGCAACTTTATTAAACTGATTCTTCTTTACATCTGTGAAAATTGCGAGCACTCCACGAAATTGTGAAATGCGAGACTGAAGAATTTATGAGTTTACAGGACCGGCTGATTGCTTTAGGCTCCCTCGGCTAATCAGACAAAAAAAATTGGGGTCCTCATGAAATTATTTGGTTATATAAACTAAAAAATATGTCTCTATCAGTTCTTTCCCTCTATGCATGTTGATCACTCTCAAATTGTTAGTGGGTATTGCTACCCATATTATCCTCCTGCCCTGACAATAATAACATCTAAAGCAGCTAGAGTCGTTTCTGCTGTGCAGCAGACGAGTTGAAGTATGGTCGAATGTAATTCAGTGGGGCAAAACAGACTGTTCGCGAACACCGTATGGTATGGTTCAGCGCGAGACTCCGCTCCATCTGTTTAGCTCACACAGCGTGAAGGCTGTGGGGCGACATGTTCGATTGAGGAAAAGGAAACGGAAATTGAAGTTTTTTGTATCATTACACTTAAGTGTTCAATTGTAGAACACGTAATATGCAGTTGTATTACATAAATAATGAAAATTCCAATTTAACTATATATTTTTTTTACTTTTCTTGTAATTATTGCCTGGTTTCATAATAAACTAGCTTTTACCCACGATTTCGTACGCGTGGACTTAGAATTTCACTGCTAGAATTGGATATTGAAAGTGGCGCAAGATTTGACCCAAACACCGAATCGGCATAATACGACTGCAAAGCCATTACTATAATATTCTACCGCCGAACCTCTCTCATGAAGGGAATCAATTTCCAACATATTTAAAAACAGAATAAATGAAGGTGGAGGGGGTTAACTGAGGACAGTTTCAGCTTGGTCTTCCCTTCTTTCTTCAACATGAACTTCAGATTCTTGGGTTATAACAACTTAAGCTGTTCATATTCTGGTAGATCTACACCTTTAGTTCGGTTTACACCTGCAAGGCATGTCAAAAAAGAAGACGAAATAAACTGTTGCCAGAAACTTTTAGGCAGACTCAAAATAATAGTCTACAGTGCAGCGCAAATAAAAAGTTTTGTCTGTCAAGATAAGCTCAGCCTGGGAGACTGATTTAACATTACACACTGTCACTATTCAATAAGTTATCAAAACTTCATGACTAAAACTGTTACTCGTACCGAAAAAAGTATCTTGTGTCTATAAAGATACAAAGTATTTTCTTGTGAATTCTATCAACATCGGTATAGCCATTTAGTTATCAAAACGCAACGGAGAGACAGATTTCCCTTCATATTTATAATTTTACTAGCGTAAATCACACACAAACTGACTGCTTGAGGGACCAAAATAGCGTAAAAAAGAAGTAAACGCTTACTGCATTGTGTGGCTGCCTATGATTTGCCATATGTTCAACCCCTGAATTTATGGGACCTACATTTTAACATGGAATCCTTAAGGCCCATTCACACTAGCGGTCAGATCAAGTAGTAGACGAGGCCATTTCAGTTGCTCATAGTGAACAATGCCGTTTTCTACCCCAACGTCAATCAAATTGCAATGATTTTGGATCAAGAGCCTAAAAATACGTCAAGATAAAAAATAGGATGGTTCCGGGTGCATCCAGAGTTTCAAGCGCAAACAGGTCAAGAGAAAAAAGAATGCTGACTACCGGCTATGCCGTGCGAGACGAGTTGTGGGAAATGCTTTTGATATTTTAGGGATCAAAGATTTCGAATTTATTTTTGCAAAATTAATTCTGCTCCAGGTTTAATTGATACCATAATTTGCACAATTATTTACGGAAGTATAAAATTTCATGCCATGTAGAAAGGGAATTTCAGGATGAGCGAGAGAACCCCTACATTACAAATATTCTTTGTTTGTGTGCTAACGCAGGTACAGAAGCCTTTGATTCAAAAAATAAATTCGCAATATTTTTTAAATTCGGAAACAGGATCTGTATCTTGGCAGTACTAAAATGTGTAATAATTTTTGTATTAATATTAAAGTTTGCAGACTATAATAAACAGAAATAACATACCGTTAAAATATTTATTTATAAGTCTTTTTTTTTTTATTGCTTACAGGCATAGTTTTCAGACGTTCGTCGCCCATCTGACCTGACCGTCGCACGTTCACACTAGCTGTCAGCTCAGCTCAGGTCTTGACCGTTGTTGATCGGCGGCGGCGCGATCTTCATTTTGACCTGCCCTGACCTGAGTAGACCGCGTAGTGTGAATGCTCCTATTGGATTACGTGTATAGCGATTTTTGACCTGAGCAAGCAACTTCCAGGCGTGGCTCATACGATCAAAAACAATTCTTAAATTTTTTTGCTCCCACCGGGATTTGAATAGTTGACCACACGTAGAACTTTAGAAAGGAAGTGCCTTATCCACTGCGCTACCCGCTCGAACTACCAATGTGCATTACAGAGATTTATACATGCTACGCGTCTGTCTATCACTGTTCAGTTATTTTTTCGAAATTCCATGAATATGTGCTATCTATACAGAAAAAAGCAGTCTATGTCCTTCCTAATAGCAAATAGCATCTTCTCAAGTGTCATCATGTTCAGATTACCCTTTAGCCCTGAAAATGTAACAAACAGAGAGATTTATATAAAGGTGAATAACACGCCAATGCAATTGAACGATTGTTTTATTCTTTGTGTCGTATGCATTTCAATCAATTTTCAGATCATCGTCAGCAACATATGTTACTATTTTGTTTTGTCCTCAAGGTCAGGGTTAGCTTCTCTGTTTATGTAGGATTCGTTTTGGAATCTTCTAACGATATGAAGCACTACACTGCACCGACCAGATTACACATTATCGCTATTATTTACTGTCACTATTAAAACATGAGAAAGTAAGCACCACACCATGTTTTCCAAGTCCATAGCCCACAATATCCAGGGAGAATTACTTTCGTATTTATAATAATAGTGTATATCACACAAAAACTGACTGCGAAAGAATAGGTAAAGAAAAAACAAGAAGAAAAGGGTTCTGCTGCTAGGTAGTAACCATGAGAAAGTTGTAGGCTGTCTTCTGCAGGATCAGTTAGGTACAGGCTACCGGGTCACATGTTTTTCAAACCTTATGCAACATTTCATCTGATAATAGAAACTATAGGATCATTTTGTAGTGATTTCACTAAGGAGGATAAGGTAGTGATATAGGGAGGTGACAGAAATTTGGGTTATACTTCATAGATTGACCTAAAAAAAGTGATGGAGGTGTAGAAAATCAGGGTTAAGGTAATGGAGGTCATAAGTTGCCATGACCTGTCACAGTTGAACCACGTTTAGATAATTGCGACATGGCATTCAGCCTTGTCGAAGCTGAAGATCATGAAATTCTATTAAAAGTTGTGAAGACCTGTATTGGAGGTCCAGCTAGGTAGCAGATTTTAGTACCTGAAAAAGTCAACGATTGGAAGGACGTGCTGGTAGAGAATTACCGACCAAAACGTACGGTTGACCACTATGCAATGTTTGTGGGTCGGCATTGGGGAGGAGAATCGGTCGCAAATGAGTCAACAGGTTGAATGGAATTGTGTACGAATTCTGTGAAGCAACCAAGAGAGATTTAAAAGGGAGTGAACTGGCAGAGGCCTTGAAATTAATTCACAGCCTAGCCCGCGCGGTGTTTATTCAAGGGCTAGTCAGCGAAAAAATCATTGCAGTGCTCGGGGCCAGAGGCACGGAGTTATCATTAACTGAAACTGTGGAAGTTACTCTCACGGCCAAAGAGAAACGACAGCACCGGGAAAGTGATCGAAACCAGCATGAAGAAGTGAATAGAGGGGGAATATTGGAATGTGGTGAGCCGGAGGATTGCCAGCTGTGCTGAAGGCAGGGCACAACACAAGACAGTGTGCTATACGCGATTTTGCAACAGCAGTGAAATCAAGACACAGCGGGCATGGTGCAAAACAATGCCGGAGTGACGAAAGAGCGTGAGGGGTCACTGCGCGACCGTACAAACAAACAGCAGATGAGCAAAAAGAAGCAATGTACTGCAGTAAATGTCGGTCGGAGCCATCACACAAGGCGTGACCCTGGATCGAACAAGTGCGAGGAGACCGGAAGAGTAGGATGCAGGCAGTCCGCGGGTGCTCAGAACCAAGAGTTAGTTCTTTAGTGAAATGAGTACATTGAGTTGGAGTGCGGTGAAATCAAATGTAGTCTATTTAAGTTCCTCCTGGATACTGGAGCTCAGTCCGGAGTGTGTGAGTGAAACCCAGCGAAATAACGAATGCAGTGCGGATTATAGGGAATCACAGGAGAGACCCACGGAAGGAGCAATAAAGGTTACGTTGAAGGAAGGCAAGGAACTGAAAATACAGGTATTGCCGGCGGGGTAGACACTGACGGAATAATTGAGACATTTGCTGAAGAAGTGGAAGGCCAAATAGATTATACAAGGATTTATAATTAAAAAGAAGAGTAAACGCGAAGACAGGCAGCAACAGGAAGGAGTTTTGGGGATAGCCCCAAAAGAAGAAACGCGCGCAGGCACAACGGCAACAGAAAATGGTGGAGTTAGAAGTGGAAGGATAATAGGGAATTAAGGAAGCTGTGATACCAAAACAGGATTTTGCTGAAATAGTGTTAATCCCAGAGTCACTGGTAATTGTACGACAGCGTAAAGGCATCCTGACAGTGAAGAATGTTGCCGAGGAGAAGGCATCATTGATTAATCCGAAAGTTGCAGAAGAGGAATATACTTTGAAGGGAAGGAAGAGAGAAAAGTGCGCACGGTGACGAAAAAGCGAATCGTGTGGACGAGTCGGAGAAGAATAGGGATCCTGGATGGACTGAGCCTAGAGCATTTGGCAGAACGGAAGAAGCAAGCGGTGAAAGAGTTATGTGCAGCATATCATGATGTCTACCATTTGGAGGGAGGCATATACCCAAACGGCAGATCATGAAATACGGATAACACACGACGCAGTAGGAAAGAAAAAATGAGCGGCAGTGCAGGAAACCCAAGTGCTAGAAGAACGACATGAAAAAAGAAATTGAACGATTGTTACAGGAGGAAATAATAGAGAAAAGCAGGATCGCGTGGAATTCATCGTTATCAATGATTCCAAAGAAAAAATGAAGGAGCAGATGGAAAGAACAGATGGAGGATTGTAGTTGATTATATGAAATTGAATGAGATGGCAATTAATAGCACGTTTCCACTATCATTGATCGCGGATATACTATAGCGGCTAGGAAATGCGCGGTACTTTTCGACGCTGGACTTATGACATTTACAATATTCAACAACAATTATGTTGTAATCACTGAACAAACTTGTTTCAAAATAAACACACATAGTTCAGCGGACAATGCCCACAGCCGGCTACAGGACAGGATCTCTAGTCACAACCACTACAACACGACACCGAGGCGCTCCAACCAGGCCACCGCCTCCGGCGTAGCCAAGTTTAAGTTTCCAGACTACTAGGAAAGGCACACTGTGGACAGTCCTACACAATGTGTGACACAGTTTGTGAAACCTCACCGCAGTTACAGTTCGCAGAATCTGCCTAGCCCCAGGTGTCGATAGTTGAAGCAGTTATTCCCATAAAACATGTAATACGATTTAATTTGCACTAAATTGATCGCGGTAAGTTGAATCCTGGTAGTTTTGTGCAGGGATTGGTAGTTTGCACTATTCCCTGTGGTGTTGACGATGCCCATTCCGCTGTCCAGCTATCTGTAGGGCTGAAGGAGTTAGATGTTAGACAGACAGCAGTCTTCCAGGCAGGTTGACGTGACTTCAGCCGTGTTTTGTATTCCCTAATATCTCCATGGATGCGAAGAGCCTCGTTGTTCAGAATTCTCGACCATGGTTTGATTAGGATCTTTTTCCTTCTGAGGTGAGGTGGTGGTATGTTGCTGAGCACCAGTAGCTATTTAATATGTGTAAATAGTAGTGAGCCAGTTACGATATGCTGAAGTTAACAAAAAGTTATTGCCAGGTAGCAGAGGCCGATAGATGGAAGATGGCGTTCAGCATACCAGATGGTCATTACCATTAAACCCGTTTGCTTGTGGGATTGACTGATGCGCCCTGTACGTTCCAGCGCATGATGAAAATTGTGATAATGGGACTAGAGGAAAAGAAGGCGATGACCTTCCTCAATGATTTCATAGTGTTCAGTGCGACGTTGGAAGAGGCTTTGGAGAATTTAGCGACAGTGTTTGAGAGGCTACGTGAGCACAAAATGAGATTTCAGCCACGTAAATGTGCATTGCTACACCCGGGAGTAGGTTATCTAGGGCATATTCTGACGGATATAGGTAGATCCATCGTTGCAAAACCAGATCTAGCAGTGATTTCCACTTCTCATACACAGGATAATGGCTTTCAAATACTGGCTATTGAGTTGAGTAACTGCACGGTCACGTCAGTCTACAAGCCACCAAATGCAGAATTCCAATTCAGTCCACCAGCAAATTTCTGCAGTCAGATTTCACGTATTGCAGCTGGTGACTTTAACAGCCATAGCAACATCAGGTGATACGAGGATGATGACGAGAATGGGGAAGCTGTACTAAAGTGGGCGGAACTCCATAAGCTGATTCTTCTTCATGATAGTAAACTCCCACATTCTTTTAATATTCCACCAAATTGTTGGGGGATTTTTGGCGTATTTTGGTCGTCCTTGGAGCGGAATTGATTTATCTGCTGCTGTTGTTATTGCAAGTGATAGATGTCTGTAGGCCTTCGTGCCCGACTTGTCAGTGGGGATACTGCTAACTTCATCTTCTTAGTATTGTTTATATAGTACCCAATCCGCTTTGTTAATGTTCCAGTGTTTTGTCGGGTGTTCCTTCCACTCGTAGTTGATGTTACACCTATGGTGACTATGATAGGTAAGTGTTCTGATCCTAAACTGTTGTTCAGAGTTTGCCACGTAACTAGGGGTGCAATACTTGGGGAGCAAAGAGTTAAGTCGACAGCTGATGGGTTCCCGCCTACTCTTGGGATTAATGTAGGTGATCCGTTGTTCATTATAACGAGATTTTAGTCTTCTGTCATTTCTATTAAGGCAGGTCCATAGCAGTCTTCTTGCTGACAGCCCCAGCTTCTACTATGAGCGTTAAAGTCGCCCGCTATTAGATAAGGGGGTGTAACTGTTTGAAGAGGTTATCCCAGTCGGTTCGACTAATTCTAGTTCGCGGAGGGCAGTATAGAGATACTATTGAACATTCAAGGTTCTTAAATCGTAGTCGGATTGATATTACTTGGAAAGGGAGGTTTGTGGAATTCAAGTTTTCAGGTTCGTGGGGTATATGATGTCGGACCAAAATTGCAACTCCTCCTTTTCCGTCTGGTCTATCGTCTCTGTATGTCTGATAGTATTTGAAGTTGATATCTTGGAACCATGTTTCAGATAATAGTGCAATATCTCTTTTGCTGTTACGCAGTTCATTGTACAAGCTTTCCCTATTAGAATACACGGATCTTCCGTTCCACTGAAGAAGGTTAAGTTGTGTAGTATATGGAGGGGACTTGTGAGGTCTTACATAAATTTTAGCGTTCATGGATCGGAGGATTTAATAATCTGATGAAGTGAATTAATTACTTGTGTTGTATCCACCGTGCCATTGGTTCTGATCAGCTCAATCATGGATATTAGTAAAGTCATCAATTTTTCTACCATTGGGGTTTCAGTGACTTGGGACTGGTGCCCCTCTGGCTGCTGATAATTTTGTAATATTTCTGTCTTTCTACGTGGGAGAGGTGGATACGGATTGTGGGTTATAGGGTGACTTGGTCCGTTACTTCTCCACATTAAATTTTGGGGAGTTCTAACTTCTTTGCATGTTGAACTTAAGTTTGCTGTCCTTTCGTACGGCTGTAGTTGTTTTGATCGACAGCAACGTGTTTGTTCTGGTTGATGTACAGGTCGTTGTGGTTTAGATTGTAGTATTGGATATCTCTCTTCACAGGGATTAACACGAGAGCTGTTGTTGGTCTGAGAGTGAGACAAGGTTGTTAAAGGTGGAAATTTGGTCGGATTGTTAAACTGAGGGCAAGGATTAGCTGCTATTTGGGAATAGAATTTCTTTTAAAATGTAGCCACAGCTTCGCTGTAGCTGACGTTGTTGTATACCACGTGCTGTTTGATTGCTTTGGCTTTCTGATAATTAGGACACGAACGGTCAGTTGCTAGGTGTTGATCTGAGCAGTTGGCGCAAAGTGGTGGTGCTGTCTTTGGGCATAAGTCAACATTGTGGTCTGCTGCACAGAAACTGCATCGTGCCTGACTGCGGCACTGATTACTACCATGTCCAAATCGCAAACATTTATAACACTGAATGACGGTGGGGATGTAGGGTTCAACTCTGCATCTTACACCGTCGATGTAGACGAATTGACGAAGATGTTGTGATCTAAATGTTAGCACACATACCGGTAATGGAATAACTTCTTGCTGCCCTTGTTTTACAATTTTTTTTGTGAAGCGCCTGATACTCATTACCTGGAACTTACACTCGATTACTGAAAGGATTTCTGTATCACTAAGAGTAGTGTCAACATTTCTCACCACACCCTGTTTTTGTATCATAGACCTTGGCATATAAGCCTCCAAGTTATTTCTAATAAATATCTCCGATGTTACCAGATTATTTGCAGAGTCTCTATTGTTGGTTTCTATCTTAATTCTGTTTCGGCCAGAGCTCGAAATGTTTACCAGGTTGTTAGAATTCATGAAACCTTGCTCTCTCAGGAGTTTTCCTATCGCCATCGGGTGAATACGTCTAATGTTCTTATCTTTACCTTCTACTAAGACTATGTACGGACCACTGTCACTTGGTTCATACCTGTTGTTCGTTGAATTTTTGCTGTGGATTCTGCAGGTTGTTGACGATGGTGGATGCCGGTGTCGTGTCGAATAAAGCTTCTAGTTGTTGTGTTATTCCACCATCTGATGACAGTCTTGCGATTTTCTCTGTTGAGCGCGTAGGTGTCCTTCCGTCCTCTTCTTCCCGTACCTGGCGTTTAGTCGTCTTGATAAACGATGGATGGTTGCTACTAGTGGGTAAGATGCTCACATTTTGCTTACCGATCATAGGATCATCTATCACTGCTCTACGTAAACAATTCATAGTATTGGCTGGATCAACTTCTTCAATTTCTTGATTGCTGTTCAAAGAATTTGCTACTACCGTCTTGGTTGATAGTTCGCCATCGTTTTGTGCTTCTGAAGTGAGATCCTCAAGACCGTAATTTCCACGCTCGCCATACATCCCACCGAACATTGTGGGTGATGGCAAGCGAAATCTGCTTGCGGAATTTACCACTCCGCGCCTCCGCAGATAGTCCAAAACTGCGACTTATTATTTATTATCACCAAAAACAGAAAAATGTTTAACGATCACTTATGAAAAGTCCAACTACAATGTAGTAAACTGTTTTTTAAAGCTAATTTAGCGGAGCTACAATTCTGGTTGCCTTTTTGAAACTTAAACTTCAATTATAATCACTCTGTATATACAATTTATAAAGTTAATGATATAAAATTAATAATTTAGAAAAATTTAGATTATATCAAATAATTCCTTAGTTTTATATGAACATATTGTAGTGATAAATTCCTTAGTGTTAATTTTAAATTTTTTTAGGGTCATTATTCTCAAATTCTTTGGCCGATGGTTGAAGAATCTGATACCGACTTAAAACTATTTTTAGTTGTGCTAAGTGAGCAAGATTCAATTCTTATATTCTTTAACTTTTGTATTGTGATCATGCACATCAACATGACTTTTAATGAGAGTTGCATTTTCCTTAATTAAAAGTAAAAATTGATATGTATATAAGCCAGGTAGTATAATAATTCCTTACTTTAAGAATAATTCCTTATAGTGTGGTCTGGTTAACGCTCCACGTATCAGATGAGCAGTTTTTTTTATATAGTATTATAAGATAAGCAGGAGTGGACATAAGCATAATAAGTAGATAGTAGTGCATCAGATGTCACCGTACCTTTAAGTCTCCTAATCATAAAAATTTCTTTAGTGACTTTGTTTGAAATTTGTTTAATATGCCTGTGCTATTTAATTTTACCTCTATAGTTATTCCCAAGAATTTTACAGAATTACAGATAAAGTTTGTTTTTAAGGATATATCAATGTGGTGTGTTTTTTCTAAGTTAGGAGATAGCTTTTTGGCACTATACCAACCTATAAGCAGATTTATCATCAATGAGAATATATCATATTTAGAAGTTATACATTTAGTATAACTTACTCTTAGACAAGCGTATATTGTCAGCATACTTATAACAGTTGGAGTTTTCAGTTTCAATATTTGGCGATATATTATCATTAATATATAGAATGAACAGCAGAGGGGCAAGAATTGATCAATGAGGAACACCGTTTCCTCCCTCCCTAAGGTTATAATTGTTAAATGAGACCATTTTTGACATATTACTTAAATGTGATTTTATTAACTTGACTGCCTTACCATTAAAACTTAATTGTTTAAGTGTCAGTAGTGAGTCTTTATCTTGATATCGCTACTAACACTGCATTTTAACATATTTTTTTTCTCTATTATGTTTTTTTGATAAGTGTTGTTGATAATGGTCTTTGGAGTGTTATATTCCTTGCGTACTTTGGTAGGAAGTATATTATCTTCATAGCAAGTGGCGGAAGTTATTTTATTTATTTATTCATTTATTTATTTGCCCTTTGGTCTGAGACCATGTAGCCAGCATTATACATTAATGTTTGTTTGTTATTTTCTTCTTACGGAGTATTGGAGGCTTCAAATCTTCAGTTCTGTGTCTTGAAGGAAGCGAACTATTGCCTTGTAGATTTGGACATTTTTTGATTGAAGAATTGTGGTAACACTCGCAGGGAATTTGACTGAAAGCTGTTCGAGGCGCCTGTAGAAACGTTTTCGTTGTGATTGAAACCGTGAACAGGAGAGAATGATGTGATTGAGGTCTGAAATTTCTTGGTCTAAGGTGCATATAGGTCTTTCTATTATATGAAGGCGGCATAAGTGGTGAGGATAACAACCATGTCCTAGCCTCATTCTAATAATGGTTGTTGCGTGTCTTCTTGCAATATTGTGCTCTGCGAACCAGGGTGTCTTCGGTATTGTAGGTTGTACTGCTGAGTAGTGTTTTCCTCTTAGTAGCTGCGTCCGGGACCAGTCTTCATTCCAACTGAGGTATGCCTTCCTAGAGACTAGTGGGATGAAATCCCTCCAAGGTAGCTGAATGCCTGCAAAGTGCCCTTTGTTGATGCTCTGTTTCGCTAGCTGGTCGACGATTTCATTGTGCATTATTCCTATATGACCTTTAATCCAGAGAAAATGTACTTGTATGCCAATTGAAGAAGCTTCTGAAGCTAATCTTATTATTTCATACAGGTATTGATGCATTTTGTTACTCCATACTGAGTTCTGTAATTTCTGGAGAGCGCTCTTAGCGTCAGTAAGTATTAAGATCCTTGGAAAGTGCTTGTCTAGCCCGTACTTGATAGCTGCGCACATGGCTATAGTTTCCGCTGTGTAAATTGACGTCTCTGCAGGTAGTAATGTTTGTCCGTACTCGTTAGTATGTGGGCAATAATAAGCGTATCCTGCACCTCCCGTAGTTTTAGAGCCGTCGCCGTAAATATGGATGAAGTTGGGCCAAGTTTTGTTCAAGAAGTGTGAAATTGCTGTATTGATGGTGTTACTCCGGATGATATTTTCTGGTAGATAATATATTTGTAGTTTCAGAAACTGAAATTCGTATGGATACAGGAAGCCAGGAATAATGCGGCTTTTTAATACGAGTGGTTTAATCTTTTCATATTCCTTGTATCCTTTTGATAGTAGGGGCACTCTTTTCGCTGGTGGTGGTCCGTTCATTGTGAGTATTCTGTTCATTAATGACAGCTTCTTTAGTAAAGGATGTTCCTTTATAGCAAAGATGCGAATGAGGTATTTGTTTGATAGAAGTTCCCGGCGTATAGAAAGGGGCATTTCCGTTGCTTCTATCAGAAGAGCATTGGTAGGACTAGACCTCATTGCTCCTAGGCATAATCTTATGGCCCTATGTTGAGCCCTGTCCAGTTTTTCCAAGACGTATTTTGGCGCGTTTCCGAACAGGGCGCTTCCATAATCTATTACTGGACGGATTAAGGATCGGTACAAGATTAGTAGAGTAGAAGGATCTGCTCCCCACCATGTTCCTGTGATGAATCGTAGTATGTTCAGCGCTTTTCCAACCTTCTGTAATATATAGTTTATATGGCGGCTCCATGTTAGTTTGCTGTCCAGATATAGGCCCAGAAGTTTAGCCGACGCTTCTATTGGGAAGGTATATGGTCCCAGCCGTATGGTGCGTTCTCCGAATGTGCAGCGCTTCCTTGTGAACACCACGACAGTTGATTTAGGTGCTGAGAGTGTAAGTCCACACTCAGATGTCCATACAGATAAAGTTATTGCCGCATCCGATAGCCATTGATAGGTTAAATACAAGGAGAGAGACATGGTATATATGCAGATGTCATCAGCGTACTGTAATACTTTTACATGCGTGCTAAAGATTTTTTCCAGATTGGCGGTATATATGGCATATAATAGCGGACTGAGGATTGATCCTTGGGGTAGGCCCTTCGATAGTGTTCTAGGTCCGAAAAAGGTATTATCTTGCTTTCGTATATATATGGTACGTTGACGAACCAGATTGAAGATATTTTGGCAGTACTGCGCTGGGATGCCAATTTCTTTTAGCTTATTGAGCAGTACTGTTGGCACCACATTGTCATAGGCTCCTGAAATATCTAGGAATATGGCTGTTAAGTATCCCTTTTCAGTGAATACCTTCTCTATATCTGAAGTTAGAAGACTGAGGTTGTCTATCGTACTATGTGCCTTCCTGAATCCAAACTGAGTCCTGGGTAATAGATTATTGTGTTCCAGCCACCACTCTAATCGTTGTTTCACTAGTCGTTCAAATGTTTTGGCGATGCAAGAAGACAAAGTTATCGGACGGCAGGACTTGGCATCGTTAGGGTTTTTCCCCTGCTTTGGGATGGGTACGATGATGTGTGTAGTCCAATCTTCAGGATTTGTGTTTCAGGAGCTGTGTTTGATGCTTTTTTGAGGGCTCTTTCTAGCTCGTTTTGACTGAAGGGCCGCATGAGATACGTCTGATTCTCACCTGTAGAAGTCGATTGTAACGGCTCAGGTGGAGAAGCTACCGATGGCGTGGCTACAATGTCGGCGAATTCTTCAGTCCAACAATGGACAGAGCGAGTGGGTACACACTTCTTTTTGAATTTATTTATGGTTGACCATATCTTTGAGAGCGGCGTGTCTTTGGAAAGTTTGCTGCAAAAGGCTTTCCAGCTTTGTTTCTTCTGGTGTTTCAGTGTCCTCTTCGTTTCTGCGTCTACTTTTTTGTAGCCTAGAAAATTTTCCCATGTTGGAAACTGTTTATAGTATTTCAGCGCTAGTTTTCTTTTTGCGATCATCCTTCCACATTCTGGGCTCCACCATGGTACTGTTATTTCTCGCGGATGAGTTATAGTCTTCTTTTGTGGGATAGATTGGCTAGCTGCATAGTTGATTTTATTTATGAAAGCGTTATACTTTTCAGCTATAGGGAGCGTATTTGGAATACCGTAGGTAGTCCTTTCCATAATTCGTCTATAGTTATTCCAGTTTGCTTGATTTAATTTCCATTTGGAATAAGGTTTGTATGGAGGGAGATTGATTGGATTTATGGTCGTGATTTCTATTGGGAAATGGTTGGATCCCATTGTGAAAGGGAGGACCCGCCAACGGAACTCCGAGGAAAGCGATGCTGAGCACAGGGAAATATCTATGGCGGATTTCCGTTGTTCTGGCAGGAGAAGTATTGTTGCAGATCCGTCGTTTAAGATAAATAGTTCGTATTCTTCTATTAATTCCAAGAGTGTGCTTCCGTAAACGTCTGATATTTCACACCCCCATGTCGTATTGTGTACATTAAAGTCGCCACAGATTAGTAACGGTTGCTCCAACTGTTGCATGAAATAGCGCCATTCCTGCTCCTCTATGATGAAATTCCTGGGTGGGCAGTACAGGGATACTATGGTGACTTCCTGTCGGCTTATCAGCGCTCTAACGGCGATTGCTTGAAAAGATTTTATATGGGCGTGATCTATATCGATCGCTGTATGTGGAATTAAGGTTTTAATTGCAATTGCAACTCCTCCCCAGCCATCTTCACGATAATTGCGATACACGGTGTATGTTGGAAATGAAATGTTCCTTCCTGTCTTCAGCCATGTTTCTGATAGGGTAGCGATGGATATGTTCATCGTACTTAATCCTCTCTGAAATGACTCTCGGTTGGCAGCGAGAGAACGCGAGTTCCATTGTAAAATTGTATGCGCCATAGCACTCGGTTAAGGTGGGTAGTTGTTATGGGTTCTTTACTTGTTCCCTACTAAGCTGGTAAGAAGACGGCGGAGCGGATCGAGATGGAGAGTATCAGATGGAGATGATTGGAATTCATGTATCATCTGCAAAATCATTTGCAATATTTGCTCTATGAGCACTGCGTTTTCTGCTGAAGGAGCCTTCTCCTTGTCCTGGAGTTGCGGATGATAAGGATTCTGTATGATGGGTGATATAGGTAAATGCTGTGGTATATACATTCTCTGATGGGCAGGAGGATAATGGGGCGTTTTTGAGTTTGGAGTTGCTGGCCTTTGTTTGTTGCGGCCCGTGGCAGTGGGAGTGTGAAGCAGTTGATTTATAGTGGATGCTTTTGATTGGTGACGTATCTCTTGTTCTTGATAGATGGGGATAATAGGGTTGTTTGGTGAGGCTGAACTCGGAAGCGACGATGTAGGCGGTGGGAGCGGGGGGAATTGGTTTTCATCATGATAGGACGGCGCGACGTAGGCTGCTTTTGAATACATCCGTCTGTGGTCGGATTTGGTGAAGCTTTGTTGTAAACCACGGCCTCGCGTGCTTTTTGTTGTTGTATGTATACTGGGCATAGTCTATCATTGGATAGACGTGGGCCCTGACAGTGAACACATCGCGAATCAGCTGTGCTAGTGCATGACTCCATCGAATGAGGGCCTCCACATTTATTACAACGAGTGGCACTGCGGCACTGTGTCATGCGATGGCCAAAACGTAAGCAATTGGCACAGATTAGTATTTGTGGAACATGAGGCTCTACTGAACACCGTGTTCCGAAAATTGCTATATGATCTGGTAAGGATTGAGATCTGAAGGTAATCATGCATACTGGTATTGGAATCCTTCTCTCGTTGTTTTGGTAAGTGCTCCTCTTAGTGAACCGTTTCACGGATATCACTGGATAAGGGCTTTCTATAGGTTGTTTGATTTCTTCTTCTGAAAGGGTGACGTCTAGATCCCTAACAATCCCTTGTTTATTTATTAAAAAATTTGGTATATATGCTTCAAGATTCCTGTCTTTGAACACTGTGGACTGTACTAACATGTTGGCTGAAGCTGCAGACTTAGTTTCGATTTTTAATCTGTTTCTGCCTGCTGTTATAATATTAATGATGTCTCGTTTATATGTAGGATTGCGTGTGTAGAGAATTTTGCCTATTGACATGGGATGTAGTCTCCCGATATTTTTATCTACACTTTCTACGAAAATGTAGTATGGACCGCTATCTGTAGGGCTGTATCTGTTGTTTTTGCTTCTGTAAGTTAGCGCTATCGAATCAGAGGACTTGAGGTGGGGATTATGTTGGTCTAATACTGTAGTTGGAGATGTGTTAATCTCGATGGGCCTTGCTATATCAAGCATATCTACTTCTTCTGTTTGTTGAGAAATTACCTTTGGCTGACCTATTTCTGGTCTCTGAACACATCTACGTTTTACTGGTTGATTCAACTCACCAGTGATTGTGGGATTGTCACCTCTCCGAACCGTGGAATGTATGGCTGCGTCTGGAGGTGAGTGCAGGCCCTGTGCCGTAAGCATCCGCTGTTGATGCTGCTGTTGTTGTTGCTGCTGCTGTTGATGCTGCTGCTGATGTTGTTGCTGTTGTTGTTGCTCTTCTTCTTCGCTGTGAAGATCTACGTCAACAGCCGCATTTTCATAATAGTGGCGTAAAACTGCGCTGGCTGAAGACATCTGTCCACCACTGTAGTGTTCCGAGACTGTGTCTCTGGAACACTACGGAGGTAACTCTGTATTTGAACTACTTAAATGTGATTTTATTAACTTGACTGCCTTACCATTAAAACTTAATTGTTTAAGTGTCAGTAGTAAGTCTTTATCTTGATGTCACTACTAACACTGCATTTTAACATCTTTTTTTCTCTATTATGTTTTTTGATAAGTGTTGTTGATAATGGTCTTTGGAGTGTTAGTAACAAACTGTGTTATATTCCTTGCTTACTTTGGTAGGAAGTATATTATCTTCACAGCAAGCGGCGGAAGTTAGTATTTCTTTGATTCTTTCTCGTACGTTTACGATCATGGCTGAGGTAAGTATTGCTTAAATATTTTCAGTTTTGGATTGTTAGGAACATCGTGATTAGTTTTAGTTAAAATCCGTAGTATCTAGAGCACCCGCCTAGTGGTTTATTGGGGTTCAAAAAATATGAATGAAAGCTATTGCTTGTTCTGCTATTGGGTAGCTGTTGCGATTTTAAGAGAGAGATAAAGGAAACCTCTAATATACATGCCTTTTTTTTTTTGGAAATGATTCTGGATTAGCTTTTACCAAGTTGAAGGATTAATGATTAGTAGTTACTATTGATGGATGTTTGACAAGTGCTTTATGTCTGACGAGATACCCTTGCGACTCCGTCCACGTGTACTTTGAGATTTGGTTGTTAATTCATTAAGAAACTACCAATGAAATATTTGATGTCTCCACAACGAGAATTTGTGTTTTGGTATGAAAATTTGTGCATACTTTTCCATTTACTTTCTCCACGTTAAAGTCGACATAAACAAAAACTGATTATTTACTTAGCCTACTTCATTATTTACTGTGCACACAAATTGTGTTTGTATGATCTGTTTAATTTCCCTCCAATAGTGGGGTTTGGAAACACTGCTGTCTTGATGTTGTAGTTAATTTTACACTTATATTTCAGGGGTGACATCTATATATGATTCAAATTTTTAATGCATGCTTAGGATGAGTAGTATCTACATGTCACCATCATTTGTACAGCACGTTCCATAAGTTATCAACAACAGTTGCATTCTGAACCTTTTGTTCTGAGAGATTTGCTGCCATTTGAAATGACTTATGAATGGGGACACTGCTGCCTCCTCCACTCACCCAAAACTGGTACTAACATTTTGAAGTTTGGATTAACTGCTTTTTTAGAATGTCCTCTTCATGTTTTGCTCTCTCCTTTTTCAGAAAAGTTGGTATTATTTCCTCCATACCTATTTGTATACCAGTGTTTACTGCGTATGATGAATGCTCAAGTTAGTTGACAGTAGGCTACATTAAAAATTTCAAAGAAAATGAAAATGTGGAGACATGAAAGTTTACATTACAATACTTGACATCACTAAAATGGCATTTATGAAAACAGCTTAATTTACTGATAGCCAAATTCCTCGTGTATTACATTGTAATGAGAAGTATCAGTTGTCACTCTGGTCCAGGCTACATTTAAACCTAACTTAACCACAATGTCACAAATCACAGCTTCAATCAGTCCCACATTGATACAATAATTGTATCTCATGTTAATGTTATAATTTATTATGACATAAACTTCGGCCTGTTTGTACATTGAAATCGGAGAAAAGTTTGAGAACAGGATGAATAGAATTAATACAGAAATGGTATTTTTAATCGCAAATACAAGCCAGCTGAATAACTTATAAAAGGCTTTATTACCGAGTGTGGTGGGTGAGCGGTTGGCGCTCTGGCCTCATATTGGGGAGGACGCCGGTTCAAATCCCCATCCGGGCATCCAGATTTGGGTTTTCTATGGTTTCCCCAAATCACTCCTGGTGAATGCCAGGTTGCATCCTTGAAAAGGTCATGGCCGAATTCCTTATTGTTCCCAGTCCTATCCCATCTCTAATGATGTCAATGAGGTGTACAGCCATAAGTAAAAAAAAATAAAGGCTTTATTTGTGTCTCTGCTAATTTGTGAATTTTCTTTTTGCAGAGAAAAATTCCATTATACTCTGATTGAATAACCCAACATCTAGTGATACACTTTAATTTGTTTTAGCACTATGATGCAATCACTAATTTAAACTCTTGCAACTCTTTGTTTCCCATCTGTGAGCATATCTACAATTTAGAATTAACTAAGAAAACACTGATATTCTGTTATTTGTTGCACATTGGTGGTTTACACTTGTATATTCTAAGTGTCTGAGCTGTCCTCCTAGCTGTGATTATTGTGGTTTCAGGTCTTCTGGAGATCGCGATTCCGCTACAATAACATTCAGTAATATTGTTGGAACACTGCTGTAGTCAGTTGCAAAACGTATTGTTTTAAGCAGTAATTCTGTTGTAATACAGCCTGGACCATTATTTTCAAGCAGAAATTAGGTTGTAATACGGCATGGACCAGCATGAAACCGTTAAATGTACTTCAGAAAAAATTTCTAGTGGAGTGTTGCATTTGACCACTGCAGTAATATGATAACTCCTGGCGGAATCGCGATTTCCAGTAATTAAGTTTGTTGGCCGGTATGTTCTAGTTTTCATGGCATAATAATATGATAACTTATCTTAACAATTTAATTTTCAGGTTGAAGAAACACAGAAAAAGAAGAGGACTTTCCGGAAATTTACATTCCGGGGAGTTGATTTGGATCAACTTCTTGATATGACAATGTAAGTTAAATTTGTTTATTGACATGACATTGTGTACTAAGGACACTGGATAGTTTTGCAATATAGCTTTAATGTTGAGTTTTTCCACACACTTTGTCATCCTTTAAAACCAGACACCAGACTTGATTCTTCTATATTTACTGAGGTACCTAAACCTCATGGTCTAGTGCTATATTGGAATGTCTTCTACCTTGGTAGACTATTGTTATCCTGTTCTTGAGGTCAAAGAACAGTGCAAAGACACTCGTAACAAAGGTCTACGATTAATTGAGGATGCTTCATAACCTGTATCCTTGTACCTGCCTGATCAAACATGCAGGAGTGTTTTCATGGTCAGAGAACCATGTGTCTGCCCTTGAGGGTTGACACTTGGGCAAACGCTATTTAGCATAACCTTTTACTGTGAATGATCTTCTGCTCCAACACTTCTTGTTGGAGATGGTCATCTTTTTCATGAAATTTTTTGTGGTGTTCAAACATCGGAGTATTGGTCTGGGTTTTAGTGGACGTATCATAATTCCACACCTGTTATAATGCTATTAACATAGAGAGATGTTCTAGGTCTGCGGGAGGTCGCGATTCCGCTACTACTACATTCAGTAATGTCATAATACTGCTGTAGTCGATCGCAAGACATATTATTTTCAAACAGTAGTTCCTTTGTAATATAGCCTGGACCATTATTTTTGAGCAGAAATTAGGTTGTAATACAGCCTGGGCCAGCGTGAAAATGCTAAATGTACTTCGGAAATTATTGCTAGTGGAATTTACATTTTACCATTGCAGTAGTATGATGCTATTTCCTTGCGGAATCGCAATCACCGAAAATCCTGATGTTCCATGTCGAAAGTTATTAACATTGGTTTGCCCAATAAACCACATCGTGTCATGTCCATTAAGTCATAGGTTAGTATAAGGGAAGGAACTCTGTAATTTCTAGATAGTGTTAATTACTTATGCAGAAATATCAAAACTCTTCTATTTAATAACTTCACATGTCCTTTCATTCTGAGCATCGTTCTGACTGCTGTTAAGCCCATCTCCAGGACAGGTGAGGTGGAGCCACATGACTTAAGAACATGTTCTAAACTGAATTTGTCTCTGAAACTCTTGTTACCAGCTGAATATTGTAGTACATTGAGGTAAATTATCTCCTAGCATAGGAGAAATTCCCTTCAAACATTCAACACCATTTGCATCTTATACAAAATTGTAGTAAAAAATCATTTGGTATTCTGCTTTCATCACGATGGCAATATAACTTCTTAGAATGAACTAATACACAGATTGTTCTTTAGGCTCCAGTGCAGGCTAGAATGTGTCTCAAAAGGTACAGGACATCTTAAATGTGTAATTAGTTGCCATTGAAAAACTTTCCCTGTGATTTGTGTGTGATATGTATATAAACTGTTTGATAATTCTTTTTATGCAAGTAAATGACAAATTTATGCATCTTACAGGTGGAAGGGCACTTCCTCCACCTGCCCAAAACTGATATTGACCTGTTAAAATTTCTTTTAAATGCTTTGTTATAATATTCTCTTAACATTTTGCACTCTTGGTTTTTCTGAGAAGTCGCCACAAATTAAATGAAAAATGTCGAAATATGGGAGTGACATGCAGCTATTAGATGCCGCCATTAGATGCCGCCGGTGCTGCAAAATCAATGAAAATCTCGACATGTTGTTTTTGTAGTGTTTTATGGTAATGTTTTCTTGCTGTTTCAGCTGTTGTAAAAAGTCACAAGAAATTAAGTTAGAAAATGTTTTTCCGAGGTGTGGTATAACAGTGCTCGTGATCTTGATACAAATAGTCAAACGCCATTTCTGAGATGGAAGCTGCAGAACGAATTTCCCATAAACTTTTTTTCTCTTGTTCGAGGCAGAGTTTCAACCTAACCATAACCACTAACTAAATGGACCTGTTTACGTTGATATAATCGCTGTACCGATAATTTTTGTCATTTTTGCAGTGCCGGTGGCATCTAATAGCTGCTTGTCACTTATATTTCGGCATTTTTAATTTAATTTGTGGTGACTTTTCGGGAAACAGAAGTGCAAAATGTGAAGTGGATATTATAACGAACCAGTTAATACTAATTTCAACAGGTTAGTACCAGTTTTGGGCCGATGGAGAAAGTGCCCACCCGCTCTATTTTACTATACTGAAATAGTGGCTTATTGGCATAAAGTTATTATGACTGCTTTGTGGATTGACAGAGTTCATGTTAACCAGAAAAAAGTCCTGCAACTCATATTTTTATGCTAAGTCTTTTGAAATTTGGATGGTTGTATTTTTAATGTCAATTTTTCAAAAGCTGTTCCTTTAATAAGGCTTTCTAGAAGTGGTTTCTGAGGCACAAGGTACTGATTGCATTAAAATGGGATGCGTATTCTGTTGTAGCAATGTATGATCAGAAGATTAGTAGTACATGTTAAAAAATTGTCATGGAGGATTAAGCAGTAGTACCTGGATGGAGCTTGCTCGATATCTTTTGATTTCTGTTCAATATACAAGATTTTGCATGAAGTTTGATTAAAGTATTTATCTTGAAGGCTTCCTAGACATTTCAAAGTGCATAGTTACTTCCTCTAAACAAAGAGAAGCTTAACTAATGTCAGTAGGCTTACTGGTACCTTAAACTTCTACGAGATGAGGTTAGAGCCATTTCAGATATACCAAATACAAGAATTGCTCTTGGGTTTTTGTTTGTTTGTAAAATCTTGTTGCAAACTTGTAAAGCAAGATTTTACTGCTTATGAAATTTCATTCAAAACGCTAGGGTCATTTCCAAGATTGTCTGGTCTATCTTCTCATAAATTGCTTTTAAAGAAGTTAAGTAGAAATCTTGATGCTGATTGGGGATTAATTAACATTGCAAGGTTAGTGGTAATTCACTTAGATGAGTACATTAGTACTAAATTCGTTCCCTCCTATAAAACTGCTCATATCACTCATTAACCTCACAGCTTCTGATCCTACTGTGTCTTTCCAATTGATAAGAAAAAAAAAAATTCCCAGTAAAAGTAACCTTCCCTATGACCATTAATAAAACACTAGGTCAAACACTTGAAAGCAAGGGATTGTATTTACCAGAAGTTATTTTATCGAATGGGTGCCTGCACATGGCTTTTTTTTCAAGATTTCGTAGATTTCAGTAATTTGTGTTTGTGCTAAAGAAACATGTGGTCAATAAATAAGTGATAATATAACTGCTAATATTGTTTTCAAAGAAGTTTTGAATATACTTGCATTTACTTATTTCCACATTAGTAGGCTATATTAACATTTGGTCACTTACCATGATACTTTGCGAAATATTCGCACAGGTCAGCTAGTATACAAGAATTGTTTAAAGGGAAGGTCTCCTTGCTCTAACCAAAGAGAAATTAAACTAAATACAATTAGGTTTACTGGCACCTGAAACTTATATAAGATGGCATTACAGCTATTTCTGAAATGCGAACTGCAAGAATTTTTTTTTTTCTTTTTGTAAAATTGAATTTTTGGAGGGAAGACACCTATTTAGATAAACTTAAAAAGCAAAACATTATTTAAATATGACCTTTAATCCAAATCGTTAGTCGTTTCTGAGATACCAGGTGTGTGATACACACACATATATATATATATATATACACAGACGGAAAAAAAAATCCCAACACCAAGAAAAAATTATTGTAGAGTAATGAAATTTGGACAATGCATTTGTCAAGTTAACATGTTTAATTGATTAAATTTTCAAGATCACAGGTTAATTTAAGCTCAAGAAAATGCATTTCAAATGTGAAATACTGTTAAATTAATAGCCGGTGTAACCTCCAGAATTTTGAATGCAAGCCTGCAAACGTGAATGCATTGTGTCATACAGGTTTCGAATGTCACTTTGTGGTATGGAGTTCCATGCTTGTTGTACTTGTGCTGTCAATACTGGGACGGTCAGTGCTGGCTGTGGATGATGCTGGAGTTGTCGTCCAATGATATCCCATACGTGTTCAATTGGAGACAGATCTGGTGATCTCGCAGGCCAAGGTAACATGTCGACACTCTGTAGAGCAGGTTGCGAGACAACAGCGGTATGAGGGCGAGCGTTATCCTGTTGAAAAACTCCCCCTTGAATGCTGTTCATGAATGGCAGCATTACAGGTTGAATTACCAGACTGACGTACAAATTTGCAGTCAGTGTGTTTGGTATAACCACAAGAGTGCTCCTGCTGTCATAGGAAATTGCTCCCCAGACCATGACTCCAGGTGTAGGTCCAGTGTGTCTAGGCCGCAGACAGTTTGGTTGCAGGCGTTCCCCTGGCCTCCTTCTGACCAACACTCGGCCATCACTGGCACCAAGGCAGAACCTGCTTTCATCAGAAAACACAACAGATCTCCACTCCGTCCTCCAATGAGCTCTGGCTTGACACCACTGGAGTCGCAAACGGCGATGGCTTGTAGTCAGTGGAATGCACGCTACAGGGCTGGAGTCATGGTCTGGGGAGCAATTTCCTATGACAGCAGGAGCACTCTTGTGGTTATACCAAACACACTGACTGCAAATTTGTACGTCAGTCTGGTAATTCAACCTGTAGTGCTGCCATTCATGAACAGCATTCAAGGGGGAGTTTTTCAACAGGATAACGCTCGCCCTCATACCGCTGTTGTCTCGCAACGTGCTCTACAGAGTGTCGACATGTTACCTTGGCCTGCGAGATCACCAGATCTGTCTCCAATTGAACACGTATGGGATATCATTGGACGACAACTCCAGCATCATCCACAGCCAGCACTGACCGTCCCAGTATTGACAGCACAAGTACAACAAGCATGGAACTCCATACCACAAAGTGACATTCGAAACCTGTATGACACAATGCATTCACGTTTGCAGGCTTGCATTCAAAATTCTGGAGGTTACACCGGCTATTAATTTAACAGTATTTCACATTTGAAATGCATTTTCTTGAGCTTAAATTAACCTGTGATCTTGAAAATTTAATCAATTAAACATGTTAACTTGACAAATGCATTGTCCAAATTTCATTACTCTACAATAATTTTTTCTTGGTGTTGGGATTTTTTTTTCCGTCTGTGTATATACACACACACATGAATTGGATAAAGGAAACAAAGAAACTGCCCCGAGGCACTGAAAATAAGATAGGATAGGGAAAATAAACAGTTACCCGTCACTTACCACAGATGAAGGCAGGAGGGCGAGACACGTAAAAACACAATATTTCGACTTTAGTCTTAGTCATGTGGAGGCGAGACATATGGCAGGGGGAAAGATGTGGTCACATTCCAACCCGCCACATGATTCATGTGGCGGGTTGGAATGTGACCACATCTTTCCCCCTGCCATATGTCTCGCTCCACATGACTAAGACTAAAGTCGAAATATTGTGCAATTTGTTTGAGTTTTTACGTGTCTCGCCCTCCTGCCTTCATCTGTGGTAAGTGACGGGTAACTGTTTATTTTCCCTATCCTATCTTATTTTTACACACATGAATTGCTCATCATGGACAGGTTCTTGTTAAAAGTAGAAATTTGTCAGTGGAATTGGCTTTATTGTTAGTAACAAATGGTTTGTAGTTTATAAGTGGTTAGGACTGCTAGGACTGCAACACTGTTCTAATCTGTTGGGTTTATTGCCTCCATTTCTTTGATTTCATTTTGCTTGTAGGCAGATTGTGATCAAAGTAATGAGTGATTATTTTTGGTGATATCTGATTTGGTGGGCTTAAGGGGGATTTTTTAAAAATTGTTTTCCTACAACAATTTTAGATAACAGCAGGGGTAAAAACAAATTTTATGACTGCTATTAAGCTCACTGTAACACACTTTTATTGGTTAAAGTCAGCACTCTTATTAGTTTACATTATTTTATGTACAAAACTCAATTCATTGGTTATTTTACTTCAGATAATGCACTAATCACTGTGGCACACATTTGAAGGACATGGGTTCAAATCCCTGTTCAGCCATTCAGATTTAGGTTTTCCATGGTTTCACTAAATCACTCCAGGCAAATGTCGGGAAGATTCTTTTATGAGAACATTGCCAATTTCCGTTCTGCTGCAATTGGACAGTCCTGCAAGTGTCGGTAGATGGGGTCTGCTTTTTTCTGGCTGCTAAGCCAGTCTAGTTTATGATTTTCAGGTAGGAATATCTGAAGTAGTAGACCTGATGAAGACTGCAGAGCCGGCAGTCGAAACGTTTTTGCAATGCTATCCGGCTGAATTCCTGCGAAGATTTCAAATCACTATATTTATACATTGATGAGCAACTAACATCAAAACAGAGTATTGGCTCATACTGTAATCATCATATCTACAGTAGTAGAAAGGAGTGAATTGTGTAGATACTGAGCCCAAGAGTTTAATTATAGTAGCAGAAATCTGCTGTTGATGATACCCTGAATTCTTAATGCCGATAACAGGCTCAAGAGCCTTTATTCTTGTAAAGGAGACATTCAAAAAGTCTGAAAAATATGCAAGTTCCATGGTTGAAATGGCAAACAGAACTCTTGTCATCATGTATGTAAATCACAGCTTTATAATGGTGCTGGATTTGCATTTATTGTGATGAAATTTCATATTAGATGTAGCCTACAGACTGCAAAACATTGTTAGAAAAAATATTCTTAGGGTCTCTCTAGTTCCAAAAAGCTTGCTTGCATGCTCATCAAGTGTTGTATTATTGGCTAAATATTCAAAAGTGCAGTCCATGTTGTCTTGGGACATTCCCCCCTTTGTGATTATGGATTCAAGCTGATGGCACCTACTAACAACATTCAACAAAATTTGTTATGGATAAGATATCTTTATTTTTTTTTAACATTATCATGATATTCTACTATCAACAAAATATTTTAGAGAATCTCCCTTACACACATACCAGAGGGATAATTTTTTCACATACCTTGTTAAGTGGGGTGACATTCAACTGGTAATAAAAAAAAAGCAATTTTACTGTGGGAAGATTTGTTATGTATTTGGTGAGATGCAGCATATCGATCTTGGTTGATTTACATAATTACAAATGCTTGTTTATTTTTGTACAAATCTTCCACGTATTTAACAAATGTTGTTGGTACTATTATATGCTTTTCCATTTTCTCACCTCAACAGTTATTCTGTTCTTTTAGCATTGTTAACTTTTATTTTCTCAGTTTAACAGTTAAAGATCACACAAATCAAAACATATTTCATCTGTAGCAAAATGTTATACTTCACACCATACATAAAATCCCATGCTAAGGTTGCATGCTCCGTCAAAGGCAAACACTATATTGCAACTGTAAAATGTGTATTGTCACCACCTAATGTATGAGTGCACTGCTGTGGTTTCATATGAAAGCTGAGCAAGACATCAGGTGGTATTGTATAATTGGGTACAATTGAAGCTACTTACAAAATGCTGAATTAATGTTGCCAGTAATAAGGCATGAATGAAAGAGTTATAATTCTGGGCCAGATTGCGATCCCTGCGAAACTATTTACGTTTTTAGGAAGTAATGACTAATTTAACATGGCTCTCATGAAATGAAAAAATAAGTTCCTCATGCCTTGTCATGTAATAAAGAATGCCAGATGTACATGTCTAGCAGCATTTCAGCCTAATCAAAACCTCTGCTAATGTAACTGCTTGAAAATACATCTGCCATATGCCCATTAATAAATTCACTGTATCACAATTTACAGTCATAAAAGCTGTAATATTTATGTCCAATATGCACTTCTCAGATTTTTATATCTGTGTTGTTACTCATGCGTTTTACAAGTGTATTATAATGTTTGATAGATATTTCCTTTGATATGAACTTGTATTATTCTAATATGTCTCATGTCATTGTTGGTTGACTACTTTTTTTTGTAGCTTATTTTTATTGAAAGTTTGGTAATTGTTTCAGGGATCAGTTGATGGAACTGCTCCATGCTCGAGCTAGAAGGAGGTTTTCAAGGGGTTTGAAACGAAAACCTCTGGCACTTGTTAACAAGTTGAGGAAGGCCAAAAAGGAAGCACCACCCAATGAGAAGCCAGAGATAGTGAAAACTCATTTGCGTAACATGATCATTGTACCTGAGATGGTTGGGAGCATTGTGGGTGTTTACAATGGCAAAACATTCAATCAAGTTGAAGTTAAGGTAGTGTATTGATAGTTGATGCAACCTGTGATTAAATATTTAGTTTCAATTTGTTTGCTTGACTTATCCAGTGAACCTGTGTATTAATACTCAAAGCAGTTTTTGTAGTTGGTAGGAAGGAAACAGATAGCAGTTTCAGAAAACTGAGGCAATGTATGTTCTGGTGGCAATGACTGTTAACAGCTACTTGTTTTATGTGCATTTTTACTTAATTTTTTTTTTAAGTTACCTCCCTTGATAACTTATTCCAGACCCTGGTTATTTTTTATACAATGAGCTTTTCTGTGCCCCTAGGCTTGCAATTTACTAGTGATTTTTAATTCTTTGCCCTAACATCCATTTGACCATCATCAATTATGACTTACATATTCCCATCACTCTCTTCATACCATCTTGTCTCCAAAAAATTCACAATCCAGTTGTTTGACATTATATTTTAAGGTATTTTACACATTAGCATCCCAGCAATCCATTTCAGTTATAATACAACATTATATCACATGTAAACAAGCTACTAACTCTTGGCTAATCCTACCATTTAATAATTAGCGAGCAGTAATGCTCTGGGCGTGCATTTGGGATGCAGATTCGAATCCAGATTTTGGTTTTCTGTTGCTTTCCAAAATCACTCCAGGAGAATACTGGAAAGTTTTCTTTAAAAGGCCATGCCTAATTGTATCCCGTCCTTGCACATTCACCCTTTCCCTTCAATGTCGAGGGGGCATAAAGCCATACAAAAATTAAATAATTGGTTTAATACATTACCCTATTGGGGCTCATATTTCATTTAAACTTTCTGTGATAGTTTGTTTCCTATCTTGACATTTTGCTTCCCACTTCTTAAAAAAAATTTGCACAGCAGGAACCATCCTGATTTCATAATTCTGCCATGCATTTGACTGCACTCATTCCTCCAGTTCATTTGAAATATTGTACATAAAATCCAATTAACATGAACCTCTGCTTGTGATTTACACTTTCTTACCTCAAACTTTCCTGATGTCAAATAACAAACTCTTAAATGGGGTACCAATCAGACTAGTTTGTCCACCCTTTGTTGCACAATACGTTTCCAGGTTTGTCATATATAGCAAACCAGCAGACTGAATGTAAATATTATTTCAAAATCTGGTGATATTCTGTCTCCTTCGGCTTACTTTTAACATAGCTGTATAAATATAATCTATACCAGCCATTTTGTGTTTGTCTTTTTAAGCCTATCTTGCTCCCTCATAATATCTCGGTACAGGTTGAAATTACTGATCTAGACTTGATTTCAGCTTAAATTAAGCAACACAGATTCCCTGTCATTGCTATGTAAAATAAACCAGCTCATAAGATGGCCTTTTGCATTAAAATATTATGGTTATCCACGTCTAATATAGATCCTCAACTGACTTGAATGGCATCATTAAAGTGTTGATAATTTATCATAAAGTACTAATAAATTATGAGCCATGCAAGTCAGTGTCGTGACCTAACTCGAGCAGCATTATAACTTGTTCACAATTCTGAAGTAATCATTGACTCGATAATAACTTTGTCACAGGAAGCCAGCGTTAAAATACTCTGTTCATCTCTTTGGACTATATAATTTAATGAGCTCTTCTTACTCATTTTTTTGGTCGCCTAATTTGTTTGTGGTGAGGTGCTCTTATAAATTTAATTTCTTTTATTTCCATGAAAGTTCTTAATTTGCCACTGACCACTTAATTCCACACTCAAAGGTTCCGTGTACAGTGTTGAAGGAAGTTCTTTCAATGTTGTTATCCTCCCTCAGCTTACTAAACAAGTAGCTGTTCCAAATATTGTGAAGGTGCGGGGCCCATAGCATTTGCTAACTCTTGCTATGTGGGTAATCTGGTACTGGTAATGGGGAGACGTGAACAGTGCAACTCCCAAAGAGACCTATCCTAGGGGTATCTTACCAGTCCTGCAAGGAAGTCGGCAGCCAGCCGTATCTCTTGCGAGTCTAGTGAAACATGGTGGACGAACATACACAGACGGAAAAAAAAAATCCCAACACCAAGAAAGACTTGTGTTAGATAAACGAAATTTGGTAGGCGTGTTTATACATCTGAAAGATGACATCGATTCAAATTTCGCGCTTCGCGCATAAGTGTGGCGCTAGTAGCGCTACTCAGAGCTTGCAAATCAGGTTTGCTTTAAATACGCGCTGTAAAGTTTGTGAACGTTATTTACCGCTGAGATTTGACATAGTGAGTTGATGTTAGCCAAGAATGCCTTTAAGAAGACGAAGAAGCCATTATCAACAGCTCACCGAGTTTGAACGAGGTCGTGTAATAGGGCTACGAGAAGGTGGATTTTCTTTTCGCGATATTGCAGAAAGACTTGGCCGGAATGTATCCACTGTGCATGATTGTTGGGTGCAGTGGTCAAGGGATGGTACTGCCTCAAGAAGACCGGGTTCCGGGTGGCCACGTGGCACTACTGAGAGGGAAGACCGCCGTATTCGTACAGCTGTGGCGCATCGTACTGCGTCTGCGGCAGAAATTCGAGCTGCAGTTGGTACCACAGTGACACAACGAACTGTTAGAAATCGGTTACTTCAAGGACAGCTCCGAGCCAGGCGCCCTGTAGCGTGCATTCCACTGACTACAAGCCATCGCCGTTTGCGACTCCAGTGGTGTCAAGCCAGAGCTCATTGGAGGACGGAGTGGAGATCTGTTGTGTTTTCTGATGAAAGCAGGTTCTGCCTTGGTGCCAGTGATGGCCGAGTGTTGGTCAGAAGGAGGCCAGGGGAACGCCTGCAACCAAACTGTCTGCGGCCTAGACACACTGGACCTACACCTGGAGTCATGGTCTGGGGAGCAATTTCCTATGACAGCAGGAGCACTCTTGTGGTTATACCAAACACACTGACTGCAAATTTGTACGTCAGTCTGGTAATTCAACCTGTAGTGCTGCCATTCATGAACAGCATTCAAGGGGGAGTTTTTCAACAGGATAACGCTCGCCCTCATACCGCTGTTGTCTCGCAACGTGCTCTACAGAGTGTCGACATGTTACCTTGGCCTGCGAGATCACCAGATCTGTCTCCAATTGAACACGTATGGGATATCATTGGACGACAACTCCAGCATCATCCACAGCCAGCACTGACCGTCCCAGTATTGACAGCACAAGTACAACAAGCATGGAACTCCATACCACAAAGTGACATTCGAAACCTGTATGACACAATGCATTCACGTTTGCAGGCTTGCATTCAAAATTCTGGAGGTTACACCGGCTATTAATTTAACAGTATTTCACATTTGAAATGCATTTTCTTGAGCTTAAATTAACCTGTGATCTTGAAAATTTAATCAATTAAACATGTTAACTTGACAAATGCATTGTCCAAATTTCATTACTCTACAATAATTTTTTCTTGGTGTTGGGATTTTTTTTTCCGTCTGTGTACTTTGTGTTAAGTTTGTGGGTGAAATTGAGAAAAGAGTACATGTAATTAATTAGCATCCAGTAATTTTCTTAATCATTTAATACTAATTCAAATAGGTTTTAATTGGGTGATGTGTGTAAGATTTTGATAATGGTAGATTTACTTGCATTTGTTGTGGGTAGCGTAATAGTATTGAGTTCAAAGTGTGGAGGGAGTAATGAGTCTTTATTGTATCATTAGTTTAAATAGTTAATAAGAAATATTAATCAGCAAGCATTTTTGTAGTAATCAGTCAGATGTATATGTGTAAGAATCAATGAAGAGTTTAGAAAAAAAAACCCGTTAAAATGACAGGTTGGACTCACAAAAAATAAATTTATCAACAGATTCAGGAAATTATTATGTTTTGTAAGACCCTTGCTGGGCATGCGTGCTGTAACACAAGAAAAGTAATTTAATTGATTAATACCACATTAAAAACCTTGCACGTCTGTTTATTATTTCTTATCACTAGTATTAACTTTTCATAAATTATTGGTACCTTTTCTTAAATTTATCTACTCACTCTACATTGTTTTTTCCCCATCTTTTTCTCTCGCATATAAGATTTAAAAATGGCAACACATTCTTTAGGTTTTTCTGTAATAGTTGCAGTAAAAATAGGTGACAATCACATCACCACTTGAAAAACTGTTAGAAGCCACAGCAGGGATGTTGATTAGAACGACACTTACCATGGCTAGAGGCAGACTTAAAAAGAGTATCATTTCATGGTATCCTCAGTGTGGTACTAGGTCACCTGTGGGTATCATTCTTGCAGTCAACTCAAATTGACGAAAGTCTCGGTACCGTCACTTCGAAATTGTACAATGTGAAGATGGCCTTACTCTATCTTGTGGGGAAATAACTAGCCAATTGGGAATCTTAAATCGTCCAAAAAGACTGCATCCAGAACTTTTTTGTTTCTGGAACAAAGGTCATTACGCAAATGGTATATTTAATTGTATAAACTCAACTACTTCATTAATTATTAAAATACCATTACAAAGCTTGTTCTTGTATCTTGATGAATGAGACACAGTTGACACTATTTGTACTTATAAAATTAGATACCAGAAAGTAAGCATGGTTTTATAGCAAACATGAAAGAAGTTTTGTCACAAGTAATAAATCTGGAAATTATAATTGTTAGGAACTTTTTGAAATTAAAAACAAGCAGTGGTTAGTACATTATAACGTTGATTTATATTGTTTAACAATTAGTTTTCTTACAATTAGCTTCATAAGCTGAATTAGGCCCATTTTTGTTAATAATGAATTGAAAAGTCGCAAACATCTTTGAAAATAATAATTAAAGTTTATCAAGGTATTTATAATATTTTTTCTCCTTTTTAGCCTGAGATGATTGGACATTATCTTGGAGAGTTCAGTGTGACATACAAACCTGTGAAACACGGACGACCTGGTATAGGAGCAACACACAGTTCCCGTTTCATTCCACTCAAGTGATATGTATTAATAATTGTTGCCAATAAAAGATAATACTTAAGATTTTTTGTTGATATTCAGCACCTTAGTTTCTCCTTTCCTTTAACTTTAAAAAGGAATAATTTGAATTTGTTTGGTGTGAATGTGAATCCTGAGCATAATTTAAGTATCTTTTCTTGAAACCTCTCCTGGGAAAGATGTCTATTCCAAATGCATTGGTTCAGTCTGGTGGAGTTAAACAGGGCCTGCTTGAGAACTAGTTTCATGAAACAAGTTACTACTAAACAATAAAGTCATATGCATTAAATAATTTGTGCGTACAATTTTTCTAATCTTGTTTGACTGAATTTAGTTCTAATTCTCAAATTTCAACTCAGTTGCTAGTGATTGAATTTTTGTACATTAAGTTTCTTATTGGGCAACCAGACTAATCTAGAACTTTTGTATCCTTTGGATCTATTACTGAAGATTTTGAAAAGCAATTACTTGTACTTACGAAGTGATCACGAGTGTGTTTTCTGATAAATAGTAATATAAAAATTCTGTTAGGCATTCAAAATAAGGAGAGAAACCCCATCACTCATGTTGAAGGCAGGGCAGCTTTGATGAACTGTCACTGGGATTTGCAGGTATGCACCAAGTTGAGATAATAGACCATTTTCAGGATCCTCATGTGCAACATTGTTTTAAACATGTGCCAAATGATGCTCATAATCCATTAATTAGGGAAAGTTTTCCTTGGAGTAGGTGGTAATGTCTTATGTACTGTGCTTTGTTGCCGAGGTTAATTCGAAAGAGGGTAGGTGTGTATTGACAAATATTTCAAAGACTGAGGAGTTTGGTGTAGCAGTGCAGTAAGAGGGGAAGAATTTTGGACAAAGGCGATGTTTGTCATGGAAGAGTTACTAGTTGGAAACCTACCAGAGATGGAAAGCGGTTCTCGTGCAAACAGTTTATCAAGAATGCCAAAAATGGGACATGTTGCAAATTTATACTTCGATTATGGATAAACTACTTGCTGTTGCCATATTACTAGTATTGCTGGTTGGTGACAAATTGTTTTTATTCTAATTTGGCATCACACTGAAGCCTGAGCTCCACAACTAAGTTTTCATTTAGTGATTTTAATACTGGTACCATCTGACAAGGAAAAATGAATGGGTGCTCTCCTTTTTCTACTGATTTATGAAAGATTTTGACCACCAAGTTGCCAAATTAATCATCTCGGATACAGGTGGTATGTCTCATTATGCCTGCCAGCAACAAAGAATTCAATATTGACTGTTTCTGGTAATATAACAGCAGTATGCTGAGGGAATGGTAGACTACTGCCTTTGGTGAATAATATTAAAGTTTGTGATTCTACACTACAAAATTGTCACTGTCCATTCGGCCAGTATAATGCTCAAAAATGTGTTCTGGGTGGAACCATTTGTACTCGTTCCAACCAGTATGGCTGTGTCCATTAAAGCACCACTACAATGTTTCAGGGAGGTACAACAGGATGAGGCTCAAGTACTGACCATTGCGTAGTGGCCATACTGGATTGTAGTTTTCCACAATCACCTAGGCAAATAATGGGATGATTCCCAATTTTCATCTCGTAATGCACTTGTGGAGAACATTAGTTACACAAATTGCAGACAGATTGAAACAATTAAAGTTCAACCCTTAGAATAGGTTCCTTCCGGCAAGCAGGTCATCAACTTGCCACTGCAGCAGGTGTGGCGACTATGCTTCACATCCTTCGTCGTGATGAGCAGCACTCATGGCTCTAAGAGGCCTCATCCGTTCTTAATTGAAAATGGCTGACAAACAAAATCCCTATGTGAACTGAGATTCAACTGAAAAGTTAATGTCTCCATTATCGAAACACTTAGAAGCTGAAGTTGTGACTGTTCAAAATTAAAGGTATCTAAAGCAAAAGTGTTTCAGATCTGTTTGGTAAACATAATGTTTTGTGTTTATTAAAATACATCTACTTGACAGCTAACAGTCGAAATGAATTATTGGGTACCACTTTTTATAGATAATGTTTTTCACCTTTGAATATTGATAACTGAAGCATTTTGTGAATATAGAGCCAGTGTTTTGACATCTAGTGTGTCATACTATGTTCTATTAATCAAAGTATCGAGTTTAGATTTGTTTTCAAGCTGCTGGTAAGTGTACTTAAGGAGAAGGACCAAAGAGTAATTTAACACCAGGAGTCAGACCTATGACAGCCGTTAACAGTAATGTAATGAGGTGCATTTTTAACATAGATGTTAATATTTTCACAGTACTTTATAGCAATGAAATTTTTGCAATGTTTTATCTATTAAAGAGGAAGACAGAAGTAGGGAAACATGCAGAATCAAATTAAGATTTACACTTTTTGTAAGGAAATTATTTTATTAAAAGTTTAAAAAACATAGTAGAATTATTTTAAACTATTTTCACCTGAGATAACGGATGAAATAATTTTAAAAGTACTGATGTAATTTATCATATTGGGGTTTCTTGTCATTCTAATTGAGCATACAACTTACATTTAAGAGAAATTTATTCACACTTCGCCATCATATAAAATGGTACTCTACATACTAACACACAACTAGTACGATACAGTAGAATTAATAAAATGGGCTGCTTCAACTGGTTCTATTCAAGAACTGAAAAAGAAATGACATTTTTAATTCTATGTAGTGGCAACCTGAGAGATGGAAAAATAAATCAAATTGTACTAACTTCAATTAACTAATTGAACGTAAAACTGATAAGCGTGTCCAGTTAGAGTTAGATGTAAAGCTACATTGTTTAATTGAATGGGAGTTCTTTGTTAAGATTACTGAATGAATAATATTCAAGCAGTATATGGGAAACAGTGTAGCTTTATCAGTAGGGCGATAGTGGACTGAACAGGTGCAGTTATATCTGTAACAAAGGAGGAATTTTCTTCGAAGTTTGAGGCATATTGGGCTCCTTCAGCCTGGTGTCCATACTTTTTATGAGAAAACCTCCTGGGGATGGGGTAACGATCATCCCAGCTCCATCTCTGTGAATCTCACCATGCCTAGAAGAGGGAGGGAGGGGGAAAAAAAAAAAAAAAAAAAAAAAAAAAAAAAAAGTTATCAGCTACAAGGTTGACTGCCATTTAGAATTGCAAATTGTTTTGTCCCTTTCTAGCAGCTTCTTGTTCTTGGAAGTTATCAAATTCCTACTTCTTAATTAAAAACACTAAAGTGCCTTATTCAGTCAGAATTACTTTTGATATTCATCGATGAAATGATAGCATTTTGTAATAAGGGACTAATTTCCTGCATGAATTGAAATTGCAGTGATTGTTAGAGGCCCAGTATTCATCATATTCAATCGGCATAAAGATAAAATTTGAATACATTCTACAGTATTCCTGGCTAGCATTTTTTTTTGATATTTCAGTGCTCACAGCTGACAGTATACTGTGTAACATAAACATGTAAAATAGAATTTTCTGGCTTTAGCATGACACAAACTTTTAAATACATATATTATGTCCCTACAAGTTTTATTATAAAATCTTATTTTCAATTGAAGATAATTTCATGTTTAACTTGGCAACAAATTCCTTTTAAGGAATTTAAAATATCAAGATTGATGGTGAAACCTTTTGGCTAATGCGGACAAATCAGAAATTAATTTTTATCCACATAATCTTGAACTGTGTGTATTTAATCTTGACAGATCAAAATAAGGTCATCCTTATTCAATTTTAATATAAATATCAATCTTAGATACACGATACTAGAACACAAATCACAATTGCATCCAGAGATTATATCAATCACCATCACAGAATACTCAAATATAAAATAGTCAGATTCTCAGCGAGATAAAAATTGAATTCTAATGCTCTAGGAATGTATTACTTATCCCTTTGATTTTTTATTCACCATCCAGCTTTCTGGAAAATAAGGGTAATGTAAAACTTGTGTGATAAATGTGGTCTAGTGACTCAGTGATTGAAAATCACAGCTGAAACTGGCATTCAAACCAGGCAGGTTTCAATCTCCAGAGGGTCCTTACCATGATCTTCACCTCTGGCACAAGTTACTGTGTAATGTTAAGTACAACAGAAACAGTTTGTTGTTTCCACATTATACTCTAGGGCTAACAAACCCTAGTTGTAACACAGATGTGTAGCACACATGAAGCAAATTCTAACTTAAATGGTTCTAGTTGGCACAAACGAACATACGTATGTACATGTACCATTTTCTAGCATGAACATAATTTCAATTCTTTTTATTGATTAATCAATCACAGAATACACTTGCAGGTTGGCTGCTCCGAATACCTACATTTTGGCTCAGTTATTCCCCAGATAATTTTGCTTTAATGATTTGAATATGTAGGGAGTTACTGACTACTATAAAAAAATGCATGGAGATAATTCATTCATGGAATATTGTCATACATGACAAACAACTGGTACTAATGTAAAATATGATAAAAAGTTTACAGTGGATACAATAATTTCAGCTTAACTGTTCACTGAACAACTTAATGAAGTTTTGTATTATTTCTTCTGAAAAAAATATTCTCCAGAGTTATTCTAAATCTAATTAATCACTTGAATTACCTCTTTAGGAGGTTCTGGTTCGAGTTTAACAAGTCCATTCAATGAAAGACTACTTGCACCCTCTTCTTCTTTTAGACTGATAGGCCCAAAATCTACCTCTTCCCTTTTCACTTTTTTTTCATCAGCATTTTCATTTTTTATCTTCCGCTTTCCTATTCCTTTCTGACTCCGCATCTCTTCATACAATTTACGCATTTTCTTCACATCCCGCTCTTGTATAGTCCAGTCAACTGTCCAGTTTTGAGCAGAGCACACTGTGGGATCCTTGGAAGACTGATAATCAGGAATTGTTAAGTCCAACAAATTCATTAGTTGCACCATTATTTCATCAACATAAGAGTGAATCAGGAGATCAGCCTTGCTATCCTGAAAATAGTAAAAATTCAAATTTGAGAGCTATGCATGTAAATGATTTACTGCATTTTAAAGTAAGTAATATTAAATGCAAACAGTTTGAATGAACCGCATGCTCCGGGCATCAAGAAGATGATATGCTATAGTCTGAAATTTGGTACATAAGTTCCTTAGCACTTATTACCTAAGAAAATCCACATTCAAAGACTATTAAATATATATAAAGATATTCAAAATGTGTGTACATCAATACAAGGTATTATGCACCAAATGCGTGTTATTACCAGTTTAAGTTTATTGCAAGTGTTTCTTTTGCTTAATTCTTCGAAAGAAAACTGCATTCCATATCAATACGGAAAGTAGTGTGCGAGTAACCACAAAATGTTTTGCAATACATAGGATTCACTTTTGAATGGCAGCCAGAGACAATGTGTTATGCCACCACAGACATTAACAGTCGTGTCCTTCCTTCATCACTAGTGCAACGTTAACTAAACTGTCATTACGAGTGCTGTCAACCCTGTACCGAAAGTGCAAAAATCAACTTCATGGTCATGTGAACATTCATACAACAATTATGGGCTCTTTATATAAGCTGGCAATCACCTTTTTCAGATGAAACATGTTAAACTCACTGTATGGTTGAATTGTTCATTTGTAAGTGACTAGGTGTTACCCACAACTTCGTACACATGGACTTAGAATTTTATTGCTAGAATTGGATACAGAAAGCTGAAAGTTACGTAAAAGGTGTCCCAAAAAGGAGTTTGTAGAATATGCTGGAGAAGTCATCAGTACACCAGTGAGCCTGTCTCATGAAGAGAACCAATTTGCAACATGTTAAATTATGTCACTTTCGGAGGTCATCTTATGTCATCATCACTTTGTACACAATGTTTTTGATTTTGCTGTCATTTGCTATAATATATACCTTTGGGGGTTGGAAACATATGAACTAGCTACATATGGCTGCCTATGGGAAAACACATTTTTTCTAACTTTCAGAGTCTGTCCCTGGGCTTTACTGATAGTCACAGCAAAAGCTGATTTTAGTTCAAACTGTAGCCTGTTCAACTGGAATTATTTGGATTTGAGGAATTTTTTTCCATTCATGATCACAGTTTTTGTTACGTTGCACCCCAATTGTGTTATTTGTAGATACGTGTCATTGCACAGTCACAATGCATAGAGGTTGTGCATCAGTGGTATGTGAACCGCAACTGTTGATCTAAATTTAAAAGAAGCCACTCTAAATAGTTAAGGAACACAGTCTACCGATAGATAGTCTACTATTTCACTTGCACTATTCTAATTTGTTCAACAGTTTCATTAGTCGTCGTTAAAATAGTTTGTGTCTGTACATGAAATTTAAGAAGAGATCATACACAAACTGACTAAGAGAAAAAGAAAGCCTGAGTGACTGATATAACATAAAAAAGTAAATGTGTGTGGTATTGTTGGTTGAGAGATCCCAAAGGATTGTTCGGCAACCTGCATGACAGTTTTGATTTGTGGCACATTCTGCCTCTGTCCTGGCTGAATCCACAGTTTAACACGGAATACAAAACACGGAACGTCCTGAGGTGGTTCATATGATCAATCACAACCCTTAAAAATTCATGGCCCTTTCAGGATTTGAACCAGGGACCAGACCCTGAACTTTTGAAAGCAAGTGCCTTAACCACTGAGTCACCAGACTGCTCACCAATATAACATTACAGTATATCACCATTTTGTTAGCTTTAAAAATTCCACAACAAAATAATTTATTTATCTAGATAAAAGTATCCTATGCCCTTCTGAATGATACATAGTATTTCATTGTCAATTTTCATTAAGATCAGTTAAGTTGTGAAAATGTTACTTTTGCATTTATAAGTATAGATAACAACACGACTGCTATTGAATGGTAAGCTTTGAGCGCAGCAGTAACTTCAGTGTCGAATTATTTCTACACTACGTACTCGTTTGGTTTTGAGTGAAACATTTTCTTGTGTAATACGTGTTTAGGATTTTAAGTACCAAACTTCAAACCAATAACACAATTCCTTCTTTGTACCTGAAGGTTGAAATCTAACCAACATTTCTATCAAAATGAAATTAAATGTTTGAAACTTACATGTTTGGTAGGCTGGAGATTGCAAATTACAAGTTTCCCTCCAAACTTCTTTGTGCTGAGTGGTAAGTTCCCACTGGGTACAATTTGAAGCGTAGTTCCCAAAGTAATGCTAAGGTCTGCAATGCTAGAAATAATCAAATTTTTAAGTGATGTAAGCATTAATATTGATCACAATATTTTCCATTTTTAAACAAATTCTTAGAAACACATATAACAGTCTTCAATATGAAATAATGTTAGCATATTAAATGTTAGTGTATTTGGGAAGCACTATCTAACAAAATATTTGAAACAGTCTTAATAACAGGAATCTCATCAAATTGCAGCACATAATATCGGGTAAAGTAGGGTGTGAATAGTTTTATTCCACCTAACTACTGACAAACTCGCCATTAGTACATTTCATGGCTCAGCGCAGATTAATCTTAAGGTCAGGAATGAGTTGAAGGATATTATCAGCAAAAAAGTAATAATTTTTCCAAATTGATACTTTTTCAAAGTAAATAATTAAAAACATTATACACATCTGCATGTGGTGTGTTAATGTACAAGGTCTCTAACTGTAGTTAGATTTAAGAATTTAGACAGAATGACTTTACAATATGAAAAAGTGAACATATGAAATAAAATTTCAGAAAAACTGTGAATACAGGGCTAAAGGAAAAGTTATATATTGTCAAGTATCCAAATAAAAAGAGGTGAATACTAATTACTTTTATTTTTAAGCAGATCATACTAATTAAGCAAAGAAACTTCAGACATTAAGACAGTAGTTGGTGATAAAGTATAACACCCATTTTTTTAAGTATGCAATTCAATAAGTAACTGGAAGCTACAGACTGAAACTGAAAATAAATAAGATTTTTTTTAGAATTATAAATATTTAAAGTTACTCTGAATCCACATTGAAAAATCACGAAATAAACTGTCAAGCGTTATAAATTCACCATCACGCTTCTACAGGGGAACAAGTTGACACAAATGATGATTACATACAGTAATATTGATATCATATCACAAAATATGAACAAGGTATGGAATGAAGTTTTGTGACGGTAAACATGAAACGTCTATTGGTAAGTAGGATGGAAGTGAACTAACGTACCAATGAAGATAAATGGACTAAATACTGTTTCCAACAACTGGAGAATGTGACAGAAGGAAATGAGACTCAAAGACAAGGAAAATTATTGTACAATGGTTCAAAAAGCTGCAGTCAACCAATAATACAGGGAAATTAATAGTATCATATAGATTAGAAATATATAAAGAAGAGGGATGTGAACAAGATCCAAGCAATTTAATTGAGATTCCACTGCTTCACCAAGGAATATGGTATAGTTGAAATTACACAGAAAATATAACCACGGAGATTTTGCAGTTTTTATTAACCGACTGTGTATCACCATCTGTCATTGCATGCATGGTGTGGCCAGGAAATTTATTTGGCCACAATAAAGGTACAATAAGCCATTTTTGTGTCATTTTAGATGTCCATGTGCATCCACATTGTTAATATCCAAGTTGAAATGTTCAATCACCGCACTAATGAATGTGGGTCTGTTTCAGCTAGTGATAACCATAAAAATGTAGTTTTCTTGTAGTTTTGGTATTTTATTTAAGAAAAGTTGAATTGAAATTGTAATTCATATAGGATAAACTAATTAATATACAATTCTTATAACATAAAAAACTGAAATGTTCTTCACCGAAACAGCAAACTTTTTAAAGTAAGTGCCTTAACCACTAAGCTACCAGATCACTCAGGTACTTACCATAAACTATTTTTAAAATGTTGTAATAAGCATAAGCATAAATAACTGCAATATTATTTGAAATTAAAATACACTCTTAAGAAATAAATAAAACAAGAATTAAAACTAGAGATTTTATGGATAAACAGCATCATTCTAACCGTAGTACAGGTTTCTCAGGATATACCTGGTATTAGTATATGGAATCTTGTGATTTTCTTAGTAATACAATGCATACAGCTTCCCTTTTGCATTTTTACATTCAATTTTTGTCAGTGTGTGTCACAACTTTTATGTTCCTCTTCATTCTTTTTACTTTAACAATTGCTTTATGACTTCTATCAAAAAATTGCATCAATTTTTTTTTTATGTCCAGAATACTTGTTTTAAAGGAAAGCTGAATTGAGCAGTATTTGTTGCAAAATGTGAATGGCTATATTCTGACATGGTTAATGCGCTAACATTTGAATTAATGCTACTCATATTTTAATTTCATTTGAGTATAAGAAGGCAATTTGGCCTGTTCTCTTTTACTGTGCCATTCCTGAAGTTCAGTTCTGTATTCAGTTGAAATATAAAGCATAATTGGTCAGTTCTTCCACTTTCCCAAGACAACTGCATCCAAATATTGAGTACCTGTTTCTCCTTGATTTAGTTTAACATTTTTTTTTTAGACAGAGTTCAAATTTTTTTGTAGAACCAATACAATAGGAGTTTTTGTGAAGATCTATAAAAGGCATCCATAAATAATTAATGTCTGTTATTTACATAATTCTTCATAAGACTCATCAAGATATTTTGTGTGTGTCCTATACCGCCACCCAAATCTAATCTGCTCTTATTCACCCCAAGTCCACTGGGTTCGGTAAGGATATAAAATTTTAATACATACCAGATGCGTAAATATGAAACCGGATTTTTTTCATAAAAAATACACCTTTATTGTACAGAGTACCATATTTAAAATATTGTCCATTGCTAGGTATACATTTTTCCCACCTCTCTGGAAATTTATGAATGCCATGCCAAAAAATAAAAATTATCTTTTGATGCAAACCAGTCATTGAGCCATTTTCATACATTTTCATAAGAAGTGAAGTGCTGCTCAACGAGTGCATGTCCCATCAATGTAAAGAAAGAGTTATTGGATGGAGCTTAGTCAGGTGAGTAAGCCTCATGCATCAGTATCTCCCAACTAAGCACTTCAATCATTTCTTGACCGGTTTTGCTGTATGTGATGGTGTGTTGTCATGGTGCAAAATCACTTTGTGTTGCCTTTTCTGGTATTCTGATTGTTTTTCCTGCAATTCATGATTTAGATTGATCATTTGCTATCAATAAAGTTCAGTATTAACAGTTTCACCAGGTTTTAAGTAGCTTGTAATATATCACACCATTCTGATCTCACCAAACACAGCATCGTCTTCCTTCCACAGCGATTTGGCCTTGATGTTGACGGTTCAGCTGGACTTACCCATGATCTTTTAAGCTTAGGGTTCTTGAAATATATCCACATTTCATCACCTGTGACAATTCGATGGAGAAATGACTTTCTTTTATACCTGGCGAGCAGCATTTCACAAGTGATTTTTCGTTTTTCTTGCTGTCTGTCAGTCAGTTCATGTGGAACACATTTTCCATCTCTTGGATCTTTCCCATCGCTTTTAAATATGTGGAGACAGCTTCCTGTGTTACATTTAATTGGCCTGTGAGTTGTTCTTACATTTGGGCATCATCCTCATCCAACAATGCTTGAAATTCACTGTCCTCAAACTTTTTTGGAGGTCTTCCATTGTCTTTGTTTCTCACGTCAAAATAACCAGTTTTGAACTTTTTAAACCACTCAAAACACTGTGATTTACCGAGAGCACGGTCACCATAAGCTTCAACAAGCATTTGATGCCATTCTGCAGCAGTTTTCTTTAAATGGTAACAGAAAATCAATGATGTCCGCAAATCGTAGTTTGGAGGCTCAAAACTTAACATGTTCAACATTATTGAAAACTACACTGTCGTATGAAACTTGTATTGTTGTGGGTTGAAAATTGCTGTCAGATGTCAAAAAACGAAAATGCTGACAATGATAAAGTCTGATGGTCACTGCATTGATAGCTAGAGTCATCTATTGGCAAATTCCAGATTCATATTTACACACCTGGTATTTGTGGTGCTATGTGGCAGGACTATCTACATTTTCTTGATTTCTTTAATGTATAAATGGTGGAGTAGATAAATATTAGTTTTGGAGGTAATATAGGAGGGCGATTCAAAAAAAATAAGGTATCTTAAAAAAAATAAAAAATAAAAAAAAAATACAAAGTCCCTTTTTTTCACAGCTTCAGATACATTGTTGGAAAGCTTGAAGTTTTAGCTATTTTTCTATGTAATCGCCTTCCCATTCAATGACCGTCTGCATCTGCGCCACAAGCATTTTCATCCTGTCGTCGGACCAGTCTCCAACACAACTCCAGGTACAAATTATTATCAGGCTGGTATATTTTTTTAAAAAAAATCTATGTATTAAAATATTGTAAACAAGGGTGAATTTTAGAAAATGTGATTCTTTGGTCGTTTTTCACTATTTTCTTAATTCTTCGCAAAATGCAGACTATTAAAAATGAGCTGAAACCTGTCCACTTATATTGTTGGTAAAATATTTAAACTGAATAATTAATCAGTTTTTTTTAAAAAATTATGGAAACTATTTTCTTCCATGCAGATCAAAAAGAAGTGCAGCAAAATTCCTAACCCAGGCACTGTTACAGGTTTCAATTGAACAATGTGGGACCTATCCACTAGTACCAGAAACACTTGCTCCACATAATATTTGGCTTCCTCAACAATCATCCAAAAAATGTGGTATCAGCTATTAGTTTAAAAAAAATGGGTCATGCATGGTGTGGCACTGCTACTAATAACTGACATTCTTCATGTCAGTATCTTCTTACCATTTACTCTCTGCAGCAATATACTTTATATATTATATCTACTTTAACTTTTCACAACCTAATCTTGAGGCAAATATGGTATATAGCATTACATTATGTCCAAACAACCTACTTTTGACTGACAAAGAATAATTAATAGCAATTGTTCCAACACACTACCCTGTGACATTCCTTCTTCCTTACTCGATGCATTTTCTGTTACAACTCTTTGCTTCCTATCCCTTAAGATAAAAACAACCAAATATTCTGATCTGCACGATGGTTTTAACTGTGAGTTGGAGAAATTCAATGCAATGCTATTAACTTAGCCCACTAGTCTTTGAGCCACCAAGGGAGCGTCCATAAAATACGTGGCTCTGTCTGGGGGGGGGGAGGGGATGGGTTGGCTGGAAAACTACACTGAGCTACGTGGGGGGAGAGGGGGGGGGTTTCCAAGCCAAGGTAGATTCTTAATCATATTATTTGTTACAGTTAAAATAAGGTACAGAACACACAACAGCATGTGAATATTTATTTCTGTCATTTAACTATTTTCGTATGTAATTTACGATAGTCTGACGAGAAAACACAACAAAATATCTTCTGGAATTAATAGGGGAAAAAAGCTACATGGGGGAGGGGTGGGGGGTTCACAGGAGACCAAAATGGAGCTACATGGTTAATGGATGCTCCCAAAGCGCTAAGGCTGTACATGTTAAAATGATATGGGGATGTACAGCAAACCCTACTTCAAATGTCTGAGCCATCCCGATTATGAAAAATTCCTAGGTTGTCTTTGTAATCTAGTCAAATTCTGGGATAGTCATAAATCTCTGCCACAGTAGTTACATATTTTATAAATAAAATAAAACATCACTGATCACACAAAACAAATAACAGAGACAGATAGATTACAGTACTTGTGATAACCCCTTTAGCAACTGCCAGGTTTGAGCTATGCCAGTGAATGTAATGACTAGAGACCGGATTATATGCATGTACCTAGTTAATAAAGGAAATCTTACGTTTTAGCCTGCCCTACTAGCAGCATGGTTCTTAGCAGTCATACGTCTATTGTTTTGATAGATAATATTATTATGCGGCCAAGTAAAACAGACTCACGGGAGATAAAGATGCACGATACCATTCAGCGTTGCGCTTGCCTACTAGACCAGTGGTTCCAAATTAGTGGTCAATATGCCAGCGATATGGACACATGAGGACAAATGATTGATGAAACAAAGCAAAAAAAAAAAAAGTCCAATTTTAAAATGGAAAGAAAGAGGCCTCAAAGTGACCATGAGATGGATCAAAGAAATAAATAAAAGTTTGCAAGATTGAGTAGTAGTGACAAGGAGGAATTGTGAAAGGACAAGGAGAGAATTGTGTACCATACAGATTTTGGCAGCTATGCAAGGTGGTGATAAGAGATAGCTGAGATCTATGGGAAAGAATGTGACTGAAATGTACATGACAAAATATAATAACGGATTTATATCATAACAGTTAAATGATGATTAAGACATTTGTACAGCAGGCAGGCAGTAATTACATGACATAAGCTGAGAGAAGAATGCCATATAGATGAAAAGTTATGGTCCAAAATTCTTCAAAGTTTTTCAGCACATTTACAGTATGTTTGCTGGTGTGAAAGTGTTTTCTAACAATGATGAGCACATTTATGGGGAACAGATGAAACTTTTCTTAAATTTTTGCAGTAATTATAAACACACGCTTACCAGGAGTGATAATCTGCAAGTGCAAGCTCCCCATCTGGAAGTCCATGCTCCCAGTCCAAGACAGTGTCGCATAACTGACCCCTGCAAAAACGACCTCCACGTCCGCCAGGACAGTTGATTCCTGATGATTTCTGGCCGACTGTGGTGCTAGGTTTAGGCCGTACAACCTGACGTTCACAGCGACTACATCGCTCCACAAATACATTGCCATGCAACTCTGATAGATAGGTTCGAGCTAGTCCAGAGCGCAAGTGTAATCCATCAATATTCTGGCTCACCACATATGACACCAATCCTGTAAATTATGATAAAACAGAAATTTAATTTATTATTGAGCTAGTAGCTGACAACAAATTTGTAACACAACAAAATAGGTGTCAAAATTTGTCTGGTTTACTATGCGTTTATGTCTGTAATAAATATGATTTTATAGTCAATAGTTTGGATAATGGTGACAAAGAGAGAGCTGTTTGTCACCTGTAGTAAAGAGTTTGATATAATTAAGAATTTTTAAATTACGTATATTGTTTCCAGGTGCCATTATATATCCTGTGAAAGTCGCCTGAAAAGTCAAAGATGTCTAAAACTTAACCCTTCGAAATGTTTTAGAAGCAACTGTTTAGTGGCAGAATCAATAAATGGGTTCCAGTTATGCAACTATCTATTATACAGGGTGTTTCAAAGAGGACTTTACAACTTTGAAAATTCATATAAATTTTATGAAACAAGGTAAAGAGCTGGTTTTGGTGTTGTTTTAAAGGAAAGCACTTCAAGTTTTTTTACCTTAAACTAAAGATGTTCTATGTGGCTTCTGTTGGTTATTCTGCAGACATCCCATCGGTAGTCGATTTCTTCCCAGACTCGCACTAGCATTTCAGGTGTAACTTGCTCAGCAGCAGCGTAAATTTTGCTCTAAGTTCAGGTAGAGTGGCCGGCGAAGGAGGTATGTACACCATATCTTTTATGGAACCCCAGAAGAAAGTCTGGGGAACGGGGGGGCCATGCAATTGGCGCATCACGGCCAATCCATTGACCCGGAAAGCGGTCACTGAGAAAATCCCGGACGTCAGTCAGATAGTGTGGTGGTGCGCCATCTTGCATACATTTCGTTCTCGGTCATCCTCATCGATCTGTGGTATCAAAAATTGTTGCAACATATCAAGGTACACTATCCCGTTTATGGTTCTCTCTTGGAAAAAAAAGGGGCCGTACATTTTCCTCTTGCTCGACGCACAAAAAACGTTCACTTTGGGGCTATCACGAACATGTTGCAATGTTTCATGTGGATTTTCACTGCCCCAAATCCTACAGTTATGTGTGTTAACCTTGCCACTTAAGTGAAAAGTTGACTCATCAGAAAAGATTATGTTGTTCAAGAAATGTTCATCATCCACTCGATTTAACATATCCACACAGAAGTTCCTACGTGCAATCTTATCAGTGTCTTTAATTGCTTGTAAAAGCGAATATCGGTATGGTTTCAACAACGTTTTCTCAACACACGCCAAACCGTCGTATGTGGGACTTGCAGCTCATGAGATGCACACCGGGTCGATTTCGTAGGGCTGTTGACAAAAAATTTTCTCACTTGCTCAACGATCTCGTCAGATGTGCTTGGATGACCTGAGGATTTTTTATGTTTTACTGAGCACCCTGCTTCTACAAAACATCTATGCCACTCATAAATTGTAGGCCTACTAGGAGGATCTTTAGTGTACTTGGTACGAAAATTACGCTGAACTGTTGTCACAGACTTCGATTCTTCAAACCAAAACACACAGCTAGCACGCTCGGGTCCAGTGAAGGCAGCCATCTTTAACGTAACTGCCGCTAGCGCTTGTGCGGAACGATTAGGCACTAGCGGACTATGCGAGTCAAAACTTGACGTGTTTTCCTTTAAAACACCAAAACCAACTCTGTACCTTGTTTCATAAAATTTATATGAATTTTCAAAGTTGTAAAGTCCTTTTTGAAACACCCTGTATATACAGTACTAGCTGTTACCAATGCCTTTGTACGTGTGGACTTAGAATTTCATTGCCAGAATTGGATATAGAAAGCTGTAAGTAAGATTTGTTCCAAACAACACCTAGTCGGCATAAGATGACAGGAAAGCCATCACTAGATCATTCTACCATCAAACCTGTCTAATGAAGAGATTCAATTACCAACATACTTAAAAACAGAAAAACAAACGAAGGTGCGGGTGTATTGACGGGAGGAGGTGTTTAAATGAGGGCAGCTTTATTGCAGCATGATCTTTTCTTCTTTCTTCAGCATCAGATTCTTGGGTTCCAATAACTTTCACCCATCTGTCACAGTTCCCCTATCATACACCCATGAAACCTCCCATTTAATTTACCATCTAACATGCAACTACTGCCTGGCTTCATATATAGGTTTGACCACAAAGCCACTTTCCATAAGAATTAATGGCCTTCCACAGACGGTGTTCACACGGAACCCAAACCACCCAGTTGCTGCCCATGCCATCACCCACGACTCGAATCATTTCAACTCTTGCTTCACAGTACGGGCTATCAGAGTCCTCCCTAATAGCAGCAGCTCCTCTGAACTCGGAAGGTGGGAACTTGCCTACCAGTACAAACTGGGCACAAGGCAACCACCTGGTCTCAACTTCAGATAATACCCGATCATTATTATTATTTTTACTTATGTTTACCCTTTTTTAATCCTCTCTTTGCCTCCATCCCCACTACCCATATTGAACCACTACTAACCTAAGGTGATGATTTGATTTAAAAATTATTATTATTTTTTGATATATATATATATATATATATATATATATATATATATATATATATAAAATTGGTTTCTTTTAAAAATATATATGTATGCATATATATTAATTTTTCATATTTAGATTTAATTATATTTTTCTCTTCCCACCGACCAGAGATCATTTTGGATATTTATCTATGCTTTGGTATTAGCTCTGAATCACTGCCCCTACCTTTCCTCTGTATGACTTTACCCCCACAATTTCTCTGGCCAACAGTCTATCTGGGAGACGGCCTCCAACATCACCCACCCCCTATAATGTTCTTCTGTTGATAAAGGGCCCGCCCGAAAATTTCTTTATCTGTTGTTTTTTCGTCTTTTCTGTGTGTTCGCGCCCCACATCCATCATCTAAAGGCAAGTGGTGGCTCATTTCCCTATCCTAATTTAATTCCTTTTCGCTACTCAGTGCCTTTGATTTAATTGTTTTTATGTATATATCATCATCATCAAGGGTTCTCTGCTATACAGCAGGTCCATGCACAGTGACAGCCCTCCACACCTCCCTCTGCTCCCCTCGTTTGGATATCCGGGAGGAAATACATTGAAGGGGTACAGAGAAGGGAGAGAATGAGGATAGGAACATGGAATGTTAGAACTCTCCCGATATATATATATATATAATAACAATGAGCAGGAAAAAGCTTTAAGGCAATAAAACTAAGGAAGGATAGGGAAATATGACCCAACACTTACCACAGATGAAGGTGGCTGGGACGACGAACAAAAAACAAACACAAGAGAAGCGCAATATTTCGGCCTACAGCAGCCTTAAACGCGCAGAAGGTGAAGCACCAGGCGGCGACACGTGTACACATAGGCGGCCGACTGGTGAATGGCGTCTCAAGTGCAGATGGTAGTTTAGGTGGAAGGAGGGGGGGAGAGTAAGCTCAAATATTGGATCGATAATTGATATTGATGATGATATGTTGTTATTGAAAGAGGTGAATAATAACTGGGTGGGGATATATATATAACTATAAGTGAAAAGTAAAATAAATGTAAATAGCATGGATAATAGTAAATACAGAAATACAAAAAATGTAAATGGTATAGATAATAAGTGGTCTGGTGGGCAGAGTTTATTGGAGATTGAGGCCAGGAGGATGTCTGGTGTCAAGGATATTCTGGTAGGCTAGTTCCCATCTACGAAGTTCAGAGGGGATCGTGTTGTTGGGGAAAACTCTGATTGCCCTAACTGAAAAACAGATGTTCAAATTATTGATTTTGTGGGAACTGGCATGTTTTGCAACTGGATGGGCCTCATTGTTAGCATACGAGGGGGGACCCAAAAGTAACGGGAATTGGGCTGCGGCGGGGAGGGAGAGTGGGGGAACACATTGTTCGACCTGGTGTCTGTTACTGTCATTCCATCTGAGTCAGTGTGCGAAGTTGTGTCGCTGTGAGTGCATCGGTTCGCTTGTGATAGTTTTTTTAGTAAGACAACTTTTTCCATTCCGGCGAAAACGTGATGGCAGATTGTCGAGAGCAGCGCGTGGCTGTGAAATTTTGTTTCCTGTTGGGGAAATCGGCAGCGGAAACTATGTCAGTGCTGAAGACTGCTTATGAGGATGCTGCCCTAAGTAAAACCAGAGTCTATGAGTGGTTTTCACGTTTTAAAAATGGAGAAATGTTAATTGATGACCAATCCCGTTCAGGACGCCCCTCAACGACAAGAAGAGATGAAAACGTCGACAAAATCAATGCCCTCGTTCGTGCAGACCGTCACCGAACCATTGATCAACTCTGTGAGATGTCTGGAATATCATGGAGTTCAATTCAGAGGATTTTATCCGAATATTTGCACATGAGAAAGGTTGCAGCCAAATTTGTCCCTCGCCTTCTCACAGACGAGCAAAGGGACGTCGACTTCATGCATGATTTGAGCTTCAAAATCAGCTCAAAGAATTTTTCCGAAAGTGATTACTGATTATGAATCGTGGTGCTATGCATATGACCTCAAAACAAAGCAGCAATCAAGCCAGTGGAAGACATGTGCTTTCCTCATCCCAAAAAAACTCTCCAAGTGAAGCTAAACATCAAGACAATGATCATTTGTTTCTTCCATTGCAGAGTTGTTATGCACGCGGAGTTCGTCCCACCAGGTCAAATTGTCAACCAGGAACTCTACTTGGAGGTTTTTGTAAGATTGAGGGAGAGTATCTGGAAGAAAACTTCAGATCTTTGGCGCACAGGCGACGGGTTCTTCCATCATGACAACGCGCCGGCCCACACCGCCCTTTCCGTAAAGCAGTTTTTGACCAAAAACGGCATGACACCGATTGTCAACCCCATCCACTCACTGGATCTAGCCCCCCGTGGTTTCTTTTTGTTCCCCAGACTCAAAAGGATTATGAAAGAAAAGTGTTTTACCACTGTGGAGTAGGTAAAACAAAAATCGCCGGAAGGCATAAAGAACATCCCGATAAGTGAATTTAAAAACTGTTTGGAACAATGGAAGGATCATTTCAAGTAGTGCGTTGTGGTCAGTGGAGAACACTTTGAAGGTGATCAAAATTAGGTGTAAAAATATTAAGAAATAAAGACGTTATGATGAATTTCCCGTTTTTTTTGGGTCCCCCCTCGTAAACTGTCTGCCTGTGGCCATTCATTCTGATAGCTAGGGGATTGGTTGTGAGGCCTATATATGAACTGGAGCAATGGAGGCATGTCAGTTGGTATATGAGGTGTGTTGTCATGCAAGTAGCATGACCAATGATAGGGAATGTTTCACCTGTGGCAGGATTGGCGTAAGTGGTAGTGGCTGGGTGCATGCTGCATGTTTTACAACGGGGTCTATTGCACGGGAATGAACCCTGTGGCATCTGGGGGAATTACTTGGTGAGTACTTGTGAACCGAGATATTTCTTAAATTATGAGCAGATTATAAAATTTGAATGACATTCTGCAGATATTATGAAAGAACTAAGAAATCTAAAAAGTTTAAAGTGGCTGGTGTGAATATTATTACTGCAAATGTATAAAAGAAAGATGGAATCAACACTATAACTTTTATTATAGTACTAGCTGTTACCCGCAACTTCATACTGGTGGACTTAGATTTTATTGTTAGAACTGGATATAGAAAGCTGTAAGTTATGTAAAAGATGTTCCAAAAAGCACGGAGTCATGATAATACAACGGGTAAATGATTACCGAACAATTCTACAACTGAACCTGTCATGAATAGAACCAGTTTGCAATATGTTTAAAAATAGCAATAAACTAAAAAAGGGGGAGGGGAGGATAACAGTGGAAGACTACTTACCACAATACCTCAGGCAGATTTTTCTAGCTGATTTAAAATTATGTCACTTTCTGGAACTATGTAATAAGTTGTGTCTGTTCATGAAATTTAGAACAGATCATACACAAACTGACTGCAAGAGAAACAAAGCCTAAGCAACCAATATAACATTACAGAGAATTGCACATGCTATCTGGATCTGTCTGTCTGTCACTGAACATTAGGTTAGTTTTCAAAATTTTGATAACAAAATATGTTATTTATCCCATGCTTTCCTAATGATACATAGTATTTCCTTGTCCAATTCCATCAAGATCGGTCAAGCCATTTAGTTGTGGAAACCTAACAAACGGGCAGAGAGACAGAGTTACCTTTTTTTATTTATAATAGATTATTTAGACCGAGTCTGTATGGTTGCTGCTCATCCAGAGGACTGGAAGAGTGTGATGGTACTACTAGTCAATAAAGGAGGGATGGCAAATAGGGTTGGAAAATTACTAACCAATTAGTTTGACATCACAGCTAGCTAAACTAACAAAGATGCAACCACATCAGATGTGTTTATTAGGAAAGAAGCTGGTTTGTTAATTGGCAACATGGCTATAGGTAAGGATAGTCATGTGAATCTCAGTTAGTGGGCTAAATATGAGATATTTCAAATGGAATTGACAAGGGAGACCAAATATATTGTGGGGTACTAGGTATATGAAAGAGCGAGCTGTAGAACGGCAATAAAAAAGGTAAGAATCTTTGTGGTGGATGAAAATGTGGATTGCTAGATAGAGGAATTCTTAAAATGTAGAAATAAATCATTTATGTTAAGAAATACCATTTCAAGAGAGGTGGAAGTGAAATGAAAATGCCACAGTGTAGTGCACTGAGAACACTGCTATTCATTATTGTAATAGATGATTGTGTCAATAATCTATAGTCAGAATTTTCATTGTTTGTAGATGACATACTGGCATATAATTATAGGATCATAATTGGAGAGAACTGAAGAGACACGGGATATTTAGATGGTTTGATTAAATTAAATTAAATTGCAATGGAGCGCATGCTCCAGTGGCAATTTCCAAAAACATCCATCTTCCCCCTTTTCTGCATCCACCTACATTTACCCTTTACAAATTTTAACTTTAAATTCTTTCAACGTTTTCGGCAAATTATTCATCATTTCTCGCGGTAACTTATTCCAATCCTTGACACCCTTACCTAAAAAAGAGAATCTTCCTACATCCTTGTGCCTGAAATCGAGTGCCAGCTTGTAGTCATGGTCATCTTTTCCCTTCTATACATGATTTTCAATTACTACACCAATATCTTTCCATGCCTCATCACCAATATATGCCTTGTACACTCCCATGACTCTCTTCACCTTCCTTCCGTCTTCCAATGAATCCCATTCCAGTTCTTTTATCATATCTATTACTGATTCCATTCTGCGATAAATTCCAGAAACAAATCTAGCAGCCCTTCTTTGCACCTTCTCCAACTCCTGTATTTGATACACAAAATGTGGGTCGCACACTACGCTACCATATTCAAGCAATGATCTGACCAAAGTTTAGTAATCCAATTCCTTTACTTCTCTTGTACATCCCCTCTTCACCCTCTCCAACAAATACAGGATATTCCTACTACCTGTCCAATGTGATCAGCTCAGTAAAGCTTGTTAACAAATGTAATGCCAAGATATTTACATTTCAAGTCTTCAATAACCAATTCGTTCCCCACATTATAATCATAATAAACCTTTAGTTTTTTATTTGTGTATCTAATAAGCTGACTCCTCTTTGCATTTATCTCCATCCCATGTTTACCAACCCAACAAGATATCCTGTCCAGATCACCCTGCGACTGTTTACAATCCTCAACTGTTTTGATCTTTTTATATAGCATTATGTCATCTGCAAACAATCTAATTTCTGATAGTAAACAATCAACACAATTATTCATTAGAATAATAAATAGCAATGGTCCCAATATACTACCCTGTGGCACACTCATTTTTACTTCCACTTCTTTTTATACTGCATTTCCTACCCTAACTTTCTGCTTTCTACCTTCCAAAAATTCTTCTATCCAGTAAATCACATTCTGATCCACTCCAATAGATTTTACCTTATTTACTACCATTTTATGGCTCACTCTGTCAAAAGCCTTTGAAAGATCTAGTGCTATACTATCAATTTGACCTCCCTTATCCATTTCATCCGAAATATCTTGCATATATCCCACCAACTGAGATTCGCATGAATATCCTTGCCTGAACCCATGTTGCCTACTTGAAAATCACTTACGTTCCTCACATACATTTCTGATGTGGTTGCATATCAATCTTTCCAATAATTTACCTACCACTGAAGTCAAACTTATTGGCCTGTAATTTTTGACTCTATTTCTCACCCCTCCTTTATGTACTGGTACTACTATCGCACTTTTCAAATCCTCCGGTAAGCAGCAAGTATCAAGACTCAATTTAAATAATATTTCAAGATAAGGTACAATGTCACATACTGCTATTTTTAAGACATCTGTAGTAATATTATCTACACCAGCCTCTTTATGTTTTTTCAGATTTCTTATTTTCTTCATGATATCCTAAGGATGAATTTCAAATTTTATGGTCCGCTCATTTCTAATTGTTTTGTTAAGCTCGTTATCCGATTCAGAACCACCTATTTCTGATACATTGTCCCTAATGCTCTCACTAAACCAGTTACTTAAAATCTCTGCCTTTTTCAAATACTCCGTAACTTCTTGCCCATCCTTATCTAAAAGTGTCTCAACACCCTCCCTTCCTCTCAGTTTTCTAACATAGTTATAGAAATTTCTTGATGAATCAGTCAGTGGTCCCCCTGTACTGACAATACTCTTCATAAATCAATCTTCAGCCACCTTCTTAGCAATTATTAGGTCCTTGTCCATTAGGAAAAAAAAAAAAAAAAAATCCCGATTACCCTGCTGTCTCTGAAGTCTGTTATGTTCTCTTCTTACCAACCTCTTTAACAGCCTCACCTCCCAGTTATAGTACACAGTTTCTCTACTTCTTTTTATTTTCTGTTTTGGGATAAATTTTTCTTCCCCCTTTCTTATTACCTCCTCGAACTCTTCCCACCTTGACTTTACTGTACTTGTGCCTTCCTTCTATCTGCTAAAACATTCTCTCAAATTCAAAATCTGTGCCTTTTTATAATTGTATCTATTTCCCCCTTCAATTTTGGCTGCTGGTTCACTGAATCCTCTAATATCCATCAGAACTGCTTCATGATCACTTATTCCTTCAGTTACTTGACACCCTATCATCAATCTTTATTAGGAATATATCCAAAATATTTTGTCCCCTAGTGTTCTGCTGTACCACTTGTGTAAATCCTCCTCCCCTTATAAGAGTATTTGCAAGTCTTTGTTCCCTTGTGTTATTAATCTTATTTCCTACCCAATTTACACCTGGTAAATTTAAATCTCCACCAATAATGACCATTCTATTCTCACCTCTGAAATCTGAGTATGAATTTAATTTCCCTGCAAGAGCCTCATCTTCATCTGCCATTCTTCCACTGCCATAAGCAGCCAACACCCTGATTTTTTATTACCCCAGAAATCTACCCCAAGTAACTCAGGGTCATGATCTATGAACACCAGTGACTGTGGTAGGTTTTATTAACTAGTATGAAAATTCCTCCCCCAATTGCTTTCCTATCTCTGTGATACTCTGTGTAACTATCGGGAAAAACCTCACTGTCTAGTACTTCTGCTTTTAACCAACTCTCTACCCCTATTATTACTTGTGGCTCATGTACGTCAATTAAGTTTGCAAATTCGAATGAAGATAAATGACAAGAAATGTCATTGAATTAACTACACAGCTAGAATTTAGGATTATGGGGGAAGGGGGGCAGGGGGAAGGGCTGTAATTGCCTGTTGAATACGTGAAGTGTAAATATTATGGCATAACATTTGACATTAAACTGGAAAGGTAGAAAGAAGTTTTCTTTTTCTTTTCTTTTCTTATGGCTTTACCTGGTTTGTGGAAATGCCTTACAGAAAGAAGAATGATAGGTCATATTTGAGACATGCAGGATTGGTTAACTTGTCAGTGGAGGGAACAGTCGAAGGTAAGAACTGTAGAGGAAGACAGAGATTAGAATATATGAAGCAGATAATTGAGGATGTGGGTTGTAAGGGGTGTGTTGCGATGAAGAGGCTAGAGCAAGATAGAAAGGAATGGAGGATTCCATCAAGTCAAACAAGAGATTGATGACAGCAGAAGAAAGAAAAAATAGGCTTACTGTCCATTAATGTAGAGTTTGTGAAAGTTGGGAAAGAACTGTTATCTAGGAATGGGAAGGAACCTAACCATTCTGGCATTCACTTTAAATGATTTCAGGTAATCGTGGAAAATTGAAATCTGTATGGCCAGACCAAGATTCAAACCTGCGTTTTCCAGAATGAGAGACAAGAAAGTTACTGCTCATCCACCATACTCAGTGACAGCAGGAATAGTTTTCATTTATTAGAGAATAATTTGGTTGCGATAACTTTGACTAGACCATTGTTTGAAAGAAGTTTGGCGAGGCCATTGCTTGAATATGATGATGTGATTTTGGACTTGTATTTTTGGTATCAATTGTTAATTACAAGAGTTGGAGAGGTTCAAAGGAGGGCAGCTAGATTTTTTTGTGGAATTTACTGGAGAACACAATCAGCAATTTATATGATAAATGAGCTGAATAGGGAATCACAGAAAGAAGAGTGTGCTTGGAGTGTACAAGATGTATATTGGTGATGGGGCTTGAAAGGATAATGGTAAAAATTTTAGAAAACATGACCAAAAATCACAAGCTGGCAGACATAGAGGACTGGGAAAATGTTGTTTTGTCAGTAATGAAACTAAGGAAAATGGAAACGGCTTCTAGGCGATATAAATAATAAAGGAAAGGGAAATTAACCCACCACATAGCAAAGTGGACGGCTGCGATGAGAGAGGACACTGACAAACAAATACACAATACAAAATATTTCGGCATCTGCCTTCTTCGGTGGTAGAAAAATGGGCCATTAGGCTCCGTACGTGTGTACACAATGAATGCCACCCAATGACTTTTATCAGTAAGGCATTCAGGGATTAGATTAAATTACCACAAGAAATACTTAACAATTTACCAAATTCACTGGAAATTTAAAATTACAATTGTACAGGGTAAAAGTAGGTGGATGGGGAAATTACACTCAAAAAATTTGAAATAATAAAAAAATAACAAGAAATGGAAAAATATGAGTGTAGGGAAAATTCCACCAGGGCTTATGTATGATCTTCAATGCAATTAAATATAATGATTTTCAGAAAGAATTATAGATGGTAATCACTTTAACTGCTGAAACATTTAAGTATGCGAATTAGATTTTGTCAGAAATGTGTGAAAATAAAGTCTAACATTAGGCTTCAATTCTGGGCAAATATCATTTTTCTGCCCAACTTTCAGATATGGGACAGTGCACAAACTACGTGGCTCGGTCCAGGGGGGAGGGGTTGACTGGAAGGCTACGTGGGGGGGAGGGGGGAGTTCCAAGCCAGGCCACGTAGCTTCCCTTTCATTACATTTTTCACAGTTAAAATGAGGAAAAGAGCTCAAAACAGCATGTGAATATTTATTTCCCTCGGTTAATTATCTCCATATGTAATTTACAATAGTTTGACAAGAGAAAACGGTACAAAATGTTTTCTGGAATCAAAAGCTACGTGCTAAAGGGGGGGGGGGGAGAGGCAAAAGCCACATGTGGGGGGCGGGGGGGGGGGGGAGGAGAGGTTCACAGGAGGCCAAAATGGAGCTACATGGTTTATGCATGCTTGCTATACAAAATACAGTGTCAATGTGAAGTAAAATTTCAAAAAAACTTGGATTTGAAACTGTTTGTCTGGAAGTTTACTGAGTAAGTCAGGGAATTACTTGAAAAAATTTACTAACTTAGTGCATTATAACATAGTAAATAAGAACAGAAATTTATATCTAACCCTACCTGCTTCTGTTAGTTTAACCAATGCCATGTGCGTTTTTGTTGGCACTGCATCTGCAAAAGAGATGTCTTTTTCTGGCTTCAATCCTTTTGCTTCCATTGTCCAAACCCCATTTGGTCCTCTAAAACAAAATTTTTTCAATAACCTCTTGGTTTTAAATTAATAGAAGTAGGGGCAGAAGAACAGATTAGGAGTAGAGTTACCTCAATACTTTCCAAAACATTATTGAAACTACTGCAACAACACATGAAGGAACATATATTTATTAATATGTTTAGAAGTATTATTTTATCAGTATTAAGGCAAAGAATAAGAAATCCTTTCTTAGTGTAAACAAAGCTAGGTTTATTAAAAAAGCTTTCTGCTTTTTAAATAAATGCTTATTGCAAACGGTTTGCAAAATTTCACACACTTGATCTAAAATTAGACTGATGAGCTTTACGGCAGAGGAAAAATGGGATAACAATATGGCCAGGTCAACTAAATCCCGCTGATATAAGAAGTAGCTCACATCGTCATAAGCCATATTTTCTCAATCATGCAAGCTTCACAACAATGTGATATACTTGATATTGCCATGTATTTGTCTTGCTTATTTATGGGTTTTGTTTTATTTTTTCTATATTGTGAAAATTAACCAAAATGTATAATTGTGAGAGAAAAAAAAGAACAGTTGGGTGGTGAAATTGCCTTAAAATAAATTAATATTAAAAAAATATCATAAAATACAAAAGTGGATGTGTAGAAAAATTGATCCTGAGGTGTCTCCTCAATCACAATCACTTTGAATTAGAATAAACTAAATCGGTTCTCCATGGTGCGTGAAGATGGGATAGATGGTCTGTAGGAAGAACATTAAAACTATAATTCTAATTCAACTATAGTATTGTTAGTCTTTCTTTTTTGTAGTTTACTCTCTCTTTGAAGGTTTATAACATTATTATTCATTTGGTTGATAAATATTGAGTGCGTACAAATTATAATTCACTTTAATAGTTCATTACAAGTATCGTTACTAATTTTTCTGTATGAATTCAAGGCATGCTCTTAGATTTATAATGTTATAATGGTACGATAGAATATGCCCCACATGTTAATAACATACATATAGGTAAAAAAATTAGGATCATAGAAGTTAGTGGCCCATAGAATTATTTTTGAAATTTTATTGGTCCTTGCAATGAAAAAAGAATCCATTAGTTCATCACCATATATAAGCAATGGTCTGAACAAAGTTTTGAAACCAAATTCCTTCCCCTCTTCATCATCTCTAATAAAACAAGGATTCTGAAATCTCTTCCTACCATCTGCCCTATGTGTAATGTCAAATTGTATTAATGTTATGCCAAGGTATGTTTAGAAGTTTCTCCTTCATCCAATCTCTGAACAGTATTCCTTAATGGTCTCATTAGACCAGTTACTTAATATCTTTACCTATTCGAAATCCTTCTGCAACGTCTTCTCCATATTTATCTACAATTATTTGAGTACCTTATTTTCTTCCCACTTTTCTAACTTACCCACAGACATTTCTAGATGCATCATTCAGTGGTACACATGCTCCTATAATATTGATAATAAATCATATTTCAATTTAACCCTTTGCTGCTATTAATTCACGGTTTAAGTGTTTAAAGTGTTCATTAATGCATTTCTCTTAACTTTGTTGTGTTCTCAATATCGTATTTAGTCTCCTCGTCTCGCTATTATAGTGTCTATGTTCCATAGTTTGCTTTATTTTCTACTTTTGAATAAACCTAATCCCCCATTCTTATAATCACCTTAAACTGTTCCACTGTATTGGTGCTTTCCCTTCAAATACTGAATCTTAATAATATCTTAAGTTCTCAAATATAGACTTCTTTAAAATTGTACCTATAAGCACCTTCAAATTTGGCCACTGATTTACTGAACCCTCAAACACCCCTCAGAACTGCTTTGTGATCAGTTATTTCTTCAGCTACTTGAGACCACAAAAGGTTATCAGCCTTTAATAGGAAGATATCTGACATGTTTAGTACCTTTGTGTTCCGCCTCACCACTTGAAAAAGCCTCATTCACTTAATACGGTATTTGTTCTCTGTTCTCACATGTTATTTATCTTATTTCCTTTCCGATTAACATCTTTTAAATTTAAATCCTTTCCAGTACAGGTAACTGAACGAATAAGTGATCACAATGCAGTACTGATGAATATTAAAGTATTCAGTAAACCAATGGCCAAAATAGAAGGGGGAAATAGGTATAATTAAAAAAAGAGAGAGATATTTCATAGAAAGTTTCAGCAAATGGAAGGATGGTGCAAGTACAGTGGAAGTGAAGCGAGAAGAGTTTAAGAAGATAATAAAAAAGGGTGAGAAAATGTTTATTCCAAAGCAGAAAATAAAGAGAAGTACAGAACCCACAGACTACAATAGGTAGGTGAGATGGTTAAAGAGGCTAGTGAGATGGGAACAGACAGGAAGGCAGTAGGGAATAATTAAAACAGCTAAAGAAGCAATTAATAAGAGCAAAGAAAGGGTTTATCAAGAATATTATTGGTTTAGGAGAACCACTGAATGATGTGTCCAGAAATTTCTATGGCTATATTAGAAAATTGAGGGAAAGGGAACGTATTCAGACTATTGTAGATAAGAATGGAGTTGAAGTCACTGAGGACTTTAAAGTAGCAGAGATATTGAGTGAGCGGTTAATGAGACCACTAGGGACTATCATCCTGTGATGGGAGGGAATAAATCAGAGGACAGTCTTAAAAGTATAAATGAGGAAATTGCAAAATTTGAAATAGATTCTCAGGAAATTCAAAGGAACTCAAAAAGCTAAAAAAATGTATAGGGGCAGTTTAAATAATTAAAGATTGTGGGATATGATACTAACCTTTACCTTGAAATTTTATTTAAAATGAGTCTGAGTATTGCTGCTTACCAGAGGATTGGAAAAGTGCAATAATAGTACCGGTTCATAAAGGAGGGGTTACAAATAGAGTTTAAAATTACAGCAAATAATTTTATGAAACTAAGGAAAAAGCAAATGGCTTTAGGCAATATAAATTAAAAGAAAAGGGAAAATGACTCATCACTGACCAAAGTTGAAGGCTGCGACGAGTGAAAAACATATATGACGAACACTAGAATACACAATATTTCGGTTTTACACCTTATTCATGCTGTATGAAATGAGTGACCTACCGTACCACATGACTCATTTCCTACAGCATGAATAAGGTGTAAAACTGAAATATTATGTATTGTAGTGTTTGTCATATAGGTTTTCACTCGTCGCAGCCTTCATCTTTGGTGAGTGATGAGCCCAATAAGTTTGACATCAGTGATAGGCAAAATGAAGGGGGAGATTAATATCCAATTACATCAGAAATATCTGTGAGGGAAGAAACTGGTTTGCAGATCGACAGCAAGGCTTCAGGCAAAGATATTCATGTGAATCTCAGATGGTGGGCTATATGCAAGATATTTCAGATGAACTGGACAATGGAGGCCAAGTGTCACTAGATCTTTCTAAGGCATTTGACAGAGTGAGCCATAAAATGGTTTTAAATAAACTGATATCTATTGGATTGGATGAAAAACTTACTTGCTGGGTAGAGGAATTCTTAAGTGCCAGGATGAAAGGTGTTACAGTTGGAAACACATTATCAAAATAGGTGGAAGTAAATATGGGAGGGCCACAGGGTAGTGTATTGCTGCTCATTATTCTGATGAATGATTGTGTTGATGGGTTATGGTCAGAACTTAGGTTCTTCTCCAGATGATATGATGGTATACAATGGCATCAAAACAGGTGAAAACTGTGAACGGCTGCAGGGTGACCTGGACAGAATAATTAAATGGGTTGGTCAGCATGAATGAAAATAAATGCGAAGAAGAGTCAGCTTATTAGGTACACAGATAAAACAACTAAAGGTTAATTATGATTATAGGGTAGGGACAGAATTGCTTGTTGAAGGTTTGAAGTGTTAATAACTTCGCATAACGTTTGATAACAAGCTCAACTTGGAAGAGTACATTGCGCAGGTAACAAGAAAGGTTACAAAATCCTTCATTCTTTGGAGAGGGTGATGAGAGGATGTACCAGAGAAGTTAGGGAATTTGGTTACAAACCTTTGGTCAGACCGTTGATTGAATATGGTGGTGTAGTTTGGAAACCATATTTTGGTTATCAAATATAGGAGTTGGAGGGTGGGCAAAGAAGAGCAACTAGATTTGTTTGTGGAAATTATTGCAGAACCCAGTCAGTAACTGGTATGATAAAGGAGCTGGATTGGGAGTCATTGGAGGAAAGGAGGGGGGTGAAGAGAGTGCTAGGAATGTACATGACATATGTTCGTGATGGGGCTTGGAGGGATATTGGTCAAAGAATTAGGAATACTGCATGGAAGGGGAAAGGCAACCATGACCACAAGCTAGCTCTCAATTTCAACAATAACTGAGTGCAAACATTTTATTTTGTTGGTAAGGATGTCAGGGACTGGAACATATTACCAAGTGAAGTGATGAATAATTTACAAAAAAAAACGCTTCAGTAATACAAAATTTCAAAATCAGAAAAATAAATGGGGGAGCAATTTAACAATTCATTTATAAAAGATAGTTAAAAAAGGGAAAATTGCATGACTAGGGGGATTGCCTCCCGAGCGTTAGTTCCATCACAAATAAAATTAATAATAATGATGGCCAATCTATGTACACCTCTGGATATAAACATAGTTCATCATCAATATTTTGTCTTCTGAATGTGCTAAATTTAATTTTTAACTAAGATCAAACAATATTTCTTCTCTCTGTTAAAAAAAAAAAGACAGTAGGATCATGATGATAGGCCTAAAACTGCATAAAGTTGCTAAAAATTGAAGTTTATCAATTTAAAATATTTGGTCATAGGTATAAACTGTTACATCCCCTGTTAATTTTCTACACCAGATTTTTACTTCATAACAAAAAGGCTGTATACCAATAATCTCTAAATGAGTTCATATTTTTTTAAAAAATTAATATTTTTTCTCCTCCGACTGTAATACTTAAGAATCTAAGAAAGGGTCCTAATGCATACCTAAAGTCTGGTATACCCGCGGATGTGCTAATTCCTGCTCCAGTGTGAACAACTACACGTTTTGAACCTCGAATCCAGTCAGCAAGTGTCTTCACTTTCTCCAAAACTTCTTCTTTCGTGTCGAATTTCTGAAGGGAAATGTAATATTGTAGCATGAATTAATAAATATTTATGTGCATTGGCATTAAATAGGGAAAACTGTTTCTACCAGAATCTTCCACACCATACCTACCTCCTCCAGGCCAAGTTTTCCCTTGTGTTCATAGGGCGACAATCCATCAGCATAATTACACGACATTTCTTGCAGAGTTTTGTATTCTTTAATCTTCACAACTTCAAATTTGATTAAGAACTAGGGATAAGTAGCGTCACCTTTTATGATGAAAATGGATCCGAGTAGCACATTTATGAATCTCTAAAAGTGATCTGTAAGCTATCATTTTTAGTGCAGACTAATAGAATCAACGCCAAGTGCGAAAATGCATCGAAAGATAGGAAGATTCTGTAGGTCTACGGGCTTAACCTAACCGCAAAGCAGTCTGACAGCCGACATTGTGAAAACAAAGAAACCTTCATTTGTTTATCATCTTCTGTCACCTACTGCTTTTCAGAGGTTCTGTAAAAAAGGTATTGTACGTGCGCAACTAAAAAATATAAAGATTACAAAAAATTTAAAATGAAATTCCAAAATGAAGTAATTAGGATACAAGTGAAGAAGAAAATTTGGGTCTACTGGAGATCGCGATTCCGCTACAACAACATATAGTAATATCGTTGGAATACTGATGTAGTCAGTCGCAAGACGTATTATTATCAAGCAGTAATTCCGTTGTAATACAGCCTGGACCATTATTTTCAAGCACAAATTATGTTGTAAAACAGCCTGGACCAGTATGAACGGTTAAATGTACTTAGGAATAATTTATCTGTTGTAAAACAGCCTGGACCATATGAACGGTTAACTGTACTTAGGGACTATTTATAGTGGAGACTTTCGTTTGAACCACTGCAGTTTTATGATTACAACTCCTGAACGAATCGCGATACTCCAGTAATCCCGAAAATTTCGGTTGTGATAAAAATATTTATTTCATCCGCATGGTTTCATTCATGCTGCACTCACATTAATATGTTATTTACGGCCAGATTTGATGTATGTGATTCATAGTTCTTCAAAGTTTAAGGTACCTGATCCAACATAAAAAAAAACTTGTGGACTATGATCTGTGTCTTGTGATACTAAAGCGGCCCACACAGACGATCAACTTGGTTGATAACCTTGTTGTCAACTTGGTTGTCAGTATTTGCCACAGACGAAACGAAATGTTGGCGACCAAGTTGTAAACATCACATTCGAGTATGTGTCATCATCGGGTTTTATTTGTTGAGTGTTTTCTATTGCTGAATTTTATTATTTTGAATTACTGTTTTCAAGTATTTTGGTTATGGTACAGCTTTATTATTGAAAAAAATGAGTGAGGGAGCATTCCAGTTCTTATTTTTAAGTGAGTTGCGTGACGATAATGTGTCTCCACAAGAGCACCATATTTAAAACCGCGTCCGGAATTCTAATTCCAATTTAATGAGCGAACAACATATTATATCACTGCAACTGACGATGTCCTAAACTTTTTAAGAACGGAAAGTAAAATTTCAATGAATTGGATAAAGTGCGACCATTTATTTAAAATGATACGAACATGAGGATTGTATTAATGTGAATAAACGATTGTTCACTTCTTTTTATTATTATTATTATTTTTTTTTTTTTTTGCATTACGCCTTGCCGACGTCAAGATCATGAGACAGCAAAGAACTGAAGGTAAGAACGGGAAGGAATTCGGCAATGACCTTTTGAAGGAACCATTCATGCATTCACTTGAAGTGATTTGCAGAAACCATGGAAAACCCTAATTTGGTTGGACGGACGGGGATTCAAACCCGCGTCTTCTCGAATGAGAGGACAGAAGGTCACAGCTCACGCAGCACGCTCGGTCAGCTGTTCGAAACCCTGATGTTTTTAGTTAGTGGGCAGAGCGTCAAGGTTTTAAAATTTCTCACCTCTATATCGCCACACTCTATCCTTGAGACTTGTAGTGTAACGTAGGAATTTCAGTGATCTAAAGTACCATTAACTTAGCACGTACTCCTCTTCGGCTCCGGCTCTAGTTCTTTAGCTCAGTTTCACGTTTTTCAATTCCCTCCGGTAACTAGTTCTAAAATTTCTGACTGTATTCTTATAACTGTCAATATATGTATTTAGCTCAATTTGTTGGCAAAGAACTAAATAGTTTTGGTCACACATTCTTCTTTTTGTTACGATCCTGAAAAATTTCCTATTTCAGTTCCACAGCTTCGGCAGTTCTTTTAAAGTATTGGAAAATTCACCAAATTTGAATGTTCGGTACACTGTCCATATTCCAAAATCATTAGTTAAACCTCAAAAAATGATAATATAAATATCAACTGATCAAATGAAAATGTAGTCACCAGAAACAATAACATAGAACAGCTCCAAGTTTAGAACTGATGTTGAGAACATTGTCATCAACTTCCCCACAGACGCTACAACAAGGTCTCCAACATTAGACTCCGCCCACCAAAAATCAAAACTGTTTGATCTTACTTCAACAAAAACCTCAACCTGAATCTCAACCACCAACATGCCCACATACGTTCAACTTAGTCATCAACACGGCAAGTTGACGACAAGGTTGACAACCAAGTTGATCGTCTGTGGGCCCCTTAAGTAATGGATTGCATGAAAGGAATAAAATGGAATCAGTTACCAATGGTAGTGTACGTTATTCATATGGAACAATGAAGTCACAAATATTACAAAAATATCATCTTAACCACATGAATCAAGCTTATTACAAAGTAATTATCACAAAAATTCGTATCAACGATAGTATTTCTCGCTAATTCTATGATGCTTTATAATTCCAATTTTTTAAAAAAATGATTATTTGAATTACATGAATCGGAATCTGCATCGCCAAATTTGAATGTTCGGTACACTGTCCATATTCAATAAACATTAATTAAACCTCAAAAAATGATAATATAAATATAAACTGATAAAATGAAAATGTAGTCACCAGAAACAATAACATAGAACAGCTCCAAGTTTAGAACTGATGTTGAGAACAATGTCATCAACTTCCCCACAGACGCTACAACAAGGTCTCCAACATTAGACTCCGCCCACCAAAAATCAAAACTGTTTGCTCTTACTTCAACCAAAACCTCAACCTGAATCTCAACCACCAACATGCCCACAGACGTTCAACTTAGTCATCAACACGGCAAGTTGACGACAAGGTTGACAAACAAGTTGATCGTCTGAGGGCCCCTTAAGATCAAACAGTTTTGATTTTTGGTGGGCGGAGTCTAATGTTGGAGACCTAGTTGTAGCGTCTGTGAGGAAGTTGATGACAATGTTCTCAACATCAGTTCTAAACTTGGAGCTGTTCTATGTTATTGTTTCTGGTGACTACATTTTCATTTGATCAGTTGATATTTATATTATCATTTTTTTGAGGTTAAATTAATGTTTTTTTTGAATATGGACAGTGTACCGAACATTCAAATTTGGTGAATTTTCCAATACTTTAAAAGAACTGCCGAAGCTGTGGAACTGAAATAGGAAATTTTTCAGGATCGTAACAAAAGAAGAATGAGAGACCAAAACTATTTAGTTCTTTGCCAACAAATTGAGCTAAATACATATATTGACAGTTATAAGAATACAGTCAGAAATTTTAGAACTAGTTACCGGAGTGAATTGAAAAACGTGAAACTGAGCTAAAGAACTAGAGCCGGAGCCGAAGAGGAGTACGTGCTAAGTTAATGGTACTTTAGATCACTGAAATTCCTACGTTACACTACAAGTCTCAAGGATAGAGTGTGGCGATATAGAGGTGAGAAATTTTAAAACCTTGACGCTCTGCCCACTAACTAAAAACATCAGGGTTTCGAACAGCTGACCGAGCGTGCTGCGTGAGCTGTGACCTTCTGTCCTCTCATTCGAGAAGACGCGGGTTTGAATCCCCGTCCGTCCAACCAAATTAGGGTTTTCCATGGTTTCTGCAAATCGCTTCAAGTGAATGCATGAATGGTTCCTTCAAAACGCCATTGCCGAATTCCTTCCCGTTCTTACCTTCAGTTCTTTGCTGCCTCATGATCTTGACGTCGGCAAGGCGTAATGCAAAAAAATAAAATAATAATAATAATAAAAAGAAGTGAACAATCATTTATTCACATTAATACAATCCTCATGTTCGTATCATTTTAAATAAATGGTCGCACTTTATCCAATTCATTGAAATTTTACTTCCCGTTCTTAAAAAGTTTAGGACATCGTCAGTTGCAGTGACATAATATGTTGTTCGCTCATTAAATTGGAATTAGAATTCCGGACGCGGTTTTAAATATGGTGCTCTTGTGACAAGCAGGAGACACATTATCGTCACGCAACTCACTTAAAAATAAGAACTGGAATGCTCCCTCACTCATTTTTTTCAATAATAAAGCTGTACCATAACCAAAATATTTGAAAACAGTAATTCAAAATAATAAAATTCAGCAATAGAAAACACTCAACAAATAAAACCCGATGATGACACATACTCGAATGTGATGTTTACAACTTGGTCGCCAACATTTCGTTTCGTCTGTGGCAAATACTGACAACCAAGTTGACGACAAGGTTGTCAACCAAGTTGATCGTCTGTGGGCCCCTTAAGTAATGGATTGCATGAAAGGAACAAAATGGAATCAGTTACCAATGGTAGTGTACGTTATTCATATGGAACAATGAAGTCAGAAATATTACAAAAATATCATCTTAACCACATGAATCAAGCTTATTACAAAGTAGTTATCACAAAAATTCGTATCAACGATAGTATTTCTCGCTAATTCTATGATGCTTTATAATTCCATTTTTTTTTTAAAATGATTATTTGAATTACATGAATCGGAATCTGAATCGCAAAAGTAGCATTCGTTTTTAAAACATTATTTCCCTCTTCCTGGCCATGACTCATAGTTCGAGAAATTTGAAATTTCCTTAGGTCTGTTTCTGAAGGTTTTTTTTTTTTATTTGTCTGTTTCTATCAAAATAATTTCATTCAATATACTTCATGTTAAAGAATTTAATGACACCTACCGGAAAGAGTGTTATATAATAACATTAATTTTTCATATATCCCAATACATCCGGATGCCATAGAAGGGACGGGGTGTAGCCAGCTACAGATTGTGGCTCATGTCGGCACCAATGATGCTTGTCGCCTTGGGTCGGAGGTTATCCTCTCTTCCTTCCGGCGGCTGGCTGAAAGGGTGAACTCTGTGGCCAGTGGCCGCAAGATATCGGCAGAGCTAACCATCTGTAGCATTGTAGACAGAGTTGATTGTGGACCTCTGGTTCAGAGCCGTATTGAGGGGCTGAACCAGAGACTACGACGTTTCTGTGATGATATTGGCTGCAGATTCCTCGATCTTCGCCATAGGGTCGAGTCATGTAGGGTTCCCCTTGATAGGTCAGGTGTGCACTACACACGTGAATCGGCTACACGGGTGGCAGGGGCCGTGTGGAGTGCACTGGGTGGTTTTTTAGGCTGAGGGAGGAAGACCCGAAACACGAAATACAGTTACGGGCAACCCAATCAGATGTAACACCGGAATGTAGGAGGAGCGTAAAAGAATCTCGACAGTTAAAAGTTCTCGTAATTAACTGTAGAAGCGTTTGTAACAAACATCCGGAACTTGATAGCATTATTTGTAGCACAGAGGCGGATATCGTTATCGGTACAGAAAGTTGGCTAAAACCGGAAATAAGTTCCGCCGAAATTTTTAAAGATAGCATGAATGTTTTTCGTAAAGACAGATTACATTCTCATGGAGGTGGGGTATTTATAGCTGTGAGTAAATCTCTCCCATGTAATGAAATAGAAGTCGATACGATCTGTGAAATCATATGGATTAAATTCAAAGTTGCTGGGTCAAAACTCATCATAGGCGCCTTCTACCGTGCACCCGATTCCGACATAGCTATCGCCGAGGAGTTAAGAAATAATGTAAACAGTATAGCTAGCCGTTTTCAGGATCATGCTATGATTCTAGGAGGCGACTTCAATCTGCCTTATATTGACTGTCGTAATTACGTTCACATTACAGGTAGCAAAGATAAGGCAGCTTCTGAAGTAATTCTCGAATTGTTCTCAAATAATCATCTCGAGCAGCTAGTTAATGAACCTACGCGGTGTCATAACGGTAGCGAAAATATTTTAGATCTGCTGGTTACCAACAGGCCAGAATTATTCACCGAAATTTCAACGACCACAGGTAATAAGCGATCACAAAGCGGTAACTGCAACTATCAGACTAATGACCTAAGCGTAAAAGGAGAAAACGGCGGATTGTATACAAATTCAGTAAGGCCTCTAAGGAGTGTTTTAGAACCTACCTGAGGAATAATTACCATAACTTCAAGTCAAAAAATGACACCGTTGAAGAGATGTGGCATCGATTTATACGAATAGTCAGGGAAGGTATGGATATACATATACCGAAGCGGATAATGGGGAGGATGATCCACCGTGGTACACATGCGAAGTCAAAAGATTACTCAAAAAAACAAAGGAGGATACACGCACGCTCAAGAAGGAAGGGGTGTCGCAGTGATTTAGAAACCTTAGCTGAGTTAAGAGGACGTATTAAGAATGTAATGCGTGAGGCCTTCAACGATTTTCATTCAAACTCTCTCTCTAAGAGTCTCACAGAAAACCCAAAGAAATTCTGGTCGTATGTACGAAAAGTCAATTGTACCAACAGCAATATACCAGCACTAATTCGTGAAAGTTCAGAGGTTAATGAAAGCCGCGGTAAAGCTAACGTACTAAATACTGTATTCAAAAATTCATTTACTGATGAAAATACGGATAGTGTTCCCGTTTTCCCACGCCGTGTCGAGTTGGTGATGGAATCGTTACGGATAGATACTGCAGGTATCATAAAGCAATTAGAGCTCCTGAAGTGGGGGAAAGCACCGGGCCCAGATGGAATTCCAGTAAGAATATTTTCAGAATATGCGGCGGAAATCGGCCCATTTCTGTCTGATATATTCAGTAAATCATTAGAATAGCGAAAAGTACCTTCAGACTGGAAAATCGCGCAAGTAACTCCGATTTTCAAGAAAGGTGATCGAAGTGATCCTGGAAATTATCGTCCAATATCTATAACATCTGTTTGTAGTAGAGTTATGGAGCATATTATATGCTCGAACATTATGAAATTTCTAGAGGGTAATAATTTGCTTACAACAAATCAACACGGATTTCGGAAGAAAAGATCATGTGAAACACAGCTGGCCCTATTTACACACGACGTAATGAAAGTTATTGATGCAGGTTCACAAGTAGATGCCACTTTTTTTAGATTTTCAGAAAACCTTTGACTCTGTGCCACACAACCGCCTTTTAGCGAAGCTACGAGCGTACGATATATCGGATCAGCTTTGTGAATGGATAAAGGATTTTCTAACTGGTCGCTCACAGTATGTCGTCGTTGAAGGAGAAAGTTCTTCTAGTCTAGATGTTACATCGGGGGTACCTCAAGGAAGTGTAATAGGACCACTTCTTTTTTTAATTTTTATAAACGATCTCGGAGACAAAGTGAAAAGCCTTTTTAGATTGTTTGCTGAAGATGCGGTTATTTATAGGGAAGTAAGGAATTTGGCCGATTGCTTAGAAATTCAGCGTGATCTGGATACTATTTTGGCATGGTGCGCTGAGTGGCAACTTACGCTAAATTGTAAAAAGTGCAAGACAATGAGCATAACTAACAAAAAGAATCCAATTGTTCAGAAATACGAGTTAAACAATTCAGTTATTGATATGGTCGATTCTATGAAATATTTGGGAGTAACAGTACAAATGAACATGAAATGGGACTTACACATTAATTCGTTGGTAGGTAGAGCTAATTCTAGGCTGCGATTCATAGGTCGAATCTTGAAAAATTGTAATGAACAAACAAAGGAGATAGCGTACAAATCTCTTGTGCGTCCACATTTTGACTATTGTTGTGCCATTTGGGATCCGTTTCGTAGGGGGTTGATCGAAAGTATAGAGAAAGTACAGAGAAGAGCCACTCGATTCGTGACCGCTTGCTACAGTCCTTATGAAAGCGTCACAGAACTGATTAGTAGACTAGGCTGGGAGTCTCTGGTAGACAGACGACGCACGTTTCGTTTAAACTTATTGGTAAACATGCGTACTCCCACTTTCACTCACGAGTGTAGTGAAATACTTCGCCCACCAACCTATGTGAGCCGGAATGACAGGATAGATAAGATTAGAGAAGTAAGGTGCCGCAATGATTCTTATATGAATTCTTTTTTCCCTCGTACCATTAGGGATTGGAATGCACAACAAAGAGATTAGCTTTGGTGCTGAGCACCCTCTGCCACCCACAATTTTGTGAATTGCAGAGTATATATGTAGATGTAGATGAAGATACATGATACTGTGGGATGTGGAAATAAAAGTCGTCATCCTGTAAAAGAAAATTAAAAACTAGCTACCAGACTTTTAAAAGTGATTGTTAATATAAAGTAGGAACATTGAGCTACATAAAATCAAAAGCAATAGAAATGAGTTATCAGTAGGTAGGTAATTTGGATTTACTGTTGTACCTTTTTGTTCCATTATATTTAGATTTCACTGCTCAAGTCTTCCCATCCTATTCCTCTTATTAGATTAAAAATTTCTGACGACTGTAACAGTTTGGATAAACAAGAATCTTCGGGAACTGCACCACTTTCGGAACCTACAAGAAACTACTGCGAACCTGTCGAAATTTGGATTAACTGCTTCGTTATAATGTCCTCTTAACGTTTTGCACTATTATTTAGGAAAAAGTCGCCACAAATTAGATTATAAATGCCGAAATATGAGAGGCTGCGCAAATGCAAAATGTTACCAGTATTGCAAAAATAACAAAATTGTAGATGCAGGCATCGCATCAACCTAAACTTTTTCGTTTGGTCATAGAGATTAGGCTGACATACGGCCTAGACTAAGACATACGTAATTTGTATCCTTCTCGGAAATGGCGTATTTGATTACAACGTAAGCAATCGACTATCTCCGATAGCTTGTATCGGTATAAAATGGCGAGCGTTGTTGTGCTTAATCTCTGACATATATTTTCTATTTATATATTTTCCCAAGTTTTTAAAATGAAGGGAAGCTGAGACGGCAAGAAAACATTACAACAAAAGATTTAACCAACATTTAGAGAGATTGTCATTGAATTTGCAGCACTGCCGTCAACTGATAGCTGTGCGTCCCAGTGCGTACCTCTCTTATTTCAAAATTTTTAATTTTATTAGTGGTGACTTTTCCATAAAATAAGAGCACGAAACGTGAAAAGGAAATTATAACGAAGCATTAAATTCAGATTTCAATATGTTAGTAGCAGTTTCGAGTAGGTTCGGAAAGTGATGCAGTTCCCAGATCTTCTTTAAAATACAGGTGTTAATGTTAAATTTTTAGGAACTTCCAAGCTTTAGTTTTTAATTATTTTCTTTGGTATTAGTAATTCAGATCCTTCAGAATTTGGAATCAAGTAAGAAAAAAATTGAAAATCTAAATGTCATCAAATCTGTAGAATTAATTGTAGATTGCTTTCAAGTGCTGACAATAATTCAGTCGATCTTTTCATATCATCGCTAAAGAACGATTTGGAAACTCATGAAATTAGTCAGGAGAGAAATATCGTTTGAAAAATTAGTTTGTACTTTCATTCATTCCTTTTATTTGATCCCGTATATCGTTTACAGAAAGTAATTTGTAGGCCTTTAATGACTTAAGGCAAGTCAAAGGTACATTGAGTTCTCTAGTACTACGTAGATTCCATTTTGATAACCGTATAAGTAATTTGCTAACAATTTTAGATTTTTTTTGTTTGTTTGATAATTCAGATAAATCGAGGCCCTTTTACAAAAAAAGTTGAATTTTTTGTTTTGATCTGACCTTGCTCTTTCTAATAATACTTCCAAATCAAATTACGACTATTTTTCATACTGAAATTTCCCTTTGTTCATGTAAGTTTACCAAATTTACTCCATAACGTAGACTACTTTGGAAATATCATTTTTTTAATTAAAAACAACCAGATAAAATGGTTGGTACTTAAGTTAAAGAAGGGCTACCAGAAGTCCGTATTTAGCGCTCTCTCCCTAAGCAGATTTCGTCCCCGCAATTTCCCTGAATTTTTATCACTATCCTTTAATATTATTTCATTAAAAAAAAAAAAATCGCCCGAGAATTTTTGAATAAACCTGATATGATAATATATTCCTTCAAAGAAAGAAAAACGAAGCAGACTGGTTTCTTTCACATATTCAACATCAAAAATGACCATGAATTTGTTGACTTTGTTGGACAAGAATACAAAGAAGTACTAGGCTACAGTATTCTACGGAAGAATATGTGAAATCCTGCTCTCAAATCCATCTTCCTGTCTGAAGATAAATTCCCAGTAATGCTCAAGAAGTGTTTTGATAATCCCTGCATCTTCATGTGGATGACTTTTAAAAACTTAACATTCCATTTTCATAATACAACAATAAAAATTGAAGGAAATGTTGATACTAAGTAATTTAGTGGAGAAGCTTACTTCTAGGAAAGAATAAAAGTTTATTCCTTCATCAGTGAAAACGATCTTCTTATCTCCTAATGAAGATGGATCATATTCCCCAATAGAATTCCTCAACACGTCATTTGACTTTTACGACACTTCCATACTGCAAGCCTGTGGTGTTCATTGTGAAGATTTATGCCACTTGAAATGCACGTTGTTCAGATCTGTTTCTGAAATAATTGACTTCGAGGTAATAATTAATTACTTCCTGTCAAATTTGGATGCAGTTTTAAATGTTTTCTATTCTGCTGTAAGAAAATAATGTTATGCTGTGGGATAATAGTTCTGGGGAGAACACAAAGAGCTCATTTATTATAGTTGACAAAACAACAAAAAACGGTCAGCCAGGCGCGGAGAGTGTCTGGCACTGAATAATCTTGTGTGGCTGCTCTCAATGTTTTCCTTCGTCCCGCAGAGGGATGGGCGAACCACCACGGCCCGATTCGGTGTCCTCTTGCACTTGGTCGACGGCAATAGAGCAATGAAACATTTACATGGGCGTTTAATTGAGGCCATGTATGATGTCTATTTGCGCACCGCATTAAAAACTCATTTCCCCACTGAGAAGCTTGGGATTACACCACAAGTTCTTTAGGACAGATTTTTCCATGAAAGTTCTTCATTAAAGGAATTCGAGTCAAAAGGTAGAAAGATTGAATGAGTCCAGTGTTGATGTTTGCTCGAGATGGAGTGAAGTTGAAAAATTGTTTTCCTATGTACGTGCGTTCCTATGTGCGTCAGTTAGTAGAGCTGTCTTTGTGTCTTCTGGGAGTAATGCATCTGAACAGAATTTCTCCTCAATGAACATAATGTAAACACCACACAGATCCAGAATGAGTACAGATACAGTTAAAGCTATGTTGACCATATTAATAAACCGTTCAATGACGTGTCAAGAATTTCTGGCAAACTCAGATCCGAACAAAATTTTTCTTTGAGAAATACCACTGACATCTAGTTGGTTGTGACACTGGATACCGTATCATTGAAAATACAAAATATATAACAATATTAGACATGTTTCTTTGAATTTAATCCAACCTTCGACTCGTCGTTAGGACAAATGTCGAAAGCATCTACGGATTAGATAAAACTGGTAACCCTAAGTTAGAGTAGAAATAATTTATTATACAAATTTTTAGGACTGTGTTTGTTTCTGCACCTAAACGACAAAGGCTTCAACAGACAAAGGGAATACAGTTGTTTTACTGGACAAAGAACAATATACAAAGAAAACTGAAGAATTCATACAAACAAACCACATTACACAATTGAAATCAGACCCCATAAACAGATTCCAAACAGGACTAAAGAAAATCCTTAAAACCATTAAATTCATTCTCACTGATAATCAAAAACAGCACATTACACAAACAAATCCAACTGCACCCACACTGAGGAGTCAGCCAAAACTTCACAAGCCAAACATTCCAGTCAGACCAATAGTCCATTTCAAAAAAGCTCCAACATATTACTTAGCCAAACATGCCAACAGATACCTCAAGCAACATTATATTCTAAATGAAAACCGAAGCATACAGAATACAACACATCTCATTGAAAACATAAAAGACATACACATCCCTGACACTGCAACTCTGGTATCATTTGACATTCAGAACATGTATACAAATATCCCCACAGCACAAACAATTCAAATAATATACAAGAACCTACAAACATATAACACAGTACCAAACACACACATTAATGAACTAATAAACATACTAGAACTCATAATAGCACAAAATTACTTCAACTTCAACAACAATCATTACTTACAACAAGAGGGACTCCCTATGGGATCCCCAATATCAGGAACACTAGCCAATATCTTCATCAACTTCATTGAAGGAGAAATATTCAATAAAATAATCCTCCAAAAAGGCTTTCAGGTAATTTACTGGTTTCGTTATGTTGATGATATTCTATGTCTCATTAATGAACCTTTAGAACGCATAAAGGAATTACACCAAAATATAAACACACTACACAGAAACATCACATTCACATTAGAAATAGAACACAATGGCCAATTAAATTTTCTGGATCTAACTATAGCTAAAAACCAAAACAAACACACATTCCAAATATACAGAAAACCCACAACAACAGACCAAATAATACACTCCTCAGCAAACCATCCACACAAACACAAAAAGGCTGCAATAATAGATATGCTAAACAGAATCCCTTTAACAGAACAGAATTACCAAAAAGAACTCAGTACCATAAAAGAAATAGCCAAGAACAATGGATACAAAACACACATGGTTGATGCATTAAATAGAAAGATAGTAAATAAGTTAGAAAAAGCCAAAACAAAGAACAGCACCACCACACTACGCCAACTCAACAACCAAAACATAAATACTTCAACAACAATAAATCACACAAACATCCAACAAAATAGAACACAAGGGAAAGAAGTGGTACACCATGACATACTCAAACAAGCATACACACAGGGTAACAAATATATTTAAGAAACAGGGGATAAACATTGCTCTCAAAAGAGACAATTCAATACAAAAACAAATCAGAACTCAAGCACAAACAAATAAATTCTCTAACTCTGGTGTCTACCAGCTGACATGTCAGAATTGTGATGCAGTTTACATCGGACAAACAAGGAGACAATTCCAAACATAAGGAACACTTGAGAGCATTGAAGTATAGTAATCATTCAACTTTTGCCGAACATCTCTTAAAAAATAACCATATGTCCACTAACATAAATACAGACATGAGAATCCTAACAACAAACAACACAAAACACAATATTCTAACCCTTCAAGAAAATTATCAAATTCAGAAAGCAATAGTCTCAGGAAAACACGTCCTCAATGATCATATAAACTTAACCAACCAAACTTTATTCAAGCTAATAAACACCGAAATTGACACATAACAGAATTAAACACTCAAATTTCACCACAACAGTAATTTAACACCACATTTCATTTCACCCATCCACAAGACATACACATTTTGGCTAAAACAAAGCAAAACACACACACAAAATGTAAGTACGAAATTTCAAATTCTCCGCTCACGCCACTTCCGACAGAGCTCCGCCGGAAAACAGCTGAACAACAACAGCGCACACACAAAACCATGGAGGAAGGAATATATGGAGACGAGATAACACTAAATCCGTGAAACCTCGTGAAAAAACTGCGCTTGCGTGGCGGATATCGTAGGAGTACCAAAACATTGGGCTGTTTGCACTGTGTCAGCTGCTGAGAATATTTCATTTTCTAATATTCTAAAGTTTTCTATAATGCCAAGTTGTGATGCATATGGTTGCACAAACAGACGAGGTAGGAAAAAACCTGGAATAGCGTTTCATAAGTAAGTCACATTGTAATTATCGTTCTTGAAGTATCTGACAAGCAACCGCAACATTAGTGCCATTCGCTATAAATTTATTCATTGCTCTCAATACGATCATATCATTCTCAAATTTTTGTTGGTGTAGTGTAGACAATTAGCATATGTTACTATTTTGCACCTGAAAAGCTAGCCTTATTCTAGACAAATGTTGGAAATTTAATTTAAGCGGGTCATGTTTACATCGCGACACAGTGAATATGGTATTCTGAATGCATTACTCACGTTTAAGTTTACACTGAAAGTGCACTGTGAAATTAATTGTGATAATTTGTGCTGTGCGAACTACTAAACGTGATGAAATAAACTTTGTTGTCCTAATTGTAGTTTGCGATACATTTCTTGTGTTTAGATGTGTCTACATAGTTCGGCTTTGTAGCGGCAATATTAATGGAAATGTTGGCAGGTTGAAATGCGGTGTATACCAGAAGAGAACAAACAATTTATTTATTATTAGCTGTTAGCTTCTGATTTTCCTAGCAAAATTATATAGGCCACTAACAGTACAATATCTTCTAAGTAAGCTCAGAAACTATGAGGTTTTATGAAGTATTAATTTTTTTTAAAGTTCTAAACATTTTTAAAATGCCTGATGTGACTTGTTTCTGTTTGTAAATATGTCTACAAGTATATTTCTAGATTTTGAAATCTTCCTTGTCAATTACTGAAATAGAATGTGAAAATATAACCTATTTGAACATCAACTAAAATTTAAGGACTGTAGCCCAGTTTGTTATTCAAGTTAAAAAGAATTACCTGCTCATTAAGTTACGTCCGAATTCATCATCAAATATGGATATGGCGATAGTTTTTTCTGGTCCAGGCCGCATTTCAACCTAACCACGTCAATTTTAAGGTACAATATCTCGAGAACTAAGCGAGATATCAAAAAATTTTACTCTTTACTTTCAGTTTGCCCCATCGAGTTACGTAAGAATTCGTCATCAAATTACGGCGCCAGGATTATCGTTGAATCCCCTCATAACCTTACAACCTAACTTTTGAGACAGTATATCTCCCGAACTAAGCGAGATATCGAAAAATTTTATTCTTTATTTTCGATTTGTATCGTCGTGTTACATAAGACTCTATCACCAAATTTGACTTTGGGGACACGTTTCTTCTGAATTTCAACCAGAAACTCCACTCTTTTGAGACAGTATATCTCGAGAACTAAGCACGATATCAAAAAATTTTATTCTTCATTTTTGATGTGTCTCGTCGAGTTACATAATAATCCATCATCAAATTGCGGTGCCACGGTTGTCTTAGATTCCCTTGAGGTTTTTTGCCTATTTCCCGTTTCTCTGGTCAAGCAATATGGCGGCCTCCCCTCCCCACTTGTCTCCACCCGGTTTCACTCCAGTATGTGGTGAAGGTCCCTTGCGTCGTCTCCATATATTCCTTCCTCCATGCACAAAACTAAAGTTTGACAATGTCGTTGGAAAAAACTGTGCTTCAAAGTGTTTTCATAAAAGACCAATTTTGTACAAAATATGTAAATCTGCACAATAGTGTAAATAACATGCTGGTTGTGGGCACAGGCAACCAACAACCACACCTTAAAATAGAAATGTAAAATGTAAGTGATAATATGAATCTACCTCATTAATCTATGTAAACAAGACGTTTTGCTTGCTAATTTAAAAACAGATATGTAAAAATATAAGTCATCTTACGCTTCCTATATATAAGAAAAATTTCGTTATATGCTAAAATAAAACCATTATGTAAAATATCACAAATTACAGAAAACGTTGTACGCTGATGATGCCTCCACGAGAGGCGAAACGCGTCCGTCAAATAAATATTATCAAAAACAGTTGTACTGGTGTAATTATTAAAGAATAATTATTAATTTAACAAACAACTGTGGAAGAGATGGCCTACAATAATCACACATAAATAAGTGTCTGCAAGCGAGAAACATCAATTTGGAAACGTGTACTGGCTGCCGACGACGAGGATGGCCGTTTCCTTGCTTAGGTATGACAGAGCTATAATCAGGGAAATTATGTTGATTACTTTAAAAGAATTCTCTAACCATTCTTTCCTTATCTCGTAGTATAAATCACATCTCAGTGTATAATGATACATGTCCACCTCCCAGTTACATCTCACTTTCAGACATCTCGGGAAGTCAACCATCTTCAGGACGTGTTTTTTTTCTTTTCTGTTTATCAGAACGTGCTGTGTACGACGTCTATTCATCAAGGTAATCTCCTTCTTATTCAGTTTTTTTTTTTTATCATATCAAGACTTATCTTCAACTTGAATGAAAATAGCTCGATGCTAAAGTTCTTTTTTGTGGATTTTATCACAACACCGTTTTCCACAGCGATTCGTGGTCATGATAGACGTGATGTGCATGAGGTCTGTGGCAAATATCGGAACGCTCACCTTTTCTGTGACAAATAATTGGCCTCAGGCTGCCCTGTCTACCATCTCACTATCAGTTATTGCCACATGACTTGGCACCCTTTGGATACTAACATCTATGTCTTTGGCTGTTGTTTTTAATAGTTCTCTGCTGACTTCGTAGACTAAATAATTATTGTCAATTACTTTAAATATTCCAGAGATTGCCTGCAAACAATATTGAATCGGAACAGCCTTGAACTGTCATTTGTGTATATTGGTTCCCTTTTAAGATTTAAAATAATTCTGACGAGAAAGTCAAGAACTAATCAGGTAATAAGTACGCTTCATAGACATTACCGAACGGTCCCACAAAGGCGGCTAAAAGCCTCTAAACTCTTGGGCCATCCGTGAATATTTGTTGCCATTCTTTCCATCTTGTGTTAATCACTTCAATCACGTTTCGCTTTAGTTATTCGAAATTGTATTTTATTTTCCTCTGGATGGTATGATATATGCGAGAAAATAGGTCTTTTCTTTGTCATGGTTAGTCCTCGGAAAATAAGTAATTTGTTTCCATGTTGTGAATGTTCTAGTGATGGGTTATTTGCCTGAATCCTACCAGTCAAATACTTTCACGCGAATCTCTTGAGATAAAAATTTTCTTAGAAGAGAGTGCTATTTTATTGCACATATATTTAACCAAAAATTGATCCCAGTTTTCTTTCTTCGGAGATAAGAAGGGGGAATTAGTATTTCAATCACCATCGCTGCTGTGGGGTGTTTTTTTTTTTTTTTTTTTTTTTTTTTTTTTTTAAAACCGCCCATCATCTGCAGAACCGCTGATTGTATGGTGTCTAGTTCCGTCAGTTTGCATAAAGCAAAGCGCATTTATTACTGCTTCTTAGTAGGCTGTAATGAACGAGTATGTTGCAAAGCAGACGAGCATCGATCGCCAGCTCAGTGATGCAAGTGCGTTGAAGGTTTTTAATCACATTCAGGGTGACTACCTCAGTTCTATTACATATCTTCGCCATATAAGTTTGCAATTCACCACATGCCTAGGAATTTGATTCCCATAAAAACTTTCAAGTTCAACCTATTTATAGTTACTTTAAATTCGCTATCATGAAAATGAATTACATTTATTTAATTACATTGCGATGGAGCGCACGCCCCGGTGGCAATTTCCCTACATACCCATCTTCTTCCTTTCCTGCACCCACCTATATTTGCCCTCTACAAATTTTAGCTTTACATTCTTTCAACTTCTTTGATAAATGATTCATAATTTCTCTTGGTAACTTATTCCAATCCCTGACAACCTTACCAAAAAAAGATAATCTACCTTCACCCTTGTGCCTGAAATATAGTGCTAGATTGTGGTCATGGTCATCTTTTCCCTTCCATGCATTACTTTCAATTCTTGCACCAATATCATTCCATGCCCCCTCACCAATATAAGACTTGTACACTCCCATGACCCTATTCACCCTCCTCCCATTTTCAAATGAATCCCATTCCAGCTCTTTTATCATATCTGTTACTGATTGAATTCTGAGGTAATTTTCAGAAAAAATCTAGCAGCCTTTCTTTACACCCTCTCCAACTTCTGTGTTTGATACGCAAAATGTGGGTCCCATACTAAACTATCCAAGCAATGGTCTGACCAAAGTTTTGTAACCCAATTCCTTTACTTCTCTCGTACATCCCCTCATCACTCTCTCCAACAAGTGCAGAATTTTGAAACCTTTTCCTACCACCTTACCAATGTGTCCTGCCCACTTAGCTTGTAATCAAATGTAATGCCAAGATATTTACATTTCAAGTCATCAACAACCAATTCTTTCCGCACCTTATAATCGTAATCAACCTTTAGTTTTTTATTTGGGTATCTAATAAGATGACTCTTCTTTGCAATTATCTTCATCTCCTGTTTACCAGCCTAATTAGATATCCTCCCCAGATCACCCTGCAGCTGTTTACAGTCTTCTAACTTTTTGATCCTTTTATATAACATTATGTCATCTGCAAACAATCTAATTTCAGATAGTAAACAATCAACACAAATATTCATTAGAATAATGAATAGCAATGGTCCTATTACGCTATCCTGTGGCACTCCCACTTTTTACTTCCACTTCTTTCGATACTGCGTTTCCTACCTTAACTATCTGTTTTCCACATTTTAAGAATTCTTCTACCCAGTAAATCACTTTCTCATCCACTCAAATAGTTTTTACCTTATTTACTACTATTTTATGACTCATTCTGTCAAATACCTTTGAAAGATCGAGTGATACACTATCAATTTGGCCTTCCTTGTCCATTTCATCTGAAATATCTTGCATATATTCCAAAAACTGAGATTCGCATGAATATCCTTGTCTAATGCCATGTTGCCTATTTGAAAACCACTTACGCTCCTCACATATGTTTCTGATGTGGTTGCATATCAATCTCTCCATTAATTTACCTACCACTGATGTCAAACTGATTAACCCGTAATTTTCGACTCTGTTTCTCTTCCCTCCTTTATGTACCGTCACTATTATCGCACTTTTCCAGTCCTTTGGTAAGCAGCAAGTATCCAGACTCAATTTAAATAATATTTCAAGATAAGGTACAATGACACATCCCACTGTCTTTAAGATGTCTGAAGTAATATTATTTACACCAGTCACTTTATGTTTTATTCAGATTTCTTGTTTCCTTCATGATATCCTCAGGATGAATTTCAAATTTTTTGGGCTGTTCATTTCTAATTGTGTTGTTAAGCTCGTTTTTCGAGTTAACCCGTCCCGTTTCTGATTCCCTAATGCTCTCACTAAACCAGTTACTTAAAATCTCTGCCTTTTTCAAATCCTCAGTAACTTCTTCTCCGTCCTTATCTATAAACATCTTAACACCCTCACTTCCCCTCAGTTTTCTAACATAGCCATAGAAATTTCTATATGCATCAGTCAATGGTCCCCCTGCACTGACAATTCATAAATCCATCTTAAGCCACCTTTTTATCTATTAGTAAGTTCTTGTTTTGTTGTTTTAAATATTCCGACTATTCTGCTGTCTCTTATCTCTGTTCTGTTCTCTTCTTACCAACCTCTTTTACTTTCTCACCTCCCTATTATAGTACACAGGTACTTTACTTATCTTTATTTTCTGTATTGGAATACATTTTCTTCCCCCTTTCTTATTATCTCCTTGAACTCTTCCTACCTTTACTGTACTAATACCTTCCTCCCATTTACTGAAATGTTCTCTGAAATATTTCTTCAAATTCTAAATTTGTGCCTTTTTTATTGTTGTACTTATTTCCCCCTTCAATTTTGGCTGCTGTTTTCCTGACACCTCTAATATCCATCGCAACTGCTTCATGATCACTTATTTCTTCGGTTACTTGACACCCCACAACGTTATCATCGGACTTTAGTAGGAATATATCCAAAATATTGTGTCCCACAGTGTTCTGCTCTACCACTTGTGTAAATCCTCCTTCCCTTATCAGGGTATTTGCAAATTTTTGTTCCCTTGTGTTATTGATCTTATTTCCCACCCAGTTTTCACCTGGTAAATTTAAATACTCACCATTAATGACCATTCTATTCTCACCTCTGAAATATGAGTATGAATTTAATTTCTCCCCAAAAGTCTTCATTTGTCATTCTTCCACTGCGGTAAGCAGCCAACACCCTGATTTATTCTTTTAGTACCACAGAAAACTACCTAAAATAACTCATGGTCCTGAGCTATGAACACCAGTGAACTGTGGTGGTTTTTGTTAACTAATATGAAAACTCCTCCGTGAATTGGTGCTCTGTCTCTGAGGTAAACTCTGTAACCATCGGGAAAAACCTCACTGTCTAGTACTTCTTCTTTTATGGGCGCTAATTACCCCGTCGTCGACGCGCCCTAAAACCCAAATAACAACAACAACATTCTTCTTTTAACCAACTTTCTACCACAATTATTACTTGTGGTTCGTGTATCTCTTATTAAGTTTGCAAATTCGATCACTTTGTTCATTATACTTCTCAAGTTGACCAGTAACACCCTTATTACTGGCTTTATATTTTCAGCACTAACCTTCTCCTTCCCAGTTTTATGTGTGAAGATATACAGTTTTCTTTTTTGTATCGAAGAGTCTAACTCTCTCTGCTTCAGTTTGTCATGAATTTCCTTCACAAGGAATTCTATGGAAATTTGTATATTTTTCTGGTTGAAGTGTGACATATGTCACGAAGTCATCTGCATGAGGGCGCGAAATATGTATCACAAGTTGTTAGAGAGAGACAGTTGACTGGGGCTAAGAATACCGCTATCGTCATGTCTTGTTTGCAGAATGCTCTTTTTCTCCTCAGTTATGAGTTGATTAATTTGTTTTGTAAGAGAGATCCATATATATTAATGAAAGTTAATGTTTTGTAAAATTTGTCTTCGCAAACTGGTATAATATTGTTGTGAAAGAACCTTGATACCAACAACAACAGTGACGTCAGGAAAATTTACTGTCGTTTTCAATGGCCAAAAATAAGGACAATTTTTGGAAGGGTTATAACATAGTGTGCCCTTAAAATGGTGCAAGATTATTAGAAGGGTTTCACTCATTTATATGGGAATATAATTTTGTGAAGAGTAGTTATAATATTAGTAAATAATAGTGAATGGTGATGGCAATAGTGATTTTGTTATTTAGTAGTCTTAAAGTGTCTGTTCCGACACACTAAAAGAAGAGTTTGGTTGTGAAAGAAAAAATGAGGTAGTAGATATACCGTAGGAAGACGGTTTATGTAAATACAATTAAAAAAAGGTAAGTGTATATAGTTATCAGGGAAAAGAGTAGTTGGTAAGGTAGAGATTATTTGTTTTGATTCACACTTTCAGAATGGTAGTATCTCTGGGGGGAGGGTTATTGTTGGACATCGAATAAGTAACTCTAGGAACCATATATAAGAAAAAAAAAACGAGTAAGGGCATAAAGATACGGATGGAATTTAAAGGAAATGAAATGGAGGGTGCGAAACTGGTTTAGTTGAACGGTGGAATTTATGTTTGGAGTAGGGATGGCATAAAAATATCGTCGCAGTTACATTCAAAATGTGATCTGAAAGTCACAGTGACAAAAAGTAACTGTGACAGAAACTGGAAGTGACAGAGTAGCGTTCGCGAGATAATATCTAAGCCGCAAACTGCGATCAGCGGAGAATCACGATTTCAACAGAATGGCAAGTAGCAGTAAGCGAAAGAAAGACGTTATTCAGATGCAGTCACGCCATACGTCAAATCATTTGGCGCGGAGGCTGTAAATCCTGAATTATAAAGTAAACTAAAATGAGAGTTTTGTAATAGCAGTTAGCACTGTTTTCCTCGTTTGTAACAAAACCAATGAATCTTCTTAGAAGAAAAATAGACCAACACCTTCTTTTCACTTTTAAAGTTAATGACAAAACCAGGTTACATGTGAAGCAAATGTAATTAAACATTTAATTAAAAATGAATAAATTCACAGTTTTTTGTTAAAAACACCTTTACTTGTAACTGTGCGGTTAATTAGATATTAAACATTTAGCTGCAATTGTTTTTATTTTAAGGGGCTCCGGTAGGGTGTATCCTTCCCATTGATTTCTTGCAAACTTCATTGTACCTTTTCTCAACAACTAATTACGATACATATCTGAAACAAAATATGGTGAATCTATGATGGTTTTTCAATACTTTAACACGGGGATTTCTCAAAGTTCCGATTGGTTTGGCAGTATTATTTTTTTCTAAAAATATTCAAATTTATTGCACTTTTGGAGGTGCTGTCCAGTCAATAATTTACAAACTATAAGGTATAATACAATATCCCTGTGTTAAAATACTCACAGAAACATACTTTCAAGGCTCTAAAAGTTTCTGGAAGTTGATGCAGGTAGTTTCCAAGAAAAGGTACACTAAATCTATCAAAAAGTAAACTTGCGGGGAAATGCTGTCAAAGTTTCAGTGCATTCCAGAGTCATAACTAGAATGATCTGGATTGTCCTGATACCTTTCTTCCAGCTTTCTGTCTTCTTCTTTTTTCTCGTGCCTTTTCTTCCACTTCCCTCAATGCTTTCTCTGACACCCTAACCCTTTCCTGGTCAAGCCTATACATAGCTTGTATGGTGTGATACCCAACACTAATACTCAGTTTCTTCAAGGCTGCACACCTTGACAAGTTGCCATTGTTAACCCTTTGACTGCTGTAGACGCATTAACGCGCGTGGCTACTACTGCGCCCAGGTGCTCCAGATGTGTATACACGCGCCGCCTTGCCGCTCTGTCTGTGCTCCAGACGTGTATACACGCGCCGCCTCGCCGCCCTGTCTGTGCTCCAGACGTGTTAACACGCTAGCCTCTTAGCGGCCTGGCTATGAAGCCATATTTCCACCCAGGGTGGTTAGTTGTTTTCCTCATTCGGCCCTTGAGCATTGGCAGCTGCGATCTAATTTGTGTTGCTCTTTTCCTTTTAGTTTTCGCTGAGAAAATGGCATACAGTCATTATTTTTTTTAACTGCTTAACGTCTCTTAACAGTGAGGTCTTTAGAGATGGTAAAGAATGGGGGGCAAGGAATGGGAAGGAATTCGGCTATGGCCTTTTGAAGGAAGCATCCCGGCATTCACCTGGAGTGATTTGGGGAAACCATGGAAAACCCAAATCTGGATGCCTGGACGGGGATTTGAACCATCGTCCTCCCTAATACGCCGTCGTGTTTGTACCGCGGAAGAAATCATGGAGATTCTTACTAGAAGCGACAGTGAATATGATCACTTTGATATGGATGACAGTGATAACCCTTCGACAGGATCTCGATGTAATTTTCCTAAGCTGTATACATTAGCTAGTGGAAAATGACAATTTTTCAGAGTTTGAAGCTACAGATTGTGCGAGCAAAATGTGTGGAAAAAGAGAATGCTTTAGTGACGCGTTTGACAGCATGTGCTTGTCGATTAGCTGCAGGACACAAGTGTGGATTACGTTAACATTCCAGCAGTTTGTCATTTTTCCTGATATTTCTAATGGAATATCATATGATATCTATTGCTGATGAGACCAACAGATACGCGAGAATCAATTCACACTATATTTTCACTATGAAGTGGTTTAAAAAGTTATTTTTCCACATTCTCGAACACTGCATTTTAAATGCTCACGCTCTTCACCGAGTAGTAACCGGACGAAAAATGCCAGTTGCAGAGTTTCGACTGTTGCATCCATAAATTTAAATTTCGTAAGGTATTTTTCAGGATTTCCGGACACCCCCCCCCCGTCTTGTAAGATCAGGTCCGTGAGAGGCCCCCCCCCCCTAGAAATCGCCCTCGCAACTTTTTGAGACCTTTTTTCCAAATTTCATTCATATTGCAAATTCAAAGAAGAGCACGCCAATGCGTAAATGCGCTGTATATTCGATACAAAAAGTGCGTCGAGAAACCAATGCAGAACATGTAATGTATCACTGTGTGTTGTACCATTTTTCAAGGCTTATCACACAAAAAGAATTACTAACCATGGTTAACTGCAGAGTAATAATTATATTACATTTATACGCCTCTAAAACTAAACGAAATACCAAAAAAAAAATTAAAAATATATTAACCCGGGTCAAAAAGAAGGCTGAAAAATTTGTGCAGAATTTGTTAAAGGTATTCGGAAAGGTTCTCTCCAGATAAATTACTACGCTCACAACAAACTAAAAACATTTCAGTTGCTGTAATATCTATTTAGTATATGAAGTACCGGCATGTTTGATTATGCAGACATTCACTTTTAGAGGAGCTTTAAACTGAAAAACTTTAGATGTTATATTAACTGTATTTATTTTGTATCTGCGGTTTCAAATCGCAGAGCGACAGCAGAAGAACGTCTCACACAACGCTCCAGACTTATTCAGTACACAGCGGTCCGGTCTAACGCGGCATTCCAGGGCAGGTAAACAGCTTAGGCGTAAACAAAGCCGCACTCAGCGAGGGCTCGGCTGGGCGAACCGTAGCAGTTAAAGGGTTAAGTCATTACAGCATCATAAACACTAAAATGAAGAGCTTTAATTGATACAAAAACAGTTTTTGGAATTCTTGACCATATAACACTGTTAATGCACTGTTGGATTTTGGGCCCGACAATGTAAACACTTCTTCAGTAGTTGTTTATCAGATAGATCCCTGATAATAGGCCTAAGTTCCCCAATGACAGCATATGGTAAACCTTCCTTGTGCACAAATGATTGGACTGCTGCTTGTCCATTGTTGTACTTGCACCATGGGGCAGAGTCGGTGGTTGGGAGCAGAATCAGTTGAAGCAACATAAAATAAGACAGCTCGAACAGATCCTTTCATTTCTTCGACACTGTTGTTTCTATGTCTTTTTTAAAGCATTTCTAGGTTATAAATATGCATGTATTATACACCAAATTAAAGAAGACATTCCAAAGATCAATAATCGGCAAAAAAACGAAAATGACAAAATTCATCATTTTCCATCCTACCGGAGCCCCTTAATCAGGATATCATTAAAATTCTTGATTTGTAATTCTGTACCCTAACAACAGAAAATGAGGGTATTTAAAACATCAGTATCGACTAGCTTTTTATGAAATGAAGCATACATATTTGCATAAGGTTTATACACTTAACGTAATACATTTCTTCAATTGAGCCTAACATTGATAGCAGTAATGAAAAAAAATATGTTCACTACCTACTTAAATTACTGTGAGCCTGTTTCGTGTAAACTGTACACCTAAACTGGTAGGCTAACTACAGAATCATTTACGCTGATTGTTATATACGGCAAGGACAGTGATGAGACAACGTTATTCAGGGGTGTTTATCTAATGCTTGTTAAATATGTTTCAGACAAATGGATGTTGGTAGGTAAGAGTGGATTAACCTAAAATTATGTATGCAAAAACAAACATTTTATGCTGATCTTGAAGAGTTGTAATTTGGAGTTTACATAATGACAAGCTTCTGAAGGTAAATTTTTAGCGATGAGCTGATTTTTATGGGATACAATGATTATTTGCATTCTAAGCAACTGCTTTTATGACTCTTGTATCTGTTCTTTTTCCTTGAGATATTTCAAAACCTTTGTAAGGATATTAAGTGATATAGCAATATCGTAGGGTACAGAATGTTTGATGCGTGTAAGGGAGATGATATTCTAATAAAAAATTTGTAATTATCGATGCAGAAATTAATTGTTTTTATGTTTTTAGGGTAATTGTTGGTAACCTTTATAGTTGAAATTTGAGATAAAGAAATTACACCTGCTCTTTTTGTCAGACAATACACATCATAACTGTTATATTAGAAAAAGTAGAAAACGTTATTATGTATAACGCATCTTGCAAAATTATTTGGGTAGCATTAAATGAAGACATTTGAACAATTACGGTAAAAGTATAGGATTTTTCTCTACTAGAGAAATATTCTAACTGCACTAATTCTACAGATTCCCAATTAATACAAAAAAATGTAAGCTGAAGATGTTTTGTTGCTATTAATAAAAGGAAAATAAAAATATGTTCTACTGCAGGAACTTCTAACAATTTTTTGGTTAATACAAATTAGTAAGCTCACACTCAGTGGTCTGAACAAAATCTAAACATAATTTTTCGCTGTTCTGTTTCACTGTGACAGTGATTTCCTATGCGATGCCACCTGGTGGCAGGTACGAGGACTGGTCTGGACTTGACCAAATCCCAGCTGGCCTAATTTGCATACTAAACATGACTGTTCCTCGTTACATTACACCGTCCCATTGACTTCGTACAAGTTGCTATCAGGTGTCGTAGTGACAGAAAAGTAGCAGTTTATGCCATCCCAAGTTTGGAGTGTGAGTTGCTAAAAAGAAAATTAAATGATCGATCCTGCGTGAAAGGTGGACTTCGCAATCTTGCTAATCCGAACGTTGTCAGAATTTTTTTAACACGGTCAGATTGTTGTTAGTATTGGAGAAACAGTTTAAAGAATATGAGGTAAATAAAAAGAATTCAATTAAAAAAATTACAAAGTTTAATGTTATATCAAGTGTCTAAGTATTACAGTGGCGTATTTGCTGGGAAACGAACGATAAACCTCAAGTCTGCATCAAACGAAGGATAAAAAATATACTCTGATATCGGGAACTAATATTTTATTTAGATTGCAATCATCTTATTAGCTACAATGCAAGCAACATTGCAACACCAGGCGGTGAAACGCACCTTACGAGGCCAGCTCATATTCCAAACTGCGGACGTCTACCACATTCGTTGTTTGTTCACAGTGATCGTTTATGGCTACCTGCCTGTTCACTGGCCAGTGGATATTTTCGCGTCCTTACTTGATATGTCCCACCCTGTGGCTCAAGACACTTGCATTTATACCTCTTCTTTCGAAAATCTTCTTAAACCTAGGATAATATTTTACTGTGCTTGGTTGAAGGCTGAAATATTTCTGTGTATCTGCGCTTTCACTAGGTCAGCGCGCGTCAGGAATATCCCGCAAATAGCCGGTCACCGCATACCATATCTGGTTAAATACTTTTGTGTCGCGGTCCTTTTCGCAAAGTGACGATAATGGAGCATGCCATAAATAATCCGAAAATTGATTTGAAACACGTCTGTGACATCAATGGCAAATACTCAAATGCCTGGGGCTTTGGAAAACCCAGAGCGCTATTCTCTCACACCAACCACCACCGGCATGTTACGTCACGCTCTCTCTATTCACCGACCTGTCTCTCATTGGCTACTCACACCACCAACCTGCGACGTCATATAACCTGGGCCTCTGATTGTCTGAGCCTGGAGATTTCCAGAAATCCGCTGGAATCGGCGTCTGCCCAGTACAGAGTTAACTTCCTACAGCACCTATCCATCTGATTTTCTTAATTCAGATGGTTGCCAATTCAAGTTAGCCGCTTTCGTAACACTTACTTAGTTACTGTTTACGTTTAAATTTGCAGAGCATCTTCTTTTTGTCTGAAATAATATCATTTGAGTTTTATTCATCTCAATTACAAAATAGTTATCTTCAAGTCATGTTGTTAGGTTATAAATGTAAATATTTGATTTCTCTCTTAATTCCCTAGTTAGGTATATGACATATTCACAGTTGCACGTAAAGATTGCATAAAATCCCTGTGATTTAATTGGTCTCGGAATCTAATAGTATCACTGGAAATGCAAATTCATTTAATGAAACACAGAAACGTCTCAAATAAGTTTATATTTATTAACCCTTTGACTGGTTTAATGCAAATCTCTCCGAGATTCCTCCTATTGTGTGAACGTATAATTTGTCTCCATATCCTCTTAACAACTTAGCTTTCACGGCGTTGTATATTGATGACAGTAATAAATAGTTGGTCTCTGGCTGCCCCTCCATCACCTTACTACCATTTATTTCCACATGACTTGGCACCCATTTGATCCTAACATCTATGCCTTTGGCTGTTGTTTTTAGTAGTTCTCTGACTTAATAGATAAGTAAATAATTCATGCCTATTACTTATTACTCTTACTCATTACTCTTAAACAATCCCGAGATTGCCTGCAAAGCACATTTGAATCGGAACATATGACTAAGTACCCGTGAGCTGTCATTTGTGTAAATTGGATCTCTTTTAGGATTGAAAATAGTTCTGACGAGAAGGTGACTTGTCACTTGACAATGGTGGCAGAGCTTATGACCGCCGAAACGTCGTGTTATACAAACCTACTCCCTCGGCTACTTTCCCCAGAAAATTTCATCTAACCTACTTTCACAATTACAAGTATCTTCTGAAATATTCTTATATTTGTCTTTCTTAACAGTTGGAAATCTATTTATAAATTCTTCAGATTTGATGTTCATCATATATAACCTTTTGTGTGATGTAAGATTAAATTATTTTATATTCATCCTTCATTTATTTTATTGCTGCTTCACATTAACAAATACCTGTACAATTCTCAGTTTTATCCAAACTTCACCGTACTACACACAATCTCTGCTTCTCATCTGTTATTTTCACGTCAAAGATCTTCTTGTAACACATACATCATTGCTCTTGCATAGTAACTATTAACGCATCTTTTCCTTTTACAAAATGAAATAAATTAAACACACACACAAAAAACATAATCTTACCTTAAATATACAAACATAAAACAATGAAACTGAAATAATAATAATAAAAAAAATGTAAGGAACTATGTTTCCTTACATATCCGCTCGGCCAATTTTCACAAAAATTTGTCAAATTTTTGTGTGATATAACATCACACCACTCTCCCATACATACATTTTCAGCCATAGTTACATTCATTCACACCCCCGGTATAAGTTCAGATCACATATATATTTTTTTCTAATCCCAACTATTCCTCTGATTCAACATTCTCATGTGTCACTCCCTCTTCATCTTCACTTTCCCTATCGTTGCATCTTCCTTGCACTCACCGCCACCTTTCTTCCACTCGCACCTTACAATGTTGTGGTCCTCGTGGTACATATCGAGCCCTTTCTTCTTTTTCACCTTGCCTCTGGTTGATTCATTCTTATCATCTTCTCCCACAGTATTGTTCTTTATTAGCCAACTTTTTATCTCATTTTATTCTTCACTTTCTTCGTTAGTCGCCACTCTGTCCCTCGAAAGTACGTAGTCTCCATTCTCTTCTTCCTCGCTAGTCTCTTTTTCACTTTCTTCTGCATCTTCATAATCTTCCCCATCTTCAATGATTTCGTCCATTTCTTCCGCTTCCAACTCATAATTTCCCTCATCCTTATCCGTGAAAGTAGAAAGCATTTCACTCTTCCTCCTGATTTCTTGGTTTATTTTCTGGTCACTGTTTTCCCATTCTTTCATTTTTGCAAGGCCAATTATCTCATTTTGCTCTGCTTTCCTCTTCTCAACATTATTACACTCGTTGAGCTCTTGTATCTGTTCTAAACACTCCCACCATTTCAATGGTCCGTTGTTATGAGACATTGTGTTCAATTTCTTGTCAAACCTTCGCTTATCTTCGCTGTCATTTTCTGTTCCGTCTCCTTCAGTCTCCATTTCTAGATTTTCTTTACAGGTTTTCCTAACTTGCTTTAACCTGCTTTCACCTCTTCTTTCGCTTCTTTGTCCACCGCTTTGTTACAATTTCCTCCCTTTCTCCACTCTTGTATCAATTGCTGTTGATTATGATTCATTTTCTGCATTTCGCGCCTCATCTCCATCTGTTCTTGAATAATCATAGCCAGCATTTCTTTTATGTACTCACTCTCCTCATTGCACACATTCTTCTCCGCGATGCCAGTTGCCATTCTTATTTCAAAATTTTCGTCACTTCCTTTCCGAAGATTACAGGCTTCTTTTATTACGAGCTAAATAATTAGCTCTGTGTCACTGTCACGGTCGCCACGTGTAAGATTAAATTATTTTATATTCATCCTTCATTTATTTTATTGCTGCTTCACATTAACAAATACCTGTACAATTCTCAGTTTTATCCAAACTTCGCCGTACTACACACAATCTCTGCTTCTCATCTGTTATTTTCACGTCAAAGATCTTCTTGTAACACATACATCTTTGCTCTTGCATAGTAACTATTAACGTATCTTTCCTTTTATTACAAAATGAAATAAATTAAACACACACACAAAAAACATAATCTTACCTTTAAATATACAAACATAAAACAATGAAACTGAAATAATAATAATAAAAAAAATGTAAGGAACTATGTTTCCTTACAGTGATTCTCTCGTAAACTACTTTCTTGATTTGTCTTTTGAAAAAATACTTTGATTTCATACTTTATATGTCTACTAAATTTTCAACAACTTTCTGTGGTGTCATTTTTCAGTTATCCCATTTTATTTCTAATTATTTATTATTTCTATTTATAATGTGCGTCATATTTTCGGTTAAAGATTTTTTCCGATTAATTTTGACAATTGCAAAAATTACTAAAATTTCGAAGTGCTATTTTGTATTTCATGCAGTAAAAATCAATGAATCAGTAAGTCAATGTTTGCCGCCAATAGCAACCACCTCATTTCTTAAAAGAATATTTTTCTGTTGTTGCTTTGCTTTGATATTATTCTTGATTCACACCTCAGCTGTAATTTTATTTTATAAATAACAAAGCTCAATTGTATCAGTCTGGATTAATGCAGGAAGACAAAACTACTGATGTGTAGAAGAGCATACTTATTCTTCTAGCTTTTAGAATGACAAGGAGCTGCAGCAAGAAATTAATTGGAATTATAAAGCAGTCACGGCACATGACATTTATCTTATTGCATTTGAAAGTCGCCCCGTAGTTACTTCTGTTGCACTCCATGTGAGCTTGGTTTTACTTTATACATTTATACGGAATCCCCCTCTCATATTATCCAATAATTTGTCTACACTTAACAATAATCAATTTGCATGGTCGTATCATAATACTGTAGTTCTGATTAAAATTATATAAACTTATCAAATTATTTCTTCCTACATCGTTACTTTACAAAAGAGCTAAATGATTGGTTTTGTTAAAACTACAGACTCAACTAATTCCACATTTTTATTGATTCATTGCTTTTATTTCAGTCAAATGATTCTTACTAAAGTTATAAATAAATATTTTATGCTGGTATTTAAATACTTATTTCTTTATAACTTGTGACTTTTAATATTATAAAAAGCTTTTTCCGAAGCTTTTTCACTGACGCCATACAAATATGTTATGCTGTAATGACACAATCGGTTTCCCAGTGTAATTAAATCTATCGTTATGCATAACATATCAGCGGTACAGCTTTCGAGCGGATAACAACAAGTTGCACGGGCAAGTAGATTGAAAGGTCACCATTTTATTCAGACAAGAACAAGGTGAATAAGATAGTTTCCTTTGGAATGCTCCCAGGTTCTAGATACTATTTACTGGATGACTGCGACCAGTAAAGAAAAGGAAATAGCTGATTCTTTGACGCTACACTAACGCGGGAGCAGCAGAACGGGACCTGCCAATTGACAATTTGCGTTGGTAACTGGAGAAACCGTGTGTTGCGTTACGCGGTTCTGACTGATCGTTGGCTGCAAGACGAATTATTTTCTGGTTACACCACACATAGGCTCGGCGGAGTGTTTCGGTTTAGGAAGATACAGAGACAAGGAAATGAGACTCGATGTTGAATCTCCAATGAGGGAGGACTTCTCTGTGTCGTGCCAACGTCCCCCAGGTGTCTGAGTCTCCCTCCGGGGATGCCTAGATGACGGGTCTGGCTCACCCGGGGGTCCCGAGCTCCCCCCTCCCCACGACGCTTTTTTTTTTTTTTTTTTTGTATCCGCTACGGATGCAAGTTCCGGCGTCGGGGGAAATTTGTTCTCCCTATTGGGGGATGCGACGGGTTGATTATGTGCTGGAGGTACCGTAATAATATCTTTCTGAATTGTGATGATTGACAAACTATGAAACCACTAGTGTTAATATTATACTTATGCGTCTGCCAAGAGAGGGGATATTGCTGACCATCGGAATTGGGTCCTTGTAGGGGGTGGTTGTAGGGGGCGTGTTGTTACCGCCTCTGCCGTTCCCGGGACTAATGCCCGGTGACCTCAGTCCCGTCGCTCCTGGTCTTCGGGCTGGGGGTTCAGTGGGGTCGCATCCGCTGCTGGACGGAAGGCTTTTGGGTAGTCAAGCTGCATCTAGGCGTACCCCCACGGTGTTGACCGCAGCTAAAGACGCTGAGCAACCTTGCCCTGATTGCTCCAGTGTTGGGGGTGTCCTGGTGAGCGAAGACCAAGCACCCTAGAGGCTTAGTGCACCTTTGCTGTCCAGCGCAGCATAACCCCCGGAGTCAAATGAAGGGGTCAGTACCACGGTCTTTGGTGGCTGTTCTTCGTTGTGGTTCGCCGCCTCTGGGTTCGGCCCCTGGGCTCAGGGGTAGCACACCTTCTGGTAAGAGCCGTCTCTAGACTCTTGTACCTCTAATGCTGCCATAGTAGGTCCACTATATAAGTGTGGACTGGTAGTGCATTGGTTTACCTGGGGTGGGGCAGCATTCACCCTGTGAACGTTGTGGGGGCCCTCGGGCCTCTGCAGCGGGATCGTGCACTACGATGGTGCTCTGTGGAGCTTGGACGAGTGCGTGGGAACCCGTACTCGCACTGGACACAAGTGTCGGGTGGGTGCGGGCAAAAGCGCACTAGGAGCGCGCCCTAGTGTAAGATGCCGCGTATTCAGTGACGATACGTTCGGTCGGCTGGCGTGGTGGATCGTGCAAAGGGGCAATCCTGCGCGGCGCTCGGTCGTTACGGCTTCCGCCCACCCTGCGGGGTTCGGGTGGGGCCGGGAACCACAGTGAGGCTATGCTATACGGCCAGGTTTTGGAAGGGTCTTCGGCCTGGTTCGTTGCGGGCGCCGCGTCTGCGTCGTTACCCATCGGCACCCATAATGGGTGGCGAAAGGTGCCTTGCCTCACCGTCCCTGCTGTAATGGCGGGTGATTCGGAAGAGCCCAATTCCGCGGCGTGGGCGTAGTGAAGTGGTAGGATAGCATGGTGTGGTCGGGGTGGCGAGGGAGGGCTTCGGCTCAGGTACCGCTTAACACCTCAACCCGGTCGGTGGACCAAACATCTGTACTAATGTCGTGCCAACGGTGTTGGAGGGTTTTGCTTTGAGACTCCGTAGTGGAGGCTCTGCTTCGTGTGAGTTGCAAGAGAGTGACTACAGAGACTTCGAGTCAGATCGGCGTTGCAGCGAGAAACACCATTTCCTGTTGTTCTTTTTTGGTTCCTCAAAGAGGCGTGGTGTGAATCTCCGAGTGGAACTGCAAGCCACCGAGGTGGTGACGGATCCTGCCGCGGAGCCATGAAGACTACCGGACCCACGAAGGACCACTGCGAGCCTGCGATCACATGATTTCGTCGTGGACTATCGACAACAGAGAAAACGGCACGCGGCAAAGTGATGCCCTTGACGTGTTGCTGACCACTGGCGATGATTAAAACATTGTAACGACCCTAGTAGTGAAAATACAAATTTATCTTTGATCATCAACACATCTAGTAAATAAAACACTCCCACCACTCTCTTCACCCTCTTCCTGTCTTCTGGTAAATCTCATCCAGGTCTTATATCATATCAGTTGGTGGTCTCGTGGCTCAGTGGTTAAAGCGTCTGACTGGAGATCGAAAGGTCCCCGTTTCGAATACCTGTCTCCGCGAGGATTTTCAAAGGCTCTTAACCTTCATCTCTGGCACTGCCTGCTGTGTAATGTGAAGTACGCCAGAACACTTCCGTGGTTCGGATACCACGTTAAAATGTAGGTCCCCTGTACGCGGCAGTATTGTTGGGTTAGGTCAAGGCGGCTACGATAGGGACGGAATGCGACACCAATAGAA
>JARYHS010012519.1:68920760-69084518 GCA_031002005.1 Vandiemenella viatica | reverse complement strand
TGTTTTCATGAGTGTCCTGTTACTTAAATCATTACTTCGTTTTAACAAAAGTTGTTCCACAATGATCGCAATTTATACAGCCTAGACTACAATTAAATAAAATATTAGCTGGCATGATGTAGGTTAAGATTTTTTTAATTTCCTATGCTTTTACTGATAACATGCTTCAACCATATGGAACTGCATTAGCCATTCAACCATTATAATTTCAATCTGAATAATTGATAATAAATAAGGCAGATGTACGAACCTATGAAGATTTTTTTTTTTTTTTTAGTTTATATCGCAATGCGTTTATTGTCACTAAGTTGTGATACATTACATGTATTAATATGTTTATGATTCAAGTATTGTTTCTCTGGCGGCAAGTTTAGCGTATTATGTGGTTTTGTTCAAATGCAACCTGGACCAGGAACGGAAAACTTTTGTTACAGCACAAAGCACTAGGAATTACAGTGAGCTTTATTTTATAACAATTATATTTATTTAAACAGCTGTTAAAGAATGAATTGCCAGAAAAGTATGTATTTAATTTAAATTGGCATATTAATTATCACTTGCATTTTTTATTGAAATCATTACTTGGTTTGAATGAAAGAAGTTCCAAATTGATTGTGATCTATGGGGCCTAAACCACAATTAAAACTAATATTACGTGGCATAATGTAAGTTGTTAAGATTTAGTTTTGTAGCCTTTATTTTCACTGGGGTCATTGTTTCAACAGCATGTAAGCTGTGTCATCTGTTTAAAACTTCGATTATCATCATAGATAATAAGAAAGAAAGATGCAACAACATGTGAAGATCTTGGATCAAGTTTACATCATGATGCATGATGACAATGACAATGCAGGGAATATATTCTATTAATTTGCATGTGATTGAAGCTTCAATTTTCTAGTGACAATATCAGCAGAGATTATGGTTAAGCTGAAATGCAACCTGGACCAAGTTGACAACTGAAAGTTTTTGCTACAGTGCAAGGGACAAGAAATTACATTAAGCTTTATTTTATAACAATTCTATTTCCTTAAGCAACCGCATAGAGATTAACTGCCAAAACACTCCACTATGCCCGTAATTTTTAACGGGATTTGAGGCTAGTTATAGCATAAAAAATGAGGATATACCGAGAAAAACCAAATACCTATTTAATGTACCATGTCTGGATAAATACCTAACTAACAATGGCATAATAAATGGGACCAAGTTTTATTTCATTTTTTCAAAAGGAATGGTGGAAATGTAACACAGCACATGCCTACTGACAGTGATTTCTTAACACACTATGATAAACACTTAATCACTTAAACCTAATAAATAATTTCAGGATATTGCTCCAAGTTAAGTTACAATTGCATTGAACAGCTATCAAATGCATCACTGATTCTACCTACCAAGCCTCCTCTTGGAGCATCTAACAATACTGTCTTCTAGACTGTATACAATGGTTAGTTACAGTTGTGGTGAATTAGGGGATAAAGGGGAGAAAGTATTAGAAATGTGGTCATAACATTCTGTTGTTAATTTCAATTAATCATAAATGTCTTTTTCACATTAGAAATTCAACAACCAATAGTTCGGTACTATAGCCTAAAGTGGCAGCCTTTACATAATACAACTGTGGAAATTGAGGATTCATGATTAAAGTTACAATAATCTGTTTATTAAAAATAATTCATTAATCTTACCAACTAGCTCAGCTAATTACCATATCAACAGAAGTATACTCACCTGAAGAAATAACACGCATACTTTTCAAAAATATGTTGCAAGAAGCCCCTTTTCTCACCACCACCATAATCACCAGAGGAAGGTGAGAGGGGCCATATAATTTAAATTATAAATCAATACTAACCTGCTCTGAAGAGGAACGCAAAACATGACCAAGCCTTGAGCTAAATGGATGACCCAAAGATACCCAGTCTTTCTGAATAAGGGTCTGAAACCCAGCTATTGTTCGAAAACGAGGATCCAACAACAGCTGACACAGAGCCGACACTACACAGCTCATGTCTCTACCTTCATATTCTGTAACAAGGAGAATAAAACAAGACTCTACATAACTACGATAAGCTCAGTTTTGAACCAATTCTGACATGATCAAAATTAATAGTTGCAAACACCATTCTGTTTCATTAAAAACATTTCAATGATAATGAAAGGAAAGGTAGGAGAAAATGAACAAGATGAAGTCTTGGTTTTGCAAGAGACAGAAAGGGTAAATGGGGAAAAATCAAAACACAAAAACAAAAAGGGAAGGAAGGAGTAACAGCAATTTTTCATATAAGCACTCGACAACATCAGAATCACAACTACTTTTTAGCAAAACGAGTCAAAGAAATTAAATAAAATCAGAAAAGGGTATATCCGACACACATACCATACTGCTCCTCTGTTAACATCAGTTCTGGTTTTCTCTAGTTATAAAATTGAATAATCTGTTGGTGTTTCAGTGAGGCTATACTAGCTTCTTCCAACCAAATATCAACATCCCTTCACATAGTGCACCCCATTTGTATGGACAAGGAAAGAATGATTCCCATTATAAGGAGTCATCCACTGCTTGCCAATGGCCTCCTGAAAGGAGGAGAAAGAGCGAGGAGCAGTCCAGGGCATCCTCTTCCCCTTGGGGTTGGAAATGGTCACTAAGGGTACATTAATCAGAAATGATAAAAAAAAAAGACATGGGGATGCAGGGGGCAAATGGAAGCCACTGCGCTAGAGACCCAAAAGTTATCACAACAACATGTAATCCTCTCTAATTACATGTAGAATGATGGCTTCTTCCTGAGTAAAATATTACAGAGGTAAAATAGTGCCCCAATCACATCTTTGGGTGGGGACTGTTCAGGGAGGAGTCATCAGAATGGACAGAAACATTCTACGAGTTGGAGTGTGGAATGTTTGAAGCCTAAAAAGGGCAGGTATGTTAGAAAACATAAAATGGGAGATGGAATGACTTAAGTTAGATGACATTGGAATTAGTGAGATTAAGTGAAAGGAAGCACAGGATTTCTGGTCTGGGGAACACAGGATAATTAGCATGCAAACTGTCAGTGGAGTTACTGGTGTAGGATTTATAATGGTAAAGAGAGTAGGAAAACGGGAGAGATATTATGAACAGTTTAGTGACAGGATTACTTAGATGAGGTTAGAAACTAAGCCTGCACCAACCATGTTACTACAAGCATATATACCAACGTCACAGGAAGATTATGAAGCAGTAGGGAAAATAAAAGATGAAGAATTAATCTAATATTTGAAGGGGGAAGAAAATCTATTAATTATGGGTGCTTGGAGTGCTATAGTAGGAAAAGGTAAACAGGTGAATACTGTAGGTAGTTTTAGCAAGGAGAAAGAAATGAGTAAAGAAGCAAGTTGTTAGAATTCTGTGAAAAACGTACACTAGTCATGGCGAACACACTAGTTAAGAATCATGCAGGAAGGATATACACCTGAAAACATACAAGTAATACAGGGAGATATCAGCTTGATTATATCATGGACAAACAAGGACTCAGGAATCATTTTAGCGACTGTAAAACATACCCAAGAGATGACATAGAATCTGATCACATCTGATAGTTTCGCATTGCAGGCTGAAATTCAGGTGAATAAGCAATACAAGCAATACGAGAAGTACAGAATGGAAGTGAACAAACTGAAACGATCTAACATGAGAGGAAATTTGCAAAAATGGCAGATGTGGGCCTAAGAAATAACTCTGAAAGGAGTTCAACTGAGGATGAATGTGCATTGAAGAGGTAAATAATTCAATTGTAATGGAGCTAAAACTCTGGTGGCAATTTCACAACACACCCTTTTTCTTTTCCAGTATCCACCTACTTTTGCACTCTACAAATTATAACTTTAAATTCTTTCAACATTTTTGGTAAATCATTCATTTCTCTTGGTAACTTATTCCAACCACTGATCCCCTTACCTAAAAAAGAGAATCTTCCTACACCCCTGTTCCTAAAATCGAGTGTCGGATTATGGTCATAGTCATCTTTTCCCTTCCATGCACTACTTTTAATTCTTACACCAATATATTTCCATGCCTCAACACCAATATACACCTTGTGCACTCCCATGACCCTCTTCACCTTCCTCCTGTCTTCTAATGACTCCCATTCCAGCTCTTTTAACATACCGGTTACTGATTGTGTTATATGGCAATTTCCACAGACAAATCTAGCAGCCCTTCTTTTCACCCCCACCAACTCCTGTATTTAATACCCAAAATGTGGGTCGCATACTATACCACCATATTCAAGCAATGGTCTGACAAAAGTTTTGTAACCCAGTTCCTTTGCTTCTCTCGAACATCTCCTCATCACTCTCTCCAAGTGAAGGATTTTGAAACTTTTTGCTACCACCTGTCCAATGTGTCCTGCCCAGTTAAGCTTGTTATCAAATGCAATTCCAAGGTATTTACATTTCATGCCTTCAGCAATCAATTCTTTCGCCATCTTATAATCATAATCAACATTTAGTTTTTGATTTGTGACCAAATAAACTGATTCCTCTTTGAATTTATCTTCATCCCATGATAACCAACCCAGCTAGATATCCTGTCAAGATCACCCTACAGCTGTTCACAGTCCTCTACCATTTCGATCCTATTATATAGCAATACCTGAGTGACCGATCTTCGCTCGGCATCTTTGATTTCTGTTCAATATCCAAGATTTCGAGTAAAGTTTGATTAAAGTAAAAGGCTTGAAAGCTTCCTAGGCATTTTGAGGTGCACAGTTAACAAAGAGAAGCTAAACTAACATCAGTAGGCTTACTGATACCTGAACCTTTTATGTAGTGACGGTTATAGCCATTTTCATGAAACCAAATACAAAAATTGCTCTTTTTTTTTTAAATTGTGTTAAAAACTTGAAAAGCAAAACATTATCTACATATGAAATTTCATCCAAATTGCTAGATCCATTTGAGAGACCACTTCATAAATTGCTTTCAAAGAAAAATGCTATTATTTTGTTAAATAGAAATCTTAATGCCAGTCAGGGATTAATAAATGGTGCGAGATTTGTGGTAATTCATGGGATTCTACAATAACCCTTGATGATTGATTCTCATGTAACTCAACAAGAAAATTGAAATTATGATAATTTTTTAATATCTCGCTTAGTTCAAAATTGAAGTGGTTTGTTGAAATGCGGCCAGGACCAGAAGATAAATTTCGCCGTAGTCAAGTTTGACGATGAATTCATATGAAACTCGTTAGGACAAATAGAAAATAAAGAATTTATTTTTCTGATATCTCAAGTGAAGAGGTTAGGATTAGATCCGGCCTGGCCCAGAAAAAAAAAAATCCACCAAACCAACTATGTCTATATGGTGAAAATGTATTTTCAATGTTTTATTTTGTTCCTAATGGTTATTGTTAGGTTGAAATACGGCATGGACCAGAAGAAACGTCGCCCAAAAAGAACAAGGAACTATACCTATAACTGATTTTTTTACATGCTATATCTCGAAAACTAAGTGAGATGTCAAGAACATTTATTCTTTATTTTTGATATGTTTCGTCGAGTTCTATAAGAATTCATCATCAGATTGTGACGTCATAGAACATCATCAGTGCTAAATCCATTCAATCCGATAAAACTATGCTATACCTCGCATGGTAGTATTTAATGACAAACTAACAACCACTTTTTACGGTCAAAAAGTAAACGATGATTACTTTTATAACTGGTACTGGTAACATTATTTTCAAAGAAGTTTCTGTAAAGTATCACCTCTGACAAAACCAATGCTAAATTTTTAATTATCTTCGTTTTTAAATGTTTTACAATTAAACCTGCAGTTGCTAATATTTCCACGGGTCAGCCAGTATTCAACATGGATACAAAAACTTTTCGTTTAAATATTCTTTGAAATCAAAGAAACTATTTGTAGGCTTTCTTGGTACCTGAATTGTCAACGAAGATGGCGCTGGTGCCGTTTTCGAGATACCGAGTGAAAAAATCGTTCGTATTTTGTAAACTTAAAAGTCAAAACGTTATCTAAATATCAAATTTCATCCAAATCGTCATAGCCGTTTCCTATATGAGGCAATCTCCAGCTGCACCCACCTCCCTTAATGTTCTCTTGTTGACGAAGGGTTTTTTTTTCCCGAAAATTTCTTTATTAGTTGTGTTTGTGTCTTTTCTGTGTGTTCGCGCCCCACATCCATCATCTAAAGGTAAGTGGTGGCTCATTTCCCTATCCTAATTTGATTCCTTTGCGCTACTTAGCGTTCTTTTTTTCATTGTTATTATATATATATATATATTTATTACACACACAAGCTTGCAACAGATTTCAATTTTCTGCTCATGTGAATCAAATTTCATGTCAATCATTTTATTTGCTATATGTATTTGAACGACTTACTCCCGGTGAAGCCTGAAGGAGATGGTTTGAGATTGATTTGTTCCTACATCAATATTATTAGTTGCTAAGTCAGTAACATGTTTACCAAGTTTCATTATGATGACTCTAGCCATAAGAATTATCTTAGGAAATGTGTAAAGGAAAAAAAATCATTCTACAATTATAAAAATTTTAGAAATGGATTACTGAATAACATAATTGTCAACTTAATAACTGTTATATTACAGGAGAATGTATAATGCAGAATGTGTCATGATCTGCAGTACAACCAAAAAAATTTTCAATTGAATAACAAGACTAGACAATTGGCTAGTTGACTAAATTTGAAAAATGGGTAAAACTTTACCTTTGTATCAATTTTACTCAAAAAAGTATTATTTTTTCAAAAAAATCAAACATTTACATTATGTATTTTGCATTTTAAAGATCAAATCTAAATTTACCGCGAAAACACTAAAGACTGTCATGGTGTCTTGAATGACGTCACACCATCCGAACCAAAACAAAGCAGTCGTGTATGTATATGGCAGGTGTCAAGTGTTCTTCAATTAAAAATGAATTCCTCATTTTAGAAGTGTTGTGTAGTGCTCCAGTGAAGAAGCACAACAATAAAAACGCCAAACACGTTATTTATGTATGTTCCAAACAATGAACAGGTATGGGAAAAGTGGTTACAACTTGCAAGGAGGGAGGATGTTCATAGCTTATATGCAAATTCAAGAATCAATTTTCGTGAAGATCATTTTAATACAAGTATTTGTGCACAATACATTTCTAAATCTAAAAAAACTGATGAATTTTGAGGAACCATTACTTGAGGTTGATTTGATTTTATGATATATAATCATTCCTTAGTGTTATGTTTAATTTAGTAAACACACTCTGGTAGCACTATCAGTACTGTGGTACCACAATCTGATGATAGATTCTTATGCAGCTTGATGCAATTCGAAAATAAAGAATAAATTTTTTTAATCTCTCCCATGGTTCTCGAGATTTCGTAACTGAAAGGTGATGTTAGGCTGATACGAAGCTAACAGCAGACTGGAAATTGGCAGTGCCATAGCTTTAAAATATGGCACACTTGTTTTTGAGGATATACTTTTCTAGGAAAGGTGTATATAAAAGTAAAAAGAAACATACCTTGGACGTGATGCAGCTGAAAAGTTACGATACGGGCACGGGACAGAAATAATAGTACCCAACAACAACCATATCCAAAGACATTAATCACACCGAAGATAGTAACAAAGTGAAGAATGAAATCTTTTGTTATTTTGTTTAGGTCTTCCTTCTTGTTTAGCTACTCAACACTTGCTTATACTTCGTAAATGTAACCTCATATCAGTATCAATTAATTTACAAAACGTATTTCTGAGCAATAGGTTATCGTTTACAAAACTGAAATAATGCTATTTAAGCTTATAATGAATATTTGACACCTGTGTACACTTGCATCAAGGTTTTAACATTACGGAATTCCGATGAGCAATACGATGTTTGACGTGAAAAATCTGTCAAGTGTTATGGCATCAATTTTGGGCAAATTGATACGGTTTGCTTTGCTAACTCCTGGTTCCATAGCGAATTACACTTGTCTTTCAGCATATAACTGAGAACAACTGTATTAAAATGACAAAAGTTCCTACAAACAAATAATTTATCAAGTAACCTGTTCTGTTCCATGAAAATTTTAACAACAACTTTGGCATCTTGGGTGGTGTGACATAATGCTTTCTCATTGGCGTTCGCGGTCATATGACTGAATTCCAGATTTTTACCAAATTTATTTTCCAAAAATAATAATAATCTTTATCTCTTATAATAAATAATTTTGTTTTTTGTTATCTTCTTAGCATGATTAATCATTAAAAACTGTTATGCATCCATTTTATTCTTAGTGGACACAAGCCTATTATTTTCCTAAACTGCTTTTAATGCCAACATTAAAGCTCAATTAACATCATATGAAAACCTATCAGATATGCATTACTCACTATGAACATTAAAAATCTAATTACGTAATCTTTCTCGGCGTCAAGAATATAAATAATGTTCTCGGGTGACTAGCCGAGTTATAGGATTGAGAGCGCCGAAATATTGTGTAATTATAACACTCCTATAACTCAGCTAGTCACCCGAGAACATTATTTATATAACATTAAATATCATTTGACATCTAGCTGTCAGAGGTTGTAGCTGTGCGGCCTGAGTTCGGAGCACCAAGTAGCAAAGAAGCTCTTTGAAGTGTTTTCCATAATAATATTCATCATAGTTACCTCGTTGTGCCATTTGCATTCAATACAGCCAGCCATCTATGGGGGTTTAAAGACAGAAAAACTGGAATTTAAGGAAGGAACCTGTAGATATGGAATTATTTATTATGAAGTATGATGTATATAAGATAGAATAGGGAAAATAAACAGTTACCCGTCACTTACCACAGATGAAGGCAGGAGGGCGAGACACGTAAAAACACAGAAACAAACGAATTGCACAATATTTCGACTTTAGTCTTACTCATGTGGGAGGCGAGACATATGGCAGGGGGAAAGATGTGGTCACATCCCAACCCGCCACATGAATGAAGCACAGGCGGAAAACGCGTGGTAGTGGTAGAATTGCCGGGAAGGGGGGGGGGGGGGAATAGGCTTTACCAGCGATAAAAGTGAAACAAATCAATATAATCTTTGTGTAGCTTAATTCAAAAAGTTGTAATTGAAAATAAAGGGAGATAGAAGAATTAAAGTATATATATATATATATGGTAAGTGACAGGTTTATCGTAGGTTTAGGCCAGGGGTGTGTCTGGTGTCAAGGATATGTTGATAGGCTAGTTCCCATCTGCGGAGTTCTGAAGGGGTGGTGGTATTCGGAAAAACTCTAATTGCTCTGACTGTGAAACAGGTGTTGAGGTTGTTTGAATTATGGAAGTTCGCATGAATTGCCACGGGATGGTCTTGGTTGGAAGTATAAACTGTTTGCCTGTGGCCATTCATTCTGTAGGAAAGTTGTTGAGTGGTGAGACCAATGTAAGAGGCAGTGCAGTGGATGCAGGTGAGTTGGTAAATAAGGTGAGTGGTAGCACATGTGGCATGTCCAATTACAGGGAAAGATTCGCCTGTGACAGGATTAGAGTAAGTAGTGGTGGCAGGGTGCATGCTGCAAGTTTTACAGTGGGGTCTGTCACATGGGAAAGATCCCTGTGGAGGTCTAGGGGAGTCGGCAGGTAAATACTTGTGGACCAAGATGTTGTACAGATTGGGCGGTCTGCTGAAGCAAGTGCGGGGAGCAGTGGATAGGATTTTGGGAAGGAGGAGACGCATTTCAGGGAAGGAACGTAAGAAATCATGCCCACGGCAGAGTATCTGGTTGACAGATTCCAGGCCAGGAAAGAACTGGGTGACAAGTGTTGGTCCACGGTCAGCTTTAGGAGGTGCAGAACGAGGGTTGTGGGTGATGGCATGGGAAATTTGTTTTTCTACAAGATCATGGGGGTATCGGCGGGTATTGCCTTCCCGGCAATTCTACCACTACCACGCGTTTTCCGCCTGTGCTTCATTCATGTGGCGGGTTGGGATGTGACCACATCTTTCCCCCTGCCATATGTCTCGCCTCCCACATGAGTAAGACTAAAGTCGAAATATTGTGCAATTCGTTTGTTTCTGTGCTTTTACGTGTCTCGCCCTCCTACCTTCATCTGTGGTAAGTGACGGGTAACTGTTTATTTTCCCTATCCTATCTTATTTTCAGTGCCTCGCGGCAGTTTCTTTGTTTCCTTTATCCAGAAGTATGATGTATGATCTAGTTTGTATTGCATCTTTGGTGTTTCTCACTTACGTGGTCTGTCCCAAAAGTATGCAACCGTCCTTCATATTTCCCTACTGGTGTTATTCTGTGTCATTGGGCTGGTGACATTCTTCTAAGTATACCCCATTTGACTAAAGAATATGCTCCAAAAGCCTTTCCACTTTTGGAAGCAGTCCTTGAACTCGTTTTCTGGTATCGCCTTAAGAGCATTTGTATTAGTTTCAAGCATTTCTTTGTCATCGAATCGGTGTCCTTTTAGCAGCATTTTTAACCTTGGGAAAAGCCAAAAGTCGCAATTAGCCTACGTCAGGACTGTGCAGAGGCTGACGGAGTTGTATACGACTTTGTGCTTTGTCAAATATTGCTGCAACGGGTTCAATTCAAGCGCTGGTATGTTATCACGATGAAGAAGCCAGTCACCGCTAGACCAAAGCTGATGTAGTTTTCTTCTAATTACGTCACGCAATCTTTTCATTACTTCAAGATAATATTCTTTGTTGATTGACAAACCTTGAGGAGAACAACATTCTTGTAATAATTAGAATAATAATAAAATGAACAGCAAAGACTTTATATTGAGTGGCTCCGACAACAGCTTCCACTGCGAAGACTGTCGTTTTGTTTCGGGATCAAAACCATAAACCTACAATCTATCACCAGTTATTAGGTTCTTGAGCAGATTTTCATCATTATTGATCATTTCTAAACTGTCCCGAATTATTTCAAGGTGTAGCTCAGCCAACTACTTTCTACTTGACAAAGGGTTTACAATTATACAATATTGTATAATTTTTTTGTGTTTGTGTGTTGCTTCTGCCCTCCTCCCTTCAACTTTGTTGAGTGTTGGGTGTATTTTCTCTGTCCTTTCAATATAAATGTTGCCTTTCTTTCCATTGTTACTTATTTTGTATCATGATTATTAGGAACCCACTTATCCTCCTCCACAATACATACAATGAATCAACTATGATCAAGCTTGGCAGCAACTATAAATGTGATATTTGTTTAACTAATTAGTAAGAGAGTTCATGATTCACAATTAAGTGAATGTTATGTCTGCAGAAAATCCCTTTATTTATTGCAGCATCTTAAAATCCTATGTTTATTATATTTCCCTTTCTTTTCAAAATAACAATGATAACGGATACCAAGCCACCATTGTGACTGTGCATGCTAAGATGCCACCACACTGGACTGGGGAGGTATATTGGGAACAGGATAGAGGCCGCAGGCCCGCCACTAGCTGTTAGAGCGCCCACGTGCAATACCGATTATGCCGCCCCCTGTCTACCTACAGCCAGTGGTGGATCTAGGAAATTTCCGAACCGGGTAAAAAAACTGTGAGATTGCTGCCCCTTCGAACATTATTTTCCGGCCCCATTGTTGCCATACCGAGTGTCGCCGGCCACCCCAAGCAGCTGTTGAGGGGAAAAAAAAGGTCGCCCGCTACTTAATATGCTGTAAATTTTGTCGCGGCAACTGTCGATCACTCGTTTTGTCGCCCCCCTTGATGTGCCGCCCGCGTGTAATGCACGCCTTACACGCCCGCTTGTCCTTGAGTACTGGCCATACCGATTGCAGTTTTTAGAGGGTTTTCACAAAGTCGTCAAAGTGAATGCTAGAATAGTCACCAATCTCTGCCTTGTAGTGTATTTTTTTTTGACACAAGATTATACTTACATTACACATGAACACAGAGAAATGGTTACAAAATATTCCTCCAATAGTTTTTAAATGATCTGAATTTCACAAATCTGGTTTTATCACAGATATGTCACATTTTCTCCCACCCTCATAACTACACACCGGGACTCATGTGCCGGGGCCAACATGAAAAAGATACTAAACTCCAGATCTAACAAGCCTGGGTTTAGTCATAGTAAGGCTTCCAGTAATCAACACTCCTAACTGGCCCTAACAGGAAAATGATGGGGGGGGGGGGGAGGCTCTGTACTGAGAAAATACTTCTTAAAGTATTTATTTCATGCAGTAAAATATTTTTTTAAATTTCTTGAACTTAAACTCGGGCAAATTATAAACATACAACTTAAGTACTTACTATATGCATCTGATAGTACTAACGTGTCAAATTTTATGTGACAATATCATTATATTTACCATTAGCAGCCAATGATTTGTTTGCTATACAAATTTTTGATGGCACAAAAAAATCAAAGCTATAGACTATTTGTATATAAAATTTAGAACTGTAATATCAAATCAAGATAAATTCATCATGAAAATGAATCAACATCTCTCTCTCTCTCTCTTTTGCAACTTTAAACATGGCACTCCTTTCAGGAAAGCAGGACGTTGAAGTTGACTGAAGGTATGGATATATGTAAAGAGATAAGATTCAACTGTAAAGATATACACATAGTACCAAACTTCACACATTCCACAAGTCTGAAAAAAACATATTACCTTGAAGAACAACGGTAAAGCCATTTCCTAAATGAGAAGCTGCTTCAATAGATTTTGCCAAGCAGGTAGAAACATGATGTAACCATCTTGTTGACTCCAGTTGAGATAAGAAATGGCTATCTTGTACCCAGAACTGACGTACTGTTTCTGAAATATGAGAAGGTTAAAAAAAATCTAATTTTAGTAAATTGTTGCATCATTACTTCAAATCCCACAGAAAAGTAAAAAACATAAAAAGGGTCTTAAGGTATGATGAGAAACAAAATATAATGATTAACAGTTACAAACAATGAAGAGAAAATAACCATCACTTAAAGCAGATGATTTAAGAATGGTGTAGCTACATAAGGAAGTATTGCAAAAATTTTCCAGGTTTAAATAGTGAAACAAGAGGTGAAAGAATAGAGGATCAGAATTCTCTACTATGACTCATGTCCCATCTTCTTGTGTATATGCACCTACCTGTAGTAATTTATGGTAAGCAAAGGTCCTCTGTTATCTTATATTTTTAAATGAGCAATATCTTGGAAACGGCTCTAACAATTTGGATGAAATTTCATATTTAGATAACGTTTTGGATTTTAAATTTGTCTAAATAGGTGTATTCCTTGGAAAAACACAATTTTGCAAAATACAAACAATTTTTGTATTTGGTATCACAGAAACGGCTCTAACACTATCTCGCAGGTACCAGAAAGCCTACTGATAGTTAGTTTCTCTTTGGTTACAATAAGGAATGCTTATATCTTTAAACAAACAGTTCTTGTATACTAGTTGACCCATGCGAATACTTCACACAGTATCGTGGTCAGTCACCGAATGGTAATATAATAATGTGGAAATAAGTAAATGCAAGGATATTTATTAATGAAACGTATTTTGAAAATTAGCAATAAATATCAGTCTTATTGTAAAAAGTAATTATCATTAAATACTATATGTTCTATTTTAAAACATTTAAAAAGTAGATATTTAAAAAATTGACACTGGCTTTGGCAGAAGTGATTTTTTTTCAAATTTTTCTAGTTTACATAACTTCTTTAAAACAACATTGGCAGTTATAATGTTATTGTTTACTTTTTTACCATATATGTCTTTAACACAAACAAATATTAATTGAATCTATGAATGCGTGAAAAAGCATATACAGGTGTCCATACGAGAAAACAGGTTCTGGTGAATACAATCCTGCACTTTGAAGCATCTGACATTGTGCTTTATCATTGGCCATCATGAAAGTTACTTTTATTGGGAATTGTTTTCTTATCATTTGATAAGACATGGTTGGATCAGAAGGAGTGATGTTAATGCGAGATATGAGCATAGTTTTATCGGAGTGAACGAATTTAGCATTGATGGTGCACTCATCTAAATGAAATACCACTAATCTTGCATCATTAATTAATCTCTGATTAGTAATAAGATTTCTACTTAACATAACAATAGCATTTTTCTTTAAAAGTGATTTATGAGATGGTAAACAGAATGAACTCTGAAATAGCTCTAGCAATTTGGATGAAATTTCATATGTATGTAATGTTTTAATTTTCAGGACTGTAACACTAGTCTAACGGAGGGTATTTGTGGACTAAGATGTTCTTAGACTCTCTAAAAGCACCATATAGATATTATCCTTGCAACAGACCCCACTGTAAACCTGCAGCATGCTTCCACCCACCACTACATATTCCAATCCCACCACAGGAGAAACTTTCCCCATTATTGGACATGCCACCTGTTCAACCACTCATCTTATATACCAACTACCTTGCCGCTATTGCACCAGTTCTTACATAGGCCTCACCACACAGCAACTCTCTGTTAGAATGAATGGCCACAGACAAACAGTCCACACCCACAACCTGTACCTTCCAGTACCAGAACATGCCAATAGCCATGATTCTAACAACCTCAACGACTGTTTTACTGTGAGAGCAGTCAGAGTTTTCCCTGACAACACCACTGCAGCAGAACTCCGGAGATGGGAACTAGCGTACCAGAATATCCTGGATACAAAATACCCACCTGGACTTAACCACTGTTAAAATCCAATTAACCCATCACTACCTTAGTAGTGAAGTATCACCTATGACGGTTTTCACACCACTCCGTTGTTGACCTCGCTGAGCTAATTGTTTTGGTTACCGGCAGCGGGTGTCAACTGTTCTAGTTAATATTCAACCGATCTTTAGTAGTAAGCACAAAATAAGAGGCATTTTAAGATCAGCGAAGGACCACAGACTACTATTACAAGCATGTGGATTATACAAGATACCCTGCGATTGTGGAAAGGTGTATATTGACGAGACTTCCCGAGTGGTTACTGTAAGACCAAAAGAACATTGTCGTCACACAAGACTCAGTCAAACAACAAAATCAGTTCAATAAAGACGGCAGCTATGGTTTAAGCAGAAGAAATGTGGAAATGTGCACTCGAAACACAAAATCTCTAACTATAACAACATATCTGGAACTGCTGACACCAGCTGCCAGTAACCAAAACAATTAGCTCAGAGAGATTAATGACGAAGTGGTGTGAATATGTTACAAGTGATACTTCACTTCTACACAGCCCTGATGAAGGCCCCAGGTTGGGCGCTGCGAGGTCCTCCTTACCGTTATTTTAAACTGCGACAAGAAAGATTGATAGCCCGCTTTACTGGCACTTGGCCCTAATATGCCTTTTTACGGTAGTTGCTATCACCTCGCCGTTTGTATTAATATAAAGTACTTTTATTACAAAACCTTCAATCATCACTCAATTTGCGCAACGGATATTCTAATGCTATGTAAATGACTTTCGCCACACTTTTACTATAATTCACAATTTATTACACTCAAAAAATTCACACAAGAGACAATGCTTTTACTGAAACAATATTCTGTACATATTTTGCATTACGCTAGCCGAAATCAGTTTCTCCACATGTTCGCCTTATGCTAGCCATAAACAGTCTCTCTCGCCATATTGGCTTCTTCCTTTCGCAACAACACAACCATACAGTACTGCCAACTCTCGCAACATGAAATTACTAAACTAACTTATAATCACCCGGTTCTACACAAACTACTATGCTGGAAGACCTATACTATAAATAAAATTATAAATCCATTTACAATCAATTTATACTGTAATAATATAACTCAGTAATGACTGGTGAGTGGGGACCTCACACATGCCCCCACTTTGCCACTAATTAGCACTTTTTTGTAACCACAAAAGTTGATTATTTGGGGCAAAGTTCAACCCTTTCACCAGGCATTACGCCTTTGTAACAAAAATTACACATTTTCCATTACACCATGGTTCTTTACAATTTCTCACTCAATGTCTTTTGCTATGGTCCAGTAACAGAAGTTTATTAACATTTATAATATATTACATTGTAATTATTTCTCCTCTCTCACCTTGTACAACTTTAAATCAGTCACATTTCGCAACCCAAACTTCCTTCCTGACTTCAGGTATACAAGAAAATAAACATTCTTATACAGCTTTCCCTCCACTCAAAATGGCCCATGGAACACATTAAAGAATTTTTTTTAATTTCCGCATTTATCTCACAAGAACTCTCTTGCGTCTTCACCAATACCAAATTGTTCAAATTAAATTCAACAGGTTTACGTCTCTGGTCGTGCTTTCTCTTCCTTTCCTCTGCTTTCCTCTTCATTCTCTCCATTACTTGCTTACAAACGTCTTCCTTAGATACACATTGACTTGCTGGAAAATTAATTACTTCTTTAATCAAATTCGGTGCTTCTTTATGATACATCAAAAAATATGGGGTGTAACCAGTACTCTCACTTGGTACACTGTTTTGCATTCATTATTTCCTGCAACTGAGCTTATGTCCTGTCTACCTTCTTCCGAAACTTCAACATTTGCCTCCTCTGGCATTTCACTTCCATCTTCATTGCAATTTGCATATTTCCTCTTCCTTCACCAAACAGCTTTAAACCCCGCTTCTTCTTACACTTCTTCAAACTTACTTCTCTTCTGCCTTCTTTCTTCTTATTTACATTCTTCGCTTCATTATATAACCGTAACTTCTTCCTGCGCCTCTTCCATTTCAACTTCATTCCACTTCCTTCCACATATTTTCTCAGCAAATACCATTCTTCTGGTTTCGCATACTGTCCTCTATTCTGCATAGCTTCTTTATTCCCATAAAGTACCTTGTGTTTTATGCCTTTAAATAATGAATAGTAGTCATCTATCGTTATAGCATGTTTTACTGCGAGGTTTCCTTCCAGCAAAGTTTCAGGCTTCGTTGCTTCTGTCTCCTGAAATGTCTCTCTCACCTCAAGGACTGCTTCTCGCTGTCTTCCATCTTCATCTAAAAACTTGAAACATTCCCACCACCTCAGTGGTTCCTTCTCGTCACACACCCCGACATCCAGTTCTTTCGATTTCTCTTGATTTTGCCCCCTGCTGTTGTAGTTTATAATCTGCATATCACATTCGTTGACATTTCTCTGTGACCAATATTTGTTCAAAAATAATTTAAAAAATTCCTCGAAATTATTACATTCTTCAACACTGCCATAGCTCCATACAAAAGCATCCCCTCGTAGCATATTCTTTACATATCTTATCTTATCCAAGTCTGACCACTCACAAGGTAATCCATTCTTATAAGCTCGAGCAAAATCTACCGGATGCACTGCTTTTTCCGGTTCAAATTTTACTTCCGGTAATTTAATCTGGTTTGTGATGATACCACCAATCCCCATAGCAGTCAAATTTCGCCGTTCTTCTTCCACAAATTTCTTAATTAGATGTTTCACATCTTCCTTCACCTCTTCTTTGACTGATTTCATCTGGTCTTCCACTTGGTTAAATGCTCCTTTCACTTCCTTATCCATAATCATAAATCTCTCTCCTAGCCGGTAAATTTGTTTGGAGTTGGTTTCAGCTTTTTCTTTTAATTCTTCAATCCCTTTTGCACAGTCCTTTTGGTTTTCATAAATTATCTTATTTTCTTCCTGCATGGCTATATGCTCTTCTTGTATTTCCTCCCTGTTTTCCTTCACTGCTTCCTCCACCTTTTGTTGCACCAGACACACTACATTCTGCTTGGTAGCCTCTTCACGCTTCCCAACATAATCATACACCATTGATATTTCTTTCTCTATTTTTGTATTGATATCTTCTTTTACTACTTGTCTTACACTCTCTATTTTCCTGTCACATTTTTCTTCCGACTGTTGAATACATCTATCCATTTTCAACAACATATCCTGCCTTAAAATCTGCACTTCTTCTTCAATTCTTTCGGTCAAATTACAAGTCTCGGTAATTTTTCTTTCCATTTTTTCTGCGATTTGTTTTGACTCTTCTCTCATTTTCTCAGCTGTTTGTTTTGACTCTTCTCTCATTTTTTCCAATAAAACAATTAGCATCGACATCTCGCCGCATTTCTGTTTCTGAGCATCAATTTGTTTATTACCCGTCTCTTTTTCTTGAATATTAATTTGATTAACCGGTATAGGTGTTGACATCGCACTAATCATGAAACTCTTTGACTCGACTTCACAAACCTCACTATCTTTAACATCTACATCAATATTATCTTTGGTTGATTACATAACTCCGCTTCCCCCCATGCCGTCACAGAAACTAACGCAGCTAGCTTCAGTTGAATTAAACTCGCTGGTCAAGTTAACTCCACTTCCCTCCCTTTCAGCTGACTGCTCGACAAACCCTGAATCTTCATTGTTACAAACAATACTACCATTATCCCCATCTTTAGAATTTAATCAATCACTGCAACTCGAGGTATGTCCTTAATTACTTCGATTTTACTTATTCACAGCCAAATAAAATTATATTACTACTGAAATATCCCCTTAATTCACACGCATAACACAAACATAAAATCACTTCCAAAATTTTCACAACGCCGCTTTCCAACGCAGAAATACTCTTTAATGGGTGCAGAAACCCATTTTGAACACAGACAACCTTTTATGAATTACTTACTTTACACAGAAATGGCCACAGCACTGCAAACATAAATTTTACAACACACAAAAAAAATTTGCATCAACATAACATTACAAATCACAATGGCTTTTACACATGCATTTATCTTTCAGTTACCAAATTAAATAAAACCCTTCCCACTATCGCTTAAAACAAATTATTTATTTGCTTAACTAAGGTCTTCTCAGCATTTAAATCTAATTTGGACAAAAAAAAAATTTCCCACAACCATTCTTATGACAAATTTACAGATTTAATTCTTCCGAAATTAACAAAAATTTACTTCTGATTTTCATTCGTTTTCAAACTGTTGCATTTAACTGTTCGTTCTTTAAAGGAACTTAAATCTCTTTTTATAAATTCATTACCGGTGTTTTATTTTACGGAAGTCATTGTATCAAATTCTGCTTGCTGCCACTCTTTCGGAAAATTATATTGAATTTCTGTACTTGCCAATGCTGCGATGATCTTCTCGTCTGCTAACCACTGCTCCAAAAACTGATGGCTCCCGTCGAAAAATATCCAAGGTCGTTCTTGAATAAATGCAATATTTTGCACTTATCCTGGCAGATTCGTCGCCACTATGCGAGGTCCTCCTTACCGTTATTTAACTGCGACAAGAAAGATTGATAGCCCGCTTTACTGGCACTTGGCCCTAATATGCCTTTTTACGGTAGTTGCTATCACCTCGCCGTTTGTATTAATATAAAGTAACTTTTATTACAAAACCTTCAAGCATCACTCAATTTGCGCAACGGATATTCTAATGCTATGTAAATGACTTTCGCCACACTTTTACTATAATTCACAATTTATTACACTCAAAAATTCACACAAGAGACAATGCTTTTACTGAAACAATATTCTGTACATATTTGCATTACGCTAGCCGAAATCAGTTTCTCCACATGTTCGCCTTATGCTAGCCATAAACAGTCTCTCTCGCCATATTGGCTTCTTCCTTTCGCAACAACACAACCATACAGTACTGCCAACTCTCGCAACATGAAATTACTAAACTAACTTATAATCACCCCGGTTCTACACAAACTACTATGCTGGAAGACCTATACTATAAATAAAATTATAAATCCATTTACAATCAATTTATACTGTAATAATATAACTCAGTAATGACTGGTGAGTGGGGACCTCACAGCGCCGAAACGTTGGTACTAATACATCAATAAAAGCAGCATGAATCCCGAAAAGGAAGTGGAATATTTGAGTAATATGATACCTGCTAAAAGCGTAAAATATTGTAAAGCAGGTAGTTACAGGATGCTCTACAATCATTAGCTGGGTCACCTATTTAGAATATTTTAATAAAATAAGAGACACTGAACATGCTAACAAGTCAAAGAAGAAGAGTCCCTAACACAAAATGATTAATTTGGAAAATGGCAGCATCTCTATGTGGATTAATATTATAATTGCTGAACTAGTGATAAATTTGTTTAAAAACAAAGTCCTTTAGAACTAAATCAATGATTTACAGCCAACTTAAATTCAAAACTATGATTGAAAACTGCATTTAAAGAAAGGTGAGATGTGCTTTTACATTTATGGAAGCAGCAAACAATTAAGTTTTACTAATGATGACTTTGATTACAATTGTAAAATATGATTAAAAAACTTAACATGAGGTAAGTACATGAAATGAATAAATCAAGTTAATTAGTATCTAAACTGTTACCACAAAATTTTTAAAAATTCCAAAGAAATTAGCACCATACCTCTTCAACAGTGCTTTATTAATCCGATCACAGTATGATTAACATCCGCCAATTCAATATGGAATGGTGGGCCCTCTAAGGTTAGTCACGAATCATTCAGAATATATCAACAGTATAAGTTTATAAGTTCCAAAGTTAACACTTTCATAAATTTTTTTAACTGGAGTTGTTTGAAGCTTAATTGAAGTATAATTCACCTGATACTGAAGAGGACTTTGATTTCCATAACACTGGAAGGGGTTTAATATTTCTGTCACCCCCCCCCCCCCCTCAGTCATTGCCATTTCAGTTCCTCTAACTGTATCCCCGTGCTGTTGTATCAATCGTTTCCCCCTATTTCTGCACTTTTCTTAACATATCACTCACATATTCATATCTATCCCTTTACAATTTCCATGCCTTCTACATCACCAAACTGTGTTATCATATCTTCTTTCTTTAATGCTGTCTTTCCTTGAACATATTTCCAAATGTATTAACAGTATAACATAGTCTCTGCGATGGGTGTAAGCATGGCCACTCTTTAAAACCTTATTCCTGCGCAATATGGAGCAAAAATTCCCAAACAATACCTCATTAAAACCTCTTGTGTCGTTCAGATACACAAATGTTATTTTTATGATCTGCATCCACATTGAAAACCAACTACTAGAGTTCTTCAACTCCCAAAACATGCCATGCGATGCAATTAAATTTATATATTTATAAAGGTAACCTAAATACCTCTATTTACATCGAATCCAGAAATGTGCAACCGTACATTCATTTCAACAGTTGCCATTACTTCCTTACAGCCTGACAATGAGTGGTAGATGCATGAAGAATCTCTTTCCAGATACACCAAAAACCTGTCCCAGGCTATCATCTCCCACTGCTACCCCCCTGACCAAGAATAAAAACAAACCTCTCCTGATGCAACAAATCCTTCACACAACTACTCCAATGCAGTACCTCTTAAAACTAAGTGAAGTGCAGTTTTCATCACCCAATTCTTTCCTGAACTACAGTCCATTAACTTAATCCTTAGTTCTGGGTATCACTTCCTACACTCCTTCCCCGAAATGTGCACCATTCTTCACAGAATCCTGCCTACTCCTTTATGCTTCAGCAGAGCACCCAGTCTCAAGAATATTTTTGTTCACAAATACTCACCTTATCATTCTTCTAAACCACTAAACACATTTTCGTACAACAGAACTCACAGAATACAGCTGGCTAACATCACCTACTTCAATCTGACCACTGGGAAATTTTTCCCATCATTAGACATGCCACATGCCCCACATCACAGCCTCATATATCAACTCTCCTGTCTTAATTGTATCAGTTCACATATTGGTCTCACCACTAACCGACTCGTCAGAATGAATAGCCACAGGCAAATGGTTTGTACAAGTAAATTATCCTATCCACTAACAGACCTTGCCAATACCACAATTTAAACAATTATTTTACAATGAAGGCTGTTATAGTATTTCCTGAAACCACAACCTCCTCTGTACGCTGTAGATGGGAACACCTTAACGACAGACATTCTCCTGTCTCCAATAAGACTCTTCCAGTAGACTCAACACTTAATGGACAAAAGTACGCATAACTCAATGTATGTAACTCATTGTTACCTAATCATTTTATTGCCAACGAAATTCCTGAATATTCGATCTGTCGTTCTCTTGGAATAATGTAAAATGAAATTTATAAACATAAAGTATTAAAAACTGAAAAAGAAATATTTTTGTGTGTTTAATTCACAAATCCCATTAGAAGAAAAAATAATATACCTGGTGTACACAGTTCGCGAAGTCGACAGAAGCTTGTAAATACATCCCGTGGTGCAGGCACCTCTCGTGATAAATCAAGAACTTGAAGATGACTGCGTCGTGGGTGTGATTTCCGAACTTGCTCTAGTGTGATATTCTCCTGGGTCCTGTGTTTATGAAAAATATATTTTCATATTATGATAATTCAGTATTATTTAGATGTTTAACTCCTACTTTTGCTCGTTTACTTTACATTGGAAAAAAGGAAACAATACCAGCCTTAGTCTCAATTATAAGGGTGTTACGGGTTGCTATGTTTATTAACCTTAGGAGAGGTGGTGTGAACTTTTATAGGAGTGAGGAACCACACACCACACTCTATACCTACTTCTCAAGGTCCCCTTCTTTTCCACCCATTTCTCATACACTCCATCTTTTCCCTCAGAACCACCTCTCATCAGATTTAAACTTTTAGTAGTGTGCTATATATTTAGTTTTTTAATGCATATTTTTATATATAAACAATGAAATCAAAGGCACTAAGTAGTAGCGAAAAGGAATTAAATTATGATAAGGAAATGAGTTACCTTTAGATGATGTATGTGGAGCGTGAACATACAGAAAAGACAAACACAACAGATAAAGCAATTTTCGGACCAAGCCCTTTATCAACAGAACAACATTATGGCAGGTGAGTGATGTTGGAGACAGTTGGCCAGGAAAATGGTGGGGGTAAATTGAAACAGAGGAAAGGTAGAGGCAGTGATTCAGAGCTAATACCCGAGCATAGATAAATATCCAAAATGATCTCTGGTCGGTGGGAAGAGCAAAATATAATTATACCTAAATATGAAAAAATTAAATTATATATATATATATATATATATATATATAAATAGATTGTTAGGAAACAAAAGGCACTAAAAGTGGATATATTGAACACTGGACAGGATAAAAAACCACCGCTTACCAAAGAAGGGGATTCCAGCGGCGTTGGTACACGAAAAAAACACAAACACACAAAGAATAGAATTTCCGAGCTTGGCTCTTCCTCAGTAGAAGTGAGATGGCTGCACGCAAGCGCTGCCAGCAGCCAATCATATATATATATATATATAGAGAGAGAGAGAGAGAGAGAGTGTGTGTGTTAGGAAACAAAGGAGCTGAAAGTGGATATATTGAACATTAGGAGAGGGTAAAAAACCTCCACTTACCAAAGAAGGGGATTCCTGCGGCGTTGGTACATGAACACACAAAGAACAGAATTTTCGAGCATTGCTCTTCATCAGTAGAAGTGAGACGGCTGCACGCAAGCGGCTGGCAGCCAACTGCGTGAGCCACAATGTCATGGTGGAGATAAGGATAACTACTGCACACTGCCATACAGAGAGAAGGCATACTCTATGTTATTTATAATTTGTGTATTTGATAATTTCAGCTGCAATTTTTGGAAAGTGACTATTTTCCGCAAAATGGTTTAATACAATTTCCTGCGAACATAACTAAATAGGGAACCATATTTTTTTTTTTTTTTTTTTTTTTTTTAATGAAATATAGAGAATTTAATCACAGAAACTATAAAAAATAAATAATAACTAAAAAGAAGACCATTTTCCACATTGTGCTTAAACTGTCTTAATTAAAATAGGAATGTAATTCCTTATTTTTCTGTCCTTTCTTTTTGACAATTTAAATCTTTCAAATCCTGATGATCACAACAACCACAGAAATATATCTGTTAATATCTACGCAACCTGTTAGTAATAGAAGGGTGCAAATCAGCCATGCGCACCAAAGCAGCACCACGCATCGTGCCCCATACCCAGAGAGGAGGACGGTCACCTTGAAAGTGGCGAGCAGCATCAGCTATTTGTTTATCAGTCACATCCTCAGGTACTATAAGCCAACGAGGAAGGCTAAAAAAATACAACACATTACCAATTATTATTCCTCCATGTTTATAAACTACACTATCTTATTCAAAAATAAAAATGGTCTATTGGTGTTGAAGTAAGCTTTAAATAATCTTGTTTATTTTATCACAAATTCGGAAACAAAGGAGCAATATAAATGAGCACTAATAACATTTAACAAATCAACCACAACTACTTACAATAATTATCTACAAGATTAACTGCCTTACCAAAGTATTTTGCACAGTGAGTAGAGCAAGTGTATTATTTGTTGTTGTTGTTGCTTTAGGGTGCAATGACAGCAAGGTCATTAGCTATATATACTAAATTACTGTCTGTATGGTCAACTATAAAGGGGTCAGCCAAGCAGGCAGTTAAATAAAATAAATCCTAAAAAAAGGACATGGCTGTAAAGGGGCCACCGGGACCTAAGACTTTAAAATATCTGGTTGCTGTAAAGGGTCCAAACAGGTTAAAAATGGAATTAAAAACACTATATGTCTCACTGGCTGTACAATGTCTAGCGAGACAGGAATTAAACAATATAAAAAATAACAACAATGCAAATGGACAGGTGGCTGTAAAGGGGCCACCCATCCATTTAAAATTTAGGCCAACCTGCCTAAAATATTAGGCACTAGACTGGCTATTACACAAAATTTTATAACACTTGCCATGTTGCTGGTCTTATTATTTAAAAAAAGGGACAGATCGTTGGCCAGGCCAAAGTCTGCCCCTAAGTCTAAAACAGCGCACAATCAATTAAAATGTAGCGCATCATCAGAAGTATGCCACAGGCATCACATTCGGGTGAGTCCTCCCAGCGAAGAAGAAAGCTATGCATCAGAGGACAGTGACCTATACGGAGGAGAGTAAGGGGAACCTCATACCTCCTCACCCGCTGGAAGGAGCTGCTCCACGACTGAATTGTCAGTTTGACCAGCAGGAGCTTATTATGCTCTACGTCCAGCCACTGCCTCTTCTAAACGTCAAAAACAGATCTTTTCGCTGCCAAGGTAAGGTCAGACTTTGGGACCGAATCAAAGTCAATTCCGACCTTGTCACAGGCTAACTTGGCAGCTTCATCAGCTGCCTCTTTCCTCCTGATTCCCACATGGCCCAGTACCCAGTAGCAGACCACCTCCTTCATTAAGGATAGGAGGGTGTCCTGTGTATCTTGTACAAGGTGATCTGCAGGGTACAAATTTCCTAAAGCCTGAATGCAGCTGAGGGAATCACAGCATATGATGTACTTCATACCGTGACTTACTTTCATATGTTGGAACGATTTTAACAAAGTTTAACACTCCACATTGTATATGCTGCACATGCTATTAAGCTTGTATGTGTAAGTCACTTGAGGGAACACTACAGAGCATCCTACTCCGTTAGCCTACTTAGACCCATCCATATATACCAGGGAAAAATGGTGGTTTAAGACATCGCTAAAAATTCTGATAAAAACACTGAAGCAGTAAACAGCTTGTTGTACCTTGACAGTTCTAAAATCATTCTGTGCCTCTTTAAAAGCCACGGAGGAGATTTACTCCAACCCTGGGGATCACAAAGAGGGCAGCTCAATCCCATACTCCTCTAATATAGCCCTAGTACGGAAGCTAAACGGTTCAGTTGTTACTAGGCGATTGGTATACAGCCGTTCATAATTTGGATGAATAACTACGTCATACAAGGGACTGTCGGGTGTTGTTGCAATGTGCAAGTAGTGTTTCACCATGAGAAGATGCCAACGTATGGAAAGTAGTGGCTCACCTTAGTCAGCACAGATACTGACAATCAGACTGGTGCAGTAGGCACCCTTGCGAGCCGGATTCCTGTATGGTAAACACGACCTAAAATGCACAGACAAATGTCTCGTGTTGAACCATAAATTATACAACCATTTTCAAGCCACGACCGTACAAAGGATCTAGAAAATTGTAGCTGTCAGTGCCTCATGTTCTGTCACACAGAAATTTTAAAATGTTGAGGGCTCTAGCTTTAACATCTTTAAGATGTGACAGCCAAGTAAGTCTACTATCTAAAACGAGACCTAGAAACCTAATAGTTTCACTAAAACTTAAAACGGTGTTCCTCAAGGTGAGATGAGGTTCTGCTAAGACTCCTACTGCAGCTAAAAAAGTACACACCAGGTTTTCTCAGCAGAGAAACAGAAGCCAGTGTGTACTGAACATTCATCCAGTCAGTTCAAAGAGAGCTGCAGCTGCCGTTCAGTGCTTATCAGGCTAGACGATGCACAAAAAATTAAAAAGTTGTCAACGTATATCGAGTACCGAATGGGCCTCCTTATAACAGTTGAAATGTTATTAATCGCAATAGCAAAAAGGTTCACACTTAAAACTGACCCTTGAACACCATTTTCCTGGATAAATAGTTCTGACATCTCACTACCAACGCAGTACTGGATGCAACATCCTGATAAAAATTATTTTAAAAAATGGGGAAGAATTTTCCTGAAACCCCCATTCATATAATTGTTTTAAAATAACATACCACCAGGTAGTATTGTATGCCTTATCTATGTCAAAAAATACCCACACAAAGTGTTGGCTGCGGATGAATGCATCCTGTATTGTCACTTCCAGTAGGATCAGGTAATCCGTGGTGGAATGGAACTTCCTGAATCCACACTTAAAAATGGCTCAGCAGTTTACGGGACTCGAGACACCATCCGCTCTAGTGTCTTCCCGACACAGCTTGTTAAGGCAATGCTACAGTAGCGACCTGGCAACAACTTTTTCTGGTTTTAAAATTGGGATTAACGTTGCTTCTTTCCACGAGTCAGGGATGTGTCCTTCGGTCCAAATATCATTAAAAATACCGAGGAGGTATTGGATCAGCTCAAGCCATGGTGCAGTATCTTTGGCAGTGTTTAGTGCCGACTCTAGCTCCCAAGATGAAAATGGGCTATTGTACTCCTGTAAGTCTGACACGTCAAAGCTAAAAATTTGCCTTTCAGCAGAAATTCTTCATTGCTGGATCTGACAGTTCAATCCAGCAGATGAAGTGATGGCAGTGAAGTACTATGCCATCAACTATGCTAAGCTTCGCTTGTCGGTGACTAATGTCCCTGATCCAATAAACCAGATACTGGTGGTTGGGAGTACCTCCCAGATATACTGCAGATAGACTCCCATAAATTAAACGACATAGTGGAATGGTTATTGGAGCTCACAAAGTTCTGCCATGACCTCCTCTTGCTCTCCTTAGTCACACGACGTGCTTTAGTTCCAGCCCTTCGGAATGCTGCGAGGTTATCAGATTTTGGGTGCAGCCTAAACCAACGCAAGGTCTGTCTGCAACCCTGAATAGAGGACCGACATTCATCGTTCCACCAAGGGATGGGCGTTATGCGCAGTGCTCCAGAGCTGCTAGGCATGGAAACTGTAGCCGCACGGTGAGTCCCTTCTGTGAAATGTTTCACCTTCTTCATAGTGTGCTGGCGCTGTTTGAGAGTGACTGAACGGCTGTAGACCTACTAGTCAGCTCTGCTGGTATTCCATTTTCTTTGAGTAGTTCCTACCCAGTGTTCAATCTCTACATGCAACCATATCGGGAAGTAGTCACTTCCTTGGAGGTCATGATCCACCTCCCAACGCACGGAGTCCACAATTGAAGGAGAGCAAAGAGAAAGATCAATGGCAAAGGACGTACCAGTAGCAGTAGTGAAGTGCGGCATTTGGCCAGTATTAAGGACGCATACATCCTCTCGCTCCAATAATCTACAAATTCCTGACTTCTGGGGCAATCGGTGGTCAACCCCCACAATGCACTGTGCGTGTAAAAGTCTCCTAGCAGAAATTTGCCGCAGTAAATTAGCCAGCAGACCGAAATCAACTGGTGACCCCAGCGGTACATATAAGGAGCATACTGGCAACTGTACCGGTGTATGAATTCTGGCAGCTACTGCCTGTAAGATAGAGGTGAGAACAACAGGTTTGCAGTGGACAGTCTTCTTGACAAACACAGCCACTCCCCCCTTCGCTCGATCACCCTTAGTATCGCCCTTTCAGTACATGTTATAACCTCTTAGCACACGTTGATGTGTTGGTCTAAAATGTGTCTTTTGAAGACATACACACAGAGTATCAGACCGTGCTAAGAGTTGTAACTTCTCTTTCTGAGCTGTAAAACCATTAATGTTCCATTGGACTATGGGAACCATCCTACCTGTTTAGTTTCACCCGCACCAGTTAGGGCTGAGGAATGGGACCAGTCTCGTCCACCAGCATTTCAGTTTCTCCTGGCTCTGCAGAGACAGACTTCTCCGGCTCAGTAAACTGATCAGAAATCTGCTTGTTCTTCTTCTTCCTTACCCTCTTTCCCTTCTTCTCCCTACTACCAGGTATTCTGGGAAGGGACAAGAAGGGGGATTTCACAAACCGAGTCGGGTGCGTCTGCCGAAATTTCAGGCCCCAGACCTTCTGATTGCCTCCATTAAAAGTGTAGCAGGTGATGCTGCTGCTGTCAAAGTATGGGGTGGAATTGGAAGTGCCGTTACTTTGACTGCTGCTGTGCTGGTAGGGGTTACAGACATATTACTACCAACATACGCGGTCTTAGATGTTACGACCTTAACAGATTTTGTACTGCATTTACACTGACATGAGCATGTTGTGCTTGTGCTCATGTCTGCAATGGACGTCTAGGTAGCAACACTTTCTTTCCTGATGGGAGTTGAAGCCATCTTAGCAAAGCTAGTTCCAAAAATTGTAGCGGCGAGAAACTTGGCCTTCTTTGCTTCTATATAAGGAATCCACTCTCTGGTCAACTCCTGTATCTTACGCTCTTCAAGATACACTTGACACTCCCTACTCCAGGCTTGGTGTGATCCGGAGCAGTTGACACGTGTGGTAGCGTACAATTGACACCCGTTTCATGTGCGCCCTTGCCGCACTTACCACAGGTGATGCTGCCCTTACACAATACCATCGTATGTCTGCATCGCTGACACTGAAAATAGCGCATCGGGTCTGGAACATATGGGCAGACATTCAGCTTTATGTAACCTGCTTTAATATTCTTTGGCAGTACTGGAGTATCAAACGTAAGGACAATGGTGGCAGTCTTTTCAATACTACCACTAAACCTTCATCTGATCTGACATACCTTGACCACTTTCTAATCTCCCACTCCTTAATGAGTTCCTCGGACCATATATCAATGATATCATGGCAGATGACAACTCCTTTGCTGCTATTCAGGGATTTGTTGAGTTCGCAGGGAACAGCAAACTCCCCGAGCTTCTCACAGTTAAGAAGTGGGGTAGCTTGCCTACTGGTGGTTGTTTCCAGCAGTAGTGTCCTATTCCTCAACCGTTTTACAGAATTCAGGATCCCTACCAGACCCTCTAATCCCTTTGAAATATAAAATGGTGAAACTTTTTAAAAAGTTCCTTCCACCCTTTGCATTACTACAAAAGCAATTGCAAGCAAATAAATGTTTCTATTACTTTCACTTTCAGAACCGGGGGGGGGGGGGGGGGGAAGCTATCAACCCTCACCCACTTCTTAGAACTGAGTGTGTTTACATTAGCCTGTGGCACACCCGTACTGCAGGTATTTGATTTGTTATTGGTTTTGGTGTTTTTTGAATTTTTAGCTGAAATTTTGGTCTCAAGTCAGGAGTTGTGCAGGTGCCCCTGAGGTTGCATGCTAGCAAATTATTGCCCTCATCACCCATTCATCTTCTCAGCACATGTCAAACCTAGAAGTTGAAGGTTTTTTTAAATAGGTTCTGTCCTTGCAATCAGGGCGATGAAGTCAAGAACCCCGTTCTCCTAGACACACAACGTTCCACCGTCGCGCCCTACAGTGGTCATTGAAGCATAGTAGGAGTTTATGGTGTGGGAAACTTGCAGCGCTCACAAGTTTCCATCTCGGGCACCGCGGGTTCACCAAAACCCGTACCTGGCACTTACGTACCTGTGTTTTTGTGGTACACCTTCTAAATATCATACAATAAATAAATAAATCCATTTCTGCCAATTAGTGATCAAAACTGATAGATATGAGGATAGAAATGCATTATCTGGTATAGCCAATGGAAGTCTTTGGCAAGATGTCGCTGGACTCTTGTGGCTGGGATTAGAACTGGCCATCACCCATGGGGAACTAACTGGTCATGGACTTGTGGCTAGCATTTATGACAGACAACAAAGAAAGAAAAATGAGAGTAGGAACAGCACGTTGAATATATCTATGTGTCATTGTCACACAGTCACTCTGCAGTCTGAAGTCAACTAACAATTGTAAAATTAAGCATAATGTCAATCTGATCGCATTGTGTTTCGTGCAATGTAAGCTGCCGAAGCCTGGAAGAGAAATCTACATGAAAAGACTTTCTCCATTGCACTTGACCCATAATTGACAAATTTGAGCTAGATAAGTTCGCCCACAAATCATTTATTCTTAAGTGAAATGGGAGCAATTTAATAAAAAAAATTCGTCATGTTAGGGATGTTTAGTTAACATAAAGGTAACAGTAAAAGATATCACGATATGTTGATTTTGTTTGAAGAAACCTTATGTTGGTTTGTTAATGAGATTTTCTTGATGAATTAACAATTTTTCTGTGCCGTTTTTGAACCCTTGTGTGCATACGCTATACTATGCGCATCATGAACTTAATTTTAATCATGCCTCTGATGATAAAACTTATTTATGTGAAAGTGAAGATGCAAATTAACTCATCTATCCCACAAAAATTGCATGAAGAAGTAATTATACTTCAATACAGAACAGTTCCTGATTGAAATGCATTACATAAATAAAACTAAGTGAAGCAGAAATAGTTATAGTCAACATGTAATTATCAATTTATAAAATTGCTGTGAGCAACTAGTAAAAATATGTTTTTAATGGACTGAAGAGGATTTAATAAATCAAAACGTGTAATACAAAAAACAAAGGTTACTTTAGTTGCACTAGATAGTAAAATGATAAAAAGAAAAGAAAAAAAACCATAATCATGTTACTTACCCATATCGTACCATTAACATGCCCATTTCCAGAAACTCATTTTTTCATGGTTAATATGACTTTGAACATTATAAGTGTCACTTTAGACACTTGAACAGTCCAATTTATGAAAGGATTTCATGTAATCTGTCTCTTGTCTATTCAAAATCAGACAGTGTGTATTTGTGTATCATATAATAGTTGCTTCCATTTCATATGCTGCTTTGTAAATTTTTTCAATGTTTTAATAACCTGATTCAAATTTTGCTACTGTAAGATACATTAATCAGAGATTTAAACGTGAAGACAGATGGAGACAAGTGATACAGAAAGAAACATGGAGTGACCGTCAGATATGGAGGAGGATGTGTCTGATTACTCACAAAAGCGGAAATGATAAATGATGAAGATGCCTATATATAATTATACATAATATGAATAAAAAATATGATGGAAGTATTTCTTTCGCAAGATAAACTACTCCTACCAGCAAAATGTTTTCGTAAAACTTGCTTTTTTACTATCTATCAATGTAGTTATCGCTCAGACAGCTCATTAGCCGACTGGCTCACAAAGAGATTTTAACTACTGTGCCTTCTCTTCAAGCACAAGTATGGAACATCTTAGACAAACAGTGACGTTCCTAGATGAAGAATGACCTAGTGGTTGAGAAACTCCTAAGACTAGTGTAATAAAACCAGCAAAATATGGTAATGTGGATAATCATGTTCCTTATGCAGAAAATGCCTGGTGACATGTGGGTCATATAAATGCATTGACATTCCAAAATCACCAATTGGAAAGTGATAACTTGTCACTAAGTAATGCATTTTCAGTTTTGTAGGGGGTTTGAAGATTCAAGTGTAAACATCTCAAAAGCACAATAGAAAAGAAATGTTCACAGATCCTGAGCAACATTTGGAAAAGGTACATTTTTTATTGGCAGCTCATGTATTCGACATCTGGAAATACCACTACTAGAACTGGCAAAGAAGAATGGTGCAGACCATAACTCTTAACGTTCATTCTGTCCGTCTTAGTGCAAACAGTACCAAATGTTCTAGAAGCCATTCAGAAAGTGATTAGAGTTACAAACTGCATCATTAAAGAGTAGCTGTGCTCGCTGGTACTAATGACTCATGTTGAGTTTTTGTTACAAATCAAGTTAAAACAATGGAAAAATTAGGCAAGAAGGCATATGAAGCAGTGCAGGAAAATTCTGTACCATTGTAGTTCTCAATTTGAAGAATCGATTGTAGGGAAGTTGTATGGTGGAAGATTTTTAATTTGAACTATAGTTTACAGGAGTTGAGTTGCAGGAACAACCGACCTTCAACCAATGATAGCAGCCAGCTGGGATGCGTTTGATTTGTTCGGTGTCCACTAAACACTGAGGATGGCAACCAATTTGATATGGATTATTTTTTAGGAACATCGCGAGGCTCGAAGATCCTTCTATTAAATGAAGAGGGTGTAACGATGAGCAAGATCTTGGTACTGGCAATGATGGAGCCAATAAATCTAATATGCCAACTGTAAACACATTCACCCATTTCCGTTCAGAATGTGAATATGACAACAGTGAATTTTGAGTCCAGAAACAATGATACAAAATGCCTAAGGATAACAGTCCTAAATCGCTGGAGTATTATAGGGAAAGTAGCTGATTTCCACCAACCAAGTGGAATACAACCATCATAAGTCCTGTGCAAGAGTGAGAATGTTAATGATCCTCAAACTTTTAGGCTGATCTCGTTAAATACAATATTTAGCAAAGTTTTAGAACATATCATCTAATTCAAATATCATGCCTTTTTTCATGAAGGGAAGGTATTAAACTCAAATCAACATTGAGTTCTAGCTTGTGGTCATGATCATATTTTCCCTCCCATGCACCATTATCTTTCCATACATTTCGTCATCCTACTTCTAAGAACTAAAATAACATTCAGTTTGATTTAAAAAAGTATACAAGCAAAAGTATAAAAAAATTAAGATTTCTTTGTTTACATCATAATATGATATGTAATTGGAAGCTCCAATTTTTATTGTACTGTATAAGAAAACAGATTACATGAAAGTTATATGCTTATCGTAACTCTTGAGGTTTTTTAAAAAAAAAAAAAAAAAAAAAAAAAAAAAAAAAAATAAGATGCTAGTAAATACTTAATTTTGGTAAAGTCAAAATTTCATTACGGGAACCTTAACATGCACTTCAGTTTCACTGGCCTCTGTGACTGATTCATGAAGAGATCACAGACATTTTTAGAAGAGCTGAAGGTTATTGTCAGCATAGATCACTGTTCCACCTCAGAGGAAAAATGAGTAACATAACTATTTTCAGAGCACAACACTATCTTATAGCGATCACCCCATTTTTATCAAACTAATAATTTTTTCAACATCAATTATTTGGAATGGGATGAAACACGCTAGACCATGAAACAATTCTTACTGAGATACACCAACAGTACCTGGTGGAAAGCTTAAAATCCTTATTGGCCAAAGATAACCTCCAGCCCTTGCATTTTGAATATTCTAATTCTGCTTGCCAATCTTCTCTATGGCGGAACAAGCAAGTCTGATGACCATAGTTGCAATAATACGGCTCTCTGAAATAAAAAGTAGATTTAAAAAAATTAATGTTTAACTGAGAAATGAATAAGAAATCTTTATTTATTATTAAATGAAAACTATAATGACTAAATCACAGAAGCAGTGTACAATACGCAACTAAACCAAACATTTTAATCTCATATTTCATAAATACTAACAGATGATGTTTAACACATTTGGAAAAGTCGAAGATTTTTTTTGTATATAACGCAACACTATCTTCAATGTTTTCCTGTTGCAATGTTACAAAAATGTTAGTTTCTGAGCATACTCCATTCTGATGATTTTCACAAGTCACCAAGTCCATCAGGCATATTATTTATCCACACATTAACAAGCACATTTGTTGAACTCCTCTATCCAGAATGAGGCAACTCTAAGAGCAGCTTTGTGAAGCAGTCTGCTATGTTTACCTGTAAACTCACAACATTCGACATCCCACAGAGCCAGTATCTTATATTGGGATCAATGGAAAATGAATATATTGTATGTAACCAGAAATAGACATTTTTGAGGCAGATGCTGCACAGGATAATAGGAAGTGCAACAAACTGAATTTGTTGTGTGCAAGGGGAACTTGATTATTCAAATTATGAAAATATACCTGCATCAACATCCTGCATTGACTTTGCACCTGTTACAATCATCAGAACTTGAAGATTAAAGAGTGAGTCAAAAGGAAAATAAGCTGAAAAAGAAAATATATAAATATTTCACTACGTCTACTTAAAATTTATATAGATGTTAGTTTGATAACATCACCCTGCAAGTGTAATACAAACAGTTTCAAAATAACAGATGGAAAGTATCTACATCATTTACTATTTGCTGATGATCAAGTCATCAGCACAAAATGGGGAGAATACAAATAAACATGTGTAACCAACTATTAATGGAATATAAAAATTGTGCCTTGAAGATAAATACCAAAAACAGATTATCTTACTAATGATCTAAGTGAACTGCACGTTGATGGAATACAAATTAAAAAGGTAAATCATTTTTGCTATTTGGGTTCAATCTCAAAGGGAAAATAAAAAATGGAAATTAATAAAAGAATTATTAATGGACAAAGGAATTGTGATGCCTAAATTCAATCTTATGGAGCAAAAATGTTATGAATACAATGAAGAGAATTATATTTAAGTCCTTATTAAAGAATATGGTCTTATATGGAGCAGAAACCTAGACACTTAAAAACATATTAAACTGAAAGCATTAGGGATATATTTTTTGGAGTAATCTTTGCTAACCAGTATGAATGCCCCTTGACCGATTACTCCTGTATATCGTGGTACAGTCTATAATCATCAGGGAAAACTAGCACCCCTTGTTTTAACCAAGACTCTACTCCTATAAGTACTTGTGTTTTAAGCATATCTTTTTTTTTTAATTTAATTGCAATGGAGCACAGGCTCCGGTGGCAATTTCCCTACACACCCATCTTCCCCTATCCTGCACCTACCTACAATTGCCTCTACAAATTTTATCTTTAAATTCTTTCAAAGTTTTCGGTAAATTATTCATCATTTCTCTTGGTAACTCATTCCAATCCCTGACACACTTACCTAAAAAAGAGAATCTTCCCACACCCTTGTGCCTGAAATCGAGTGCCAGCTTGTGGTCATGGTCATATTTTCCCTTCCATGCACTACTTTTCATACCTATTGCAATATCTTTCCATGCCTCATCGCCAGTATATGCCCTGTACACTCCCATGACCCTCCTCATCTTCCTCTTGTCTTGCAATGAATCCCATTTCAGCTCCTTTATCATATCCGTCACTGATTGCATTCTGCGATAATTTCCAGAAACAAATCTAGCAGCCCTTTTTTGCACCCTCTCCAACTCCTGTATTTGATACGTAAAATGAGGGTCCCATACTACACTACCATATTCGAGCAATGGTCTGACCAAAGTTTTGTAACCCAATTCCTTGACTTCTCTCTTACATCCCCTCATCACTCTCTACAACAAGTGCAGAACTTTGAAACCTTTTCCTACCACCTGTCCTATGTGTCCTGCCCAGTTAAGTTTGTTATCAGAAGTAATTCCAAGATATTTAGATTTCAAGTCTTCAGCAAGCAATTCTTTCCCCATCTTATATTCATAATTAACCATTTGTTTTTTATTTGTGTATCTAATAAGCCGACTCTTCTTTGCATTTATCTTCATTCCATGTTTACCAACCCAATTAGATATCCTGTCCAGATCACCCTGCAACTGTTTACAATCCTCTATCGTTTTGATTCTTTTATACAGCATTATGTCATCTGCAAACAATCTAATTTCAGATAGTAAACAATCAACACAATTATTCATTAGAATAATGAATAGCAATGGTCCCAGTTACCATAATCTATTACTTGGTTCATTATACTCCAACAGTTCCCAATCAACAGCTGTAATGATATTTTTAAGTTACACTTCACCTTCCCAGTTGCGATACCATTTCTGATAGTTTCATCAACGCCAACTATTTCTTTACCATTTATGATTCTTTCCCATTGCGCATTTGCATTAAGTACCCCCTTTAGTTACCTACGAGGGGCAGTCAAAAAGTTCCCGGAATTTCATTGCAACTCTTTATTAACAAAACGTAAGTACACATACCTAATCTCCTTCAAAGAAGGCTCCTTCTGAACACACACACTTGCTCCACCACCCCTGCCATTGCTGAAAACAGTGACGAAATTCCTGTTTTGGTATCTTCCGAAGTACAACCATCGCTTTGGTTTTGATGTCTTCTACGGTGGCAAAACGGTTAACTTTGAAGCCCATTTACATCTTGGGAAAGAGCCAGAAATCCGATGGTGCTAAATCCAGTGAGTAGGGAGGCTGGTGAAGGATTGGAATGTTCTTTTCTGCAAGCTATGTCTGCACAACAATCGATGTGTCGGAGGGAGCATTGTCGTGATGCAAAGACCATCCTCTTTGCCATTTCCAAGGACGTTTTCTTTGCATTGTTTCCCTCAGTCTTTTCAAAACTTGCACGTAAAAAGGGCCATTAACAGTTTCTCCAGCTGGTAGAAATTCATGGTGTACCAAACCTTCGTTGTCGAAAAACACAATGAGCATCACTTTTGTATTGGATTTGACATGACGTGATTTCTTTGGTCGAGGAGAGAACATTGTGTGCCATTCTGATAATTGCCTATTTGTTTCCGGGTGGTAAACATACACCCAAGTTTCATCACCAGTCACGATTGTCTGAAGAAACGCCGGGTCCTCTGTGCTTTTCTCAAAACATTAGGCCGCAGTCAACTTCCGAGTTTCCATTTGATCTGGATGTAGCAGCTTCAGGACAAATTTTGAAGTGACACGTTTCATCTTCAAATCATCTAACCGGATTGCGTGAATGGATCCATGAAAGATCCCCACTTCTTGTGCCAACTCGTCGATGGTCATTTTTCGGTCTGGTCTGCTCTGATAAACTGTTTCACTTTCTCGACCATTGCTTCGTTTCTGGAGGTTGAGGGTCTCCCACTGCGACTCGTCTTCCAGCGATTCCTGTCCACCATTAAATCATGAAAACCACTCGTAAACGGCTGTTTTCTTCTACGAATCGTCACCATAAACTGTTTGAAAGGCTAACAAAGTCTCTGAAGCTTCACTTCTTCCCGCAAAGTTTTACACTGCTCACAATACTCCATCATATTATAACTGGAACAAGTCTTCATTTCTCTTCCCTATTTTTTTGCTCACTTTTATTGGTAATATTTTTTATTTTTTATGCTGTTATGACAGAATCCATCGATTTCTTGTGCACTTGTGATTAACATTGCTGTCAGGTCTCCTTCAATTGTTTAATGGAGTTTTCTTTGGAGAATCTGTTGAAATTTATCTCCATTTTTCTCCAGATTAATAACCTTGTTTATTATGAGATTATTTCTTCCTGCTCATACATTTATTTCAATTCTCACCCTTACAAATCAATGATCACTGCTGGTGTGGGAATTGTTCAAAACAGTCATCCATCAAAATGTGATGAGTGTTCAAGACAGTAAAATCTCATTTTTAATGCTGAAGTTGGGATTTCTCTACCAAGAAGGAATCTTCTAAGGCTTTCCACCGAGGTAGCGCGTCAATGTAGGGCGACGTTTCGCAGCCTGCCTCCGGCTCCATCTTCCGGCGAAGTGTTGGATTCCTGGAAGCGTCCACACTTTAAAAGGGCTTTGTTTGCCAGATGACGTTAGTCACATGCGTCGGGGCCCCTCGAGAAGAGGGACACCACATCAAAACTAACTATGATGTCATTAGGACCTAATCTTAACTCTTTTAATGTACCAATAAATTCAGTTGAATTCCGTCGAGCCAGCCATGCCTTAGTCCACGAGAGGATCCATTTTACGAGGGAGGAGTTGGATCGCATCGCGAAGTCTCTTCTGGCCTGCCACCTAAAATTGGCCAAGGAGCTGCTCCGCATGCCTGGGAGTGGGTTGATCGCTGCACTACGGCCGACAGTGCACTGTCACAACGGAGAGCCACCACAATACAACTAGGGAAGTTTAGTCGGCTGTCTAGCAATGGTTGTAAGCATACAAACGTCACCCGGCAAACCGTCATCAATCTGACAGGCAGGGCACTGGACCAGGATGCTGAAGTGGTGCTTTCACGTGGTTTACAATTTGCACCAACACCTAGAAGTATTACCCACGTCGAAATCATCAGTCAAGTGGACCAGGCCATCCGCAAACTGCCGGCGGAAGAAATTAGGCGTGAAACCAGCCGCATCATCGAGAAGGCTAAGCCCGACAGGAAGAATATACCGGCGGCGGAGTGGAGAGCACTTAGGGAGTTACAGCAGAACGAAGACATCGTCATTCTGCCAGCGGATAAAGGAAACTCCACCGTCCTCATGACAACTGAGGACTACAGGCAGAAAATATACACCATTTTGGATGATGAAGCATATGTTAGACTAACTCGCGATCCAACGTCATCAATAGTGAGGAGGACAATTTTACGTTTGAAAGCTTCGGGTCTTCCGCCGGAAACAATTAGAAAACTTCAACCTAAAGCTCTGATACCTCCCAGGATATATGGCTTACCTAAAGTACATAAAGAGGGAATTCCATTACGACCTATAGTTAGTGCCATTGGCACGCCCACATATTCTTTGGCCAAATATCTCGCCGGCATGTTGAGTTCAATAGTGGGTAAATGTGCTCACCATGTGCAGAATTCAACTGAATTTATTGGTACATTAAAAGAGTTAAGATTAGGTCCTAATGACATCATGGTTAGTTTTGATGTGGTGTCCCTCTTCACGAGGGTTCCTCTGGCTGATACTTTGAAGCTCCTCAGACAGCATTTTGAACCATCGATGGTAGAACTTTTCTGCCATACTCTCACTTCAACGTACTTCTTATTTGAAGGGAATTATTTTGAACAACGTGACGGAGTGGCCATGGGTTCGCCCCGGTCCCCAGTGGTCGCCGACATGTATATGGAACATTTTGAGGACACCGCTCTTGAGAGTGCAGAACTTCGACCAACATCTTTTTACAGATACGTGGGTGACACGTTTGTGATATGGCCGCACGGAAGAGAGAAACTGGATGAATTCCTTGAACATTTGAATGGAATTAATGATAATATCAGATTTACGATGGAGTTGGAACGGAACGGTTGCCTGCCTTTCCTGGATATTTTAATTATGAGGAATCCAGATGGCCCGCTAGGGCATCATGTTTACAGAAAGCCCACCCACACCGACTTATATCTTGGGGCGCAGAGCTACCACCATACTGCTCAACGCAATTCGGTGTTGTCGTCCTTGGTATGTCGTGCCAGAGCCATCTGTGACGTGGACAGTCTTCCGGCTGAACTGGGCCACTTACAACGCACATTCCGTATGAACGGATACAGTGAGGCAGAAATAAACAGAGCTTTTTGCAAGAAAGTGAAGAAGAGGACGGAGAAGCAGCAAACAGACCAGTATGCGATCCTTCCATATGCAGGGGCAGTTTCAGCCAAGATTGCTAGAAAGTTAAACAAAGTCGGGATTAAAACTTTCTTCCGCCCACCTAAGAAGATAAGGGACCTATTACGCAACGTTAAGGAGGGGTTGGGCCTGAGGCATCCCGGCATATACTCGATTCCCTGTGAATGTGGGCAACGGTATATCGGGCAGACCACACGGTCTGTATTCCAGCATTGTTTGGAACATGCAAGATGTGTACGATTGGGACAGGTCACTAAGTCAGCCATGGCCTTGCACAGTATTGAAGAAGGGCATACCTTCGACTTCGAGGCGACAAAAATATTATCTTTCGCCAAGGGTTTTTGGGACAGTGTGATAAAGGAATCCGTGGAGATTCGCCTGGCGGACAGCATTGTGAATAGGGATTCAGGATACCACCTTAGCACGGCAAGGAATCCAGCGATAAATCATCTTCGGAGGCAGAGATCAAGGTGGCAAGATTATCGCTGCCAGCCGCCCCCCTCCGCCATGCGTACCCCTACCACGCCGCCTGCCCCACTACCCGGCCGCCCACCAGTTCCTTCCCTGCCCCACCACCTGTGCACTGTTTGGCCCCGACGCATGTGACTAACGTCACCTGGCAAACAAAGCCCCTTTAAAGTGTGGACGCTTCCAGGAATCCGACACTTCGCCGGAGGCAGGCTTCGAAACGTCGCCCTACATTGACACGCTACCTCGGTGGTAAGCCTTAGAAGATTTTATACAATTGACACACCGAGAAAGCTTCCATTCGTTCACCAAGAAGGAAGCTTCTTAAGAAGAGTTCATGATAGTCAATTTTAAGTATTCAGTAAAGCATGCTATTCTCTTTCCTCTGGGGTTAGGGGGTCTGTTGAATCATGTTTTTGAATGGGCATAGAGAACTTTGGAGAGGAGAGATTTCATTTCTGAGAAGGCTAAAAGAAAATTGGTTAATAGATTCAAGGTTTAGAAAGTACTGAGTGACCGTGGTACTATGGTACGGTGTTGGAGAGTTCGGGGTGGGTGGAAGGCTGAGCAGGTTGTGACGTGGCTTGCAAAAGTTGCTTGTGGACTAAATCTGGTGGGTAGTTGCAGGACATCAGAGGGACTGTTGAGTTTCCAACTTTGGTGTTCAAAATGGTCACAGGTTCGCTGACAATAATTTAAAAGGAATAAATGATAATTTACAGCCTGTAGGAACAATTTGTGACTTCTCTAAAGGATATGAATGTGTCGATCATGAAATTCACATACAAAAATTAATTTATCACGGTACAGATGGCATTGTCAAAAGAACGGCTTAGTTTTTTGATTATCATCATCATTGTTCATCCCAATATGGCTTAGCTGTTGTTGTTGCTTTAGGGTGCGTCGACATCGAGGTCATTAGTGCCCATGGCTTAGCATTTTCCTTTTAAATTAAAAAAAAAAAAAAAACCAAGGTTCACTTGAACATTTTAATGCCGTACCACATAGTTAATATTTTTCTGAGTGGTAATCAGACAAAAATAACCTATGTTTTATTATTATTATTATTATTGGATCCATTATTGTTTTTAATATTTATAAATCTAAAATTTGCCATTTTTGTGGATGACAAGCATGGGGATTAAAAATGTCTACGATTATATTAGTAATTGGTTCAAACCTAACGGCTTATCTTAAACTCAGAATATGTAATTCAATATGTCACACAGATTAGGAGTAGATATGTGATACATCTCAATGTATTCACACCTGTTCCCCTGCCATACGTATCGATTAAGATTAATAATGAAATAGTGCAATCATGTCGGTGCTCCTATTTTCATCTGTGATGAGTGATGGTCTTACTTTCTCCACAATTACTCAATTTGATTACCTAACAGCATTTTCACTATCACCATTAACCCCAGAAATAATTATAAATTCACAAGCCAAACCATACCATTGAAAGGTTCTATACTGACTACAATTTAAATTGGAGGCCACATATGCCTGACTCTTTAAAGTTATTGCGTGCAGCACCACTTACAATTTGTACTATTTTAGATGTAGTATGAAGAAACTAGTTTATTCTGCTTTCTCCACTACTTACTGTCAATTGTAAATCAACTCCCAGATGACCAAACAGAGTCAACACAGCCTAGATGTAGTAGCGTTAGATAACAGGAGTTCTTTTCAACTGGAAGGTGCCACTGTACCTTAAATCAAAGATTTACAGAACCATTGTTTGACCAGTGTCACTGTATGGAGCCGAATATTTGCCAGTCATTAAAAGACATGACCAACAGCTGCATGTCACAGAAAAGATGATTTGCTGGCTCACTAGATTGGACCGCATCAGGAATGAGAACATTTGGGCGGCATTTGGAGAGGCTCCAATCCCTGAGAAAATGCGTGAGGGTTACTTGCGATGGTTTGTCCATGTACTGCGCAGCAACAAGAACAGCACTTAACATAAGATAGGATGGCCGAATACCACTAAGGAGACCCAGGAAGCATTGGCTGGATACCTTGCTGGAGGACATGCCATCTAGTCAATGCGTCACCTGAAGTTGCACAAGTTCAGCACAAACGGAAGAAAAAGTCCAGTAAACCACATCCTGTATTGTGAGGTTAATGCTAAGAAGAAGAGGACTGTCATATGTAATTCAATTAGTAGAGATAAATTATTTAGAGCCCAGAAGTGAGTAATAAGAATATTATGTGTGGGTTTAGGAGTAGAACTACCCGCAGTGTTCAATAAGCTAGGAATATTAACATTTGTGTCTGAGTATATAAACACATTAATGAAGTTTGTAGCAACCAATTATACTCTACTTGAAATAAATAGTAAAATACACAATTATAGCAATAGAGGTAAAAAATGATCTTTCATTTGTTCAAAGACGGGTCAGATATTCAGGGATACATATCTTCGACAAGCTCCCAGCCAATATGAAATATTTGGCACAGGATAAGTAATTATATGAGAATATCTTGACAAGGCAAAGAAGATGTGGGGAAAGGATTTAGAATACCACATCTTTTGGAGAGGATAACAAGAGGATGTGCCACGGAAGTAAAGAGAGAGAAGGGTAACAAATGTCTACAAGGCCCTTGATAGAGTGCAATTGCCAGTTTCTTGTATAAATGTAGAATTTTTGTTCATATTTTCTGTGTCCGTTCATGCTCTGATGTATACCTCTATTTTGTTATGTAATTATTTTACAGTAAACCGACTCCTTTTCACATCCTAAAGAGTCAGTCTTTTACTGTAGGAGCTATGGAAAATGACTATTATACTGCCCTGTAACAACTACACCAAAAAATATAGTTCCAACATTAGTTAATCAAACAATGAACTCACCTGTAATCATAAGCAAACAGCAAATGATGTCTGCATGGAAATGCATGATGAAGCAATGCATTTGTTAACATCTTTCCATGACCAATAGGAGAAAATTTAAAGCTAAATGAAAAAACCCTCATTGTCTGTAAGAAAAATTAAGTAATTAAAATTAGTGATAGGTATTATGGCTGATATAAGAAACAATATTAAATTGCATCGATTCCTGTTTATACAAACCTTACAGATAATATACAGTCCTTTCACCTTACTGCTCGAGACATTTGTTCCTGGAAGCAGTCTTCGTTTTTTATCGCCAGAAACTTGGTACACAATATCTACATTTGATAAGCAAACTTCATTTTCTCCCAAGAGTGCATTCTGTTGATTTAAATATTCCTGTGAAATGTTAAATCCATTGAGAAATGTTTTTGAGGCAAACACCCAGAATGAAAATCCTCTCAGATGAATATAATATGCACAATCTCCCAAAAACTAAATTTATGCTGACCAGGAGTGCAAATGTTAGAAATCCTTACTTATTTTAATGTGCATCTATCACTGAGAAACATTCTTTGCCAAGTTTGCATTAAATTCAAAGTTATTAAGATACCTTAATGGAAACTTAAAATTTATACTGGAGAATACTGAAACCATATTACGTATGATATTTTCATTCTAGCAAATTACATCAGTGCACGCATTAAACTTAAAAATGATTTTGGTATTCCTCTGTACTCAAGAAGGATGAAACAACAATACCAACAAATTAAGACAATTATATGAGGCATAGAAAATGGCACTTGATGGTATTGTTTTTGGTGGCTAAGTAACTAGTCAAACCTCAAAAAGAATTGCCCTTTGCATCAGAAAATTTTTATACTTATTTCTCAGACGATATTATACAGATATAAATACTGGATAGATTTTACACAAAAACCACCATAACATTAAACAATAAATAATCACTGTATGCTACAAACATAAGCTACCTTCAACGATATTGTTACAAACAACAAAATATGACCATGAAAATAAAAATTATGTACAATGAATTCACTGTAACATACAATTGTTTCATTAATCATAAGACTGGACAGCTTCAACTTCTATTCTAGTCCAGGCAACAATTCAACCAGTGATTCTATTATTGTTGGGCCACACACTATGGCTGCTGGCAATTACTTGCCATTTAATGTTATGGCAGTTTTTATGTGAAGTTTATACATTATGTATCTATTTGATGATGACAATAAGAACATAATCTTAAATAATATTGTCAAAGGAAAGTGTGTAATAATTTTTAAACCAAAAAGAGATTCTTCTTGAGTCCCACACATTGCATAGGAGCCCAGTTTTCAATTTTAGCAACCAACTAATCTTCAAATAATTATTAATTCAGGTTTACTGAAATTATGACAGTACAGATATTATGGAAGAAAGCTATATCTGATATGCAAACTTGAATGTAACATGCTCCAAAAAACACCTTAACTTCACTCAAACATCAAACGAACTGTAACCAAACTATTATATTGGTACTCATAACAAAGCTGACACATATTAGGTCTGTTTTATATTTTCCTTCAAAACAAAAAATCGAAACAATGACCAAGTTAACAAGCAGGCAGTCCCTTATGATCAGAATTACCTCTCTCGATCGTTCTTCTGTAGTAACGAAGGAAAGTTTGAAGTTCGTTACATACAGGGTTCCTGACTTGCCTTGTTTCTGTTCACTTACGGGAGCAAACATTAGCACATTCTGAGCTTCAGCAATTATAACTTCACCTGGAAATTGAAAGTGTTGTAAAACATTTAGTACCAATACTTCAAACAAAATTAATAATTATATGGAGCAACTGCCACATACCAACCTGAGAATAACTTAGGGTTCAGCTCAGTAATTGAGTCTTCTCCACTTGTGTTCTGTTAAAAATAATCACTCAGTTACAAAACACTGAAAATTATACAACACCCAAAACAAATACGACTCACAAAGCCTTACCTGTGTGTCAGGGTCTTCTAGTTCAACATAACTTTTAAAGCTATTGGTCATTTTATCGTTCATGGCTACAATTTTTTTAGAAATCTTACGGCTCTTTTTAAGTAACCATATTTTCAAAAATCACCACACATTAAAAACTGACAGATGAGAAAAATATTAAACTTTGAACAGACAGCAAAATGTTATCGGCTGCTGACATTATGCTTCAGTTCATAAAAAGGGGTTAATGTATCTAAGGCGGCTACAGTAAAAACAGTACCAGATTCTTAATGAATTATTAACAAATCCTTGCGTTTACTATTTAAATGCAAAACAGAATCCAGCGATAATCCTCTAAATTTCGAGACATCTGCATGAATTATAGGATTAGGATATTAGAGATCTGTCGAAAAGAAAAAAAGCAAATGGCATGAAATAATAATTACGAGAAAAATATTTTAGCGAATTATATGCGAAATTCTTATAGCTTATAGCCATAATCACCAATCTATATTTGCAGAATCAAATACGCTGGAATAATATTCCCATAGCTTAAAAAATTCTCCTCTAAAAATTATTAATCTCTGTGTCAGAGACATTAATAGTGTGTGTGTGTCATGGAGGAAGGAATTTATGGAGGAGAAATGACGTTATCTCGGTGAAGCAAGCACTAAACTCTCCCGCATGGTGGCAGCACCGGCAGCGACCATATGGCGCTTCCCAACAATTAAGGTGTTCACATTGTGGTAGATGCAGTGATTATTTCATTTAGTATTGTGTATAAGTGTTTAAAAATGCCAGCTTGTGTTGCGTACGGTTGCACAAATAGGCCAGACAGGAAAGAACCTGGAATATCATTTCATAAGTAAGTTGAATTGTAATTATCGTTGTTGAAGTGAGCGGTAGACACCGCAAACTTTGCAGCACGTCTATAAATATTTAGTCATAGCTCTCAATGGGATGACTTTGTTCTCAAATTTTTCTTGGTGTAGTGTAGAAAATCAGCAAACTTGCTATTTTGCACATAATAGACTAGCATTATTTTTTAACGAGTGTTTAAAATGAGATTTAAAGGGGCGTGTTTTACTTCGCGATTCAGTGAATTTACTATTACGATTTCTTTCGTCACGTTGCTGATTATACTGACAATGGATGATGAAATTAACTGTTATGTGAGAAGCTGTGAGTTTTATTAATTTTCAAATAGCCATTTCAGGCCATTGACTTAGGTTATTTTTAAAGCTTCATATAAGACTTGTTTCTGTTTGTAAATACGTCTATTCCTATTTTTACCGATTTTGAAATCTTTCTCATCTATTTATGTCGAAACAGGTTCATGCAAAAATAAAAATGGGCTTCATAAATAAAGAAGTTATTGGCCTTTGAACAAAATCAATTTGGGGAATGTGTTTCTAATTTAGTCTCTTTTTTTTGTACAACATTCTCCCCCCCCCCCCTATCTAAATCTAACCGAGAGATAATTTTTTTACAATTGTCCTAATAAGTAGGGCTGTGAAATTAGACAACACATCTTGATCAAGAGAATGTTCATTAAGGTGACTGAATAAACATTTTATTTCTGGTACCAGCCTACAAAATGTCTGGGTTGCTCATCCCTAGAGTGGGTCCTCTTACTTTTTTTCTGGTCTAGGACACATTTCAGACTAACCACAAGTGGTAGTAATAAAAATGAAATATCCATTCTGCATGTCAACCATGTAATCATTGTGGCTTTGACAGAATTAATTTTTGGTCCAGCCTGCATCCAAACCTAAACCCCTCAATTTGGATGTTGTATATCCCCCAAACTAAGCAAGATATCGAAAACATTTATTCCTTATTATCGAGTTTTTTCGTCGTGTTACATAAGAATCCATCATTAAATTTGACTTTTGCGAAATTTTTCTTCTGCATTTCAACTCAAGGCACCTCACTTTTGAGACAGTATATCTCGAGAAATAGGTGAAATATCGAAAAATTTTACTCTTTATTTTTTATTTGTCTCGTCTTTTTAAATAAAAATTCATCATAAAATTTGACTTTGAATAATTTTTTCTTCTGAATTTCAACCAAAACCATTTCACATTTGAGACAGAATATCTCGAAAACTAAGCAGGATATCAAAAAATTTTATTCTTCATTTTTTATTTGTCTCATCGAGTTACATAATAATCCATCACCAGATTGCGGCGTCACGTTTATCCTAGAGTCCCCTTGAGGTGTTTGTACATATTCCCCGTGTTTGTTGGGAAGCGGTCAAGCCCCCACCACTCCGGCCATGCGCCCCCACTCCTCCGCCGGCCTGCTTCACTCCCATGCGTGGTAAAGGTCTCTTGCGTCGTCTCCATATTATTCCTTCCTCCATGGTGTGTGTGTGTGTGTGTGTGTGGAACTTTGATTTTCTTTCCATTAAAATATGTTTGACACCATTCCATAGAAGATTGGTTTAGTAAATCATATTTATGTGAAGTTATTCTTAGAAACCTGCGCTTTCATATACCTGGCACCAGACGGCATTTAGCACTATGCATGATCTTTATTGAAAGTTACAACGGCTCCGCGCGATTTCACTTGGACGTCGAGTAATGTGAAGAGAGTTGTATCCGTCGTCATCACCTTACGTGAAGCAACTTCAAGACTTTTTCTTGTTTAGTTTATATCTAGGACGTTATTCATTAGTGTTGTGATCGGCTATTTGTCTTACTTATTATTTTCTGCATGTTAACTCCAGTAGCGTAGCTGGGTCAAAAAAGAGCCACGGTGCAAAAAATTATTTTGGGCCCTCAGGCTACATGGGCGACCTTTTTTTTAGCTCTTCCAAGTCTAGTGACGGGCTCCCTGTGCCTTAACTCTTTGAAGGGCAGAGAAAGTGAGCAGGAAAAAACCTTTGAGAGGGCAGAAAAATTACTTAGAAAAAACCCTGAGAGGGGCAGAACATAAAAGTTTCTCCAATTCATTTAAATTGACTTTTAATCAAATATTTATATCTTTTTATATATACAGTAGCTGTCAGATATTCATATATCATCAAATCAACCATAATGAATAAGCATAAATTGTGGTTAGTCAACTAACCACAGCCCCACTAAGCCCTCGAGCATACTGTAACACAATGTTTAGTGAATCACCAAAAATGTTTTTTGTAAAAAGTTTTTTGTTGCCACATATTTACAGCTATTTAGTGTGATATGTTCTAAAACATTCCTTCCCAGCTCTTATACATAGTGGCACTTTACATACTGAGCACATCCAGACGGTAAGTACTGGATTCTTTCGTGAGCTGCAGGCGGCACATCTCTTAGATGTTGAATGAACAGGTTGGTGCTTGCTGCTTTCGTGGCGAATACTTTAGTCTACAAATTGTTTATGTGCCTTGTTTGTAATTGGAGATTGTGAATTACCTTGGCCTCCAGATGTAGTTGTGCCCCTTGAAGCAACTATTCTTGAAGCAAGCAAACCTTTGTAAACTTGCCGGCGAAAATCTTTGTTTGTGAATTGTTCTTCCGGAAGTTCCTTGTGCATTATAAAGGCATTTGTAACACAACAATCAATAAAATGAAAAAATAATCTCATCCACCACTTTTTACTTTTCCTGTCTGTCGAGTAATCTGATTTGAGTCTATCAAAATTATCGACGAAATTCATGTACGAGTTGTAGTCCTTCAAGACTTGAGGACACTTGATTGTAGTTATGGTTCCATCTTTCATTTTCCGATTCACTGGAAGAAACATCTGACGGATCATGACATGTTGAAATCAAGTTTACTGCCCTGTTGTCCTTCCATCTGTACACAGCTACTCCATCTACACTTACTCTAGAATCAAACTCACCCCTTTTAAGTTGCTGTTCATCCTTCAGTGTAGGTAGGAATTTTCGTCTGTGGTTTATTGTTCCACAAGCATATACTTGATGTTTTGACTTCAGGTTTTTTAACAGCTCATAAGAGGAAAAGTAATTGTCCATGAATACAATGTGATGATGACATTCAAAACCACTCATCAAAGTCTGAACAACTTTTGCACCTAGCCCTACTTCTGTTGCTCCTAAATTCTTTCCTGTGTAAATTTCAAATTTTAAATTGTAGGATGACTCGTCACACAGCATCCATATCTTATATCCCCGGTTGATTGGCTTACCTCTCATGTACTGCTTGAGGGATGATCGGCCCTTGAATTTCACCATTGTCTCATCTATTGCAAGTTTCTGATGAGGTTTGTAGCACTCAAGAAATTTTTCTCTAAGATGGTCAAGCAATGGTCGAATCTTGTATAATTTGTCATAGTTTGCACTGCTTCTGTCAGGGGCTAAGGAGTTATCATTAAGATGTAGATGACTCAAAAGGAAGCTAAATCTTTTCACAGTCATTAGTTAGAAATGTAATTCTCACAAAGGTCAGGTTCTGTACTCCAATAATCTCGGTAGCTGGGTTTTTTAGTAATGCCCATGTATAAATTTATCCCTATAAATGTCTTAATTTCACATGTATCAGTAGGAACAAATTTTTTGCCAGACTCGGGTAGCATAATGGTTTGTATGAAATACAATATGATCGATAAGCGCTTCATCAAAATACTCACAAAAGAGGTCCAAAGGTTTGTGATTTGCTTTGTTCTTTATTTTTGCTGCTACACCACTTTCTTGTATATATAGAGGCACTGGTAAAACACGAGTATCTTGAGTCCACGTCACTGTGACGTTCAACGCAGCTGTGGAAGGCTGTGCTGCAGAGACATTTGTTGTTTCACAGTCACTTTTTTCGGATTCACTGCTGCTCAACACTTTGTCACAAAACTGCCTTTTATTCACATTTTGATTTAGATAAGTATAATCAGTTGCACTGTCATCGGAATCTACGACACTATCTTGATCTGAAGGTATTTCTTCAAACAGCAAACGATATATTTCGTTTTGTGATAAAGATTTTCGTCGAGACATATCTGTTGCACGTTATAAGGTTATAAGGGCGGTGATTAGCAGCACTGACCACCTGTAAATATGTTGCCTGGAATAACAAATGAACTTTGTAAAGACTCTAATAATATTTCAATAGCTTTTTAAATGAATTAAATATCAAATGAAATACTTACCACCAATAAAATACAATAATCTGAAATAAAACAGCAGTCAGAAAGGGAACACTGCAAGTGACAATGGCACATCTGAATAAAGCGACCGCTTTAAACAATAAATACATCATAGAATGCCGCAGAGTACTCTTTCTGCCATCTATTGGGCCACAGGACAACTATAACATGTGGTTAGAAAGAGTCGTAGCGGTCCATGTAAGGGAGCACAATAAAAGAATGTGGTTACACCAGGTAACCACCGCGCATACAACAGCACTAAGTTGGTGGTTAGCTACAATGACCACCGCCCATAGAACAGCATCAATTTGGTGGTTAGTTATAGTGACACACGCCCTTCAAAGAGTTAAGGGTAGACTTGGTAGAGCTAAAAAAAGTCACCCAATTGCCCTGAAGGACCGTGGGCCTGTGAGGTGCGCTTAGGGGCCCCCTGAGGTATGCTCGGGGACCCCCTGAGCCTGGGGGCCCCGGTGCACTGCACTGTCAAGCCCTATGGTAGCTACGCTCCTGGTTAATTCCTCGTCTGCACTTGCCCCACAAAAATTCCGAATAGGGGTAAGTGCAGATGTAGCCTTTCGGAAGTGCAGAGTGAGTATTAATTATTTAAGTATTAAATATTTAAGACTTAATAATTAATTACTTAAGTATATATAACATACAAGAATGAAGTAGTTACGGATGTATTACCTAATTATTTTTATGTTTATTATTTTTAAACATAATTAATATTAGAATAAGTATTATTACTATTTGATACCAATAATAAAAACGGAAGGAATTGGAGGATGCGGTAAAGAGAATGAAGGGAGGTAAAGCACCTGGAGTGGATGAAGTGAGCGTGGAGATGATACGAGCTGCTGGAGTAATGGGCACACAGTGGCTCTATAGGGTGATGCGGGCTGTGTGGAAGGCGGGAAAAATTCCAGAGGACTGGAGGAAAGGGGTAATAATACCCATATTTAAGAAAGGGGACAAGACTGTCTGCCAAAACTACCGTGGTATTACCCTGATGTGCCACTGTGCCAAGATATATGAGAAAGTTTTGGAAAGCCGAATAAGAAGAGCGGTTGAAAGGCAGCTAAGGGAAGAACAGTATGGATTTAGACCAGGAAGGTCAACTATCGATCTTATATTTGCAATAAGACAGCTACAAGAACGGCACTACGAGTATGGGAAAGATCTTGTGATGGCCTTTCTGGACATTGAAAAGGCATATGACAGCCTCAGCCGAAACAAAGTGTGGGAAGGACTGAGAAAAAAGTCAGTAAAAATGGAGATAGTGCAAAGAGTGAAGGATATGTATGAGGGTAGTAAGAGCTGTGTCAAAGTGGGAACGGATAAGACTGGATGGTTCCATTTGAAAAATGGACTAAAACAAGGAAGTGCCCTATCACCCCTCTTATTTATTGTAGCTATGGATGAAATATTGAAGAAGGTGGTGCAGAGCATTGGGGAAGGAAAAATGAAAGCAATGGTATTTGCAGACGACCTATTAGTTTGGGGAGAGGATGAAAGAGAGGTGCAGGATCAGCTGGATGTGTGGGAGAGAGTAGTTGCTGATTATGGTATGAAGTTCTCTGCGAGAAAAAGTGAAGTGGTGATAACAACAAGAAAGAAGAACAGGACGGACATAGGCATATCACTTAGAGGGGAGCAACAAATAGAGTGGAATGTTTTAAATATTTGGGAAGCTGTATTGAAGAAAATGGAGGAAACAGGATGGAAATAAACGAAAGAGGAAGATGTGCAGATGGATTTTTTAAAAGTATTAGGAGCCTGGTATGGAGTAGGGATGTCCCACAAAAGAGTAAGGAGGCAATATATAAAACATATTTTGTACCAATTTTAACATATGGAGCAGAAACATGGGTGATGAAGGAGAGAGACAAAGGGAGGGTACAATCGGTGGAAATGAAATTTCAGAGGAGTAGAGTGGGAGTAACAAGAAGAGACAGAATAAGGAATGAGCGAATCAGGGAGATGATAAAGGAAGAACCGCTACAACAAAGAATTGAAAAATCTAGGCTACAGTGGTACGGGCATGTAAAGAGAATGGGAGAGGAGAGGCTACCAAGGAAGATGCTGGACATGGAGCTGAAAGGGAAGAGACCTAGAGGAAGACCGAGGGACAGATGGATGAAAGGTGTTAAGAAATGTGTGGAGGAAAGAGGAGGAAATTGGGCGTCAGTGGAAGAAGAGAGATGGTGGTTAGACAGGAAGCGCTGGCGAGGCTTTTGTTCCCAGCAGACCTGGCCAGTGGCTGGAAGCTGTCCTAGATGATGATGATGATGATGATGATGATAGTTGAATAAAAACGTGTTAATACATTAGTCAAAACTAGCGAGAATTGCCAAACTATCCATGATAATTTACAATAATGAGTTTTCTTATTTTATTTTTTCCTATTTGACGTTCTTTCCACAAAATGAAGAGAAATTACTCAAGAAAAAACAAAGAATAGAAATTTAACTGTAACAAGAATTTCTGTTGAATTTGTAACTGTGGTTCTTATTTTTAATGTTTAAAACATAGTTTTTTATCAATAAAGAAGGCTTTTTAGTTATAAATTATTTTCTGTTAACCTTTTTAGCTTTCCTTCGCATCTTCTGATCTGCCACAAGAAAAAGTGTATAACTCATCGATTTTTTTTCCATTTCAAGCCATCCAAAGACCAAAAGAATCATCACTAAACAAATTTTTCCCAGTTATCCTTGCGCTGCTCTAGAATAGAATTAGTGGTTATAAATAAATTTAAAAAAGCCACATACGCACTTACCCCATTTCGAGGGGGCAAATGTGTACATTGGTTCTTCTACAATTTATTTGCTCTGAAAATTCGATTTAATTAAGATAAAAAATTTTAAATAAATATTTTTAAGGAAAAAATTTTGCCAATTAACTTTCAAAGAGTCCTACAATTCATGCTTCTAAAACCATTTTTTTTTTCTTTTAGGGTCAGTTAAAGTTGAACTTAGTATTGTTGTTTTTGTGGCTGTAGAACACGTCCACCGCGAGGTCATTAGCGCCCTAACGATAACCGGCTTACAACGTGGCTTAAAATTTTTCTAAATTACTGACTGTGAAGGGGTCGGCCATACAGACAGCAAAACATAATAACTATTAGTATCTGTAAAGTGGTCGTTTTTACCTAAAACTTTACAATTTCTGGTTTGCGATAAAAGGCCAACCAGGTTTCAAAACAAATTAAAAATAATAAACGTCTCGCTGGCTCAAAGAGACAAAGATTTTAACACAATAAAATATAAAACACTATACATAGACGGGTGGCTGTAAAGGTGCCACCCATCCATCTTACAATTAGGCCGATCTGCCTAAAATTTCAGGCGCCAGACTGGCCAAAACTCTGGCCATATTGCTAGTGTAATTTGTGTTGAAGGGATTCAGGAATTTTCTTGAGGATCTGTAGAAAGTTCTCGTTACTTGAATGATTGGTTCAGAGAGGCTTCGTTTAGGAGGGCTGTTGCGAACCGCCATGGCACATGTAGCGCACATCGAAGTGTTCGATTTTGCATTATTTCCAGCGGTTTGATGCTAGTCTTGGACGCATACGTCCACATTGTCCAGTCACATTAATACGACCAGCATCTACTTTCGACGTCAAAGTGTAATAACCAATCCAAGAAGGCAGGTGGCAGCACATTACAGTGGAGTGTATATAAAGGATGTCCTAGGGCATAGGAAAGCATTTCAAACGTTGGCGTAATGTAGAAACGTAGCACTTTATCCGACGTCCGAAAGGACATGATTATTGGCTTTTAGGCCAAGGATGGAAGCGTTTCGGAAACGGCTAATGTTGTGAACTGTTCACGTGCCGCCGTGGTGAAAGTATACCGTGCACGGTAAAATGGCACTATTCAAAATCAGCGACGTGGAACATGTGCACCATGGGCTATAGATGACAGAGGCGAACGAAGGATATGGAGATGCGTTCGGGCAAATAGACGTGCAACTGTTGAGCAACTGCACCGCCCAGATGAACCAAGGGGCTACCAAGAGTGTATCCTCAACAACGGTTCAGCGAACGTTGCTGCGCATAGGCCTCCGCAGCAGACGCCTGGTTAATTCACCTATGCTGACTGCTGTTCATCGGCGACGAAAGCTGGAATTTGCACACCAGTACCGCAACTGGTCGTCCACAGAGTGGCGGCAGATGGCCGTTGGCGCATACGGCGTGAAACGTATGAAAGCAAACACCCTGCAACAATTGCCGGATGGAGGAGGGAGTATTATGGCTTCGGGAATATTTTCCTGGCATTCAATGGGTGAACTCATCATCGTGGAAGGCACAATGGATCAACACAAGTACGTATCTGTCCTTGCGGACCATGTCCACCCCAATATGCGAATAATTTTTCCTCAGCCATCTACCAGCAGGACAAAGCGAGGTGTCATACAGTTCGCAGTGTATGTGCGTGGTTCGAAGAGCGCCAGGATCAGTTTACCTTACTCCCCTGGCCAGCAAACTCACCGGATTTAAACCAAATCGAGTATCTGTGCGACCACCTCGATCGGGTTGTTCGCGCCATGGATCCTCAACCGTGTAATCTAGCGCAGCTGGCCATGGCACTGGAGTCGGCATGGCGCAACATCCCAGTGAACACCTTCAGAAACCTAATCGATTCTCTTCCTGCTCGCCTCGCAGCGGTCCGCTCTGCCAAAGGTGGTTATTCTGGTTTTTGAGAGGTGGTCACATTAATGTGACTAGACTGTGTATGTTTACTACAGTGTTGGCTGACAAAGCGCTTTCCTGTTCAACAGGGGGAAGAGTTCTTGGAGTCTACTTGCACCTCTTGCGTGTGTCTTTGCAATGTCAGGCGAGCGTCGAGAACCACGCCGAGGAATTGTACTATAGGTGACCATGCGATTTCTTCTCAACTGAGGTGCAGGTTTGGTGTTTGATTTCTTTGACGTTCACGCTTCCCCAGGCGTCTCATGAGTGTTATTGCTTTCGTCTTGGCAGTGTTAAGCGAAATTCTCCATCGGTTGGCCCAATCTTCTGTTTGTTGGAGGACCTCCTGGAGCCTTCTAATTGCCTCGGCCTTGCACATGTGGGGGGTGAAGAACTCCGTGTCGTCGGCGTAGAGAGATATGCGTATTGTGGCAGCGGCCGGTATGTCGGCACTGTATAGGTTGTATAACACTGGGCCGAGGACCACCCCGTGGTACACCGGCTTTGATGGGTCTTCGAGATAAGATGTTGCTGCTGAGACGTACTATTATTATTATTAATTTAATTGTGATGGAGCTGACGCTCCAGTAGCAATTCCCCTGGCATCCAATTAGCCCATTCTATATTATTTTTTAAATTTTCTTTTATAGTTACAGTGTTAAATTCTTCCCCCATTCAATTTTCTAAATTACAAATTTTAATTTTAAATTAAGTGTTTTTGGTAAATTAGTCATAACTTCACTTGGTAATTTGTTCCAATCCCTGACACCCTTAATAACAAAAGAAAATTTTCCCACTCCGTAAAGTAAGAAATCGAACGCCAGCTTGTGGTCATAGTGGTCTTACCCTTCCATGCACTATTTCTAATTCTTGGACCAATATCCCTCCACGCCCCATCATCAACATATGCCCTGTACATTCCCTGCATTCTCTTCACCTTCCTCCTTTCCTCCAATGACTCCCAATCCAGCCCCTATATCATATCGGTTACTGACTGGATTCTGCGATAATTTACACAAACAAATCTAGCTGCTCTTCTTTGTACTCCCTCCAACTTCTGTGTTTAATAACTAAAATGTGAGTCCCAAACTGCACCACCACAGTCAACCAATGGTCTGACCAGAGTTTTGTAACCCAGTTTCCTAACTTCTCTTATACATCCTCTCATAACCCGTCTCCAATAAAGACTTTTGTAACCTTTCCTATTGTGTACCATTATATCATCTGCAAGAAAAATAGATTCTGACTGCAACCCAACACAGTCTTCTTTAGAATAGTGAACAGCAATGGACCCAATATACTACCGTGTATCACGCCCATATTTACTTCCACCTCTTTTGATAATGTATTTCTTACTCTAATACTTTGCTTTCTGGTTTTTAAGAATATCTCTATCCAGCAAGTAACTTGATCAACCAAATCCAATAAATTTTCAGTTTATTTAAAACCATTTTATGGCTTACTCTGTCAAATGCCTTAGAAATATCTAGTGCCACACTGTCAACTTGGCCTTCCTTGTCCAATTCATCTGAAATATCTTGCACATAGCCCACTATCTGGGATTCACTTGAATATCCTTACCTAAAGCCATGTTGTCGATCCTGAAAACAGTTTCTTTCCTTACAGACATTTCTGATATAGTTGCATATAAATCTTTCCATCATTTTGCCTATCACTGATGTCAAACTAATTGGCTTGTAATTTTCAACCCAACTTGTAAACCCTCCTTTTTGAACCGCCACCTCTATCGCTCGTTTCAAATCTTCTGGTATGCAGCAGAACTCCATACTCATTTCAAATAAAATTTCAAGATAAAGAACAATATCGTATCCCACAATCTTTAATAAAACTGTAGTAATATAATCTAGACCAGTCCCTTTACGTCTTTTAGCTTTCTGAATTCCTTCATAATTTCCCGAGAATTTATTACAAATTTTGTAGTTTCCTCATTATACTTTTAGTGAGACTCTCCTCTGATCCATTCCCTCCCATCACGGGATGATAGTCCCTAGTGGTCTCACTAAACCAGCTACTCAATATCTCTACTATTTTAAAATCCTCAGTGACTTCAACTCCGTTCTTATATACAATAGTCTGAATACCGTCCCTTCCGCTCAGTTTCCTAATATCGCCATAGAAATTTCTTGATTCTTTGTTCAGTGGTACTACTACATCAATAATATTCTTCATATGCTCATAATTCGCTTCTCTCTTTGCTCTTATTAATTGCTTATTTAGTTGTTTTAAGTATTCCTACTGCCTTTCTTTTTCTTAACGCTGTTGTGTTCCCGTCTCATTAGTCTCTTTAATCTTCTCATCCCCATATGGAAGGATGTAGGTACTTCACTTTATTTTCGGCTTTGGAATAACCTTTTCCTCTCCCTTTTTTTATCTACTTAAACTCTTCCCATTTTTCCTCCACCTTACTTGTGCCATCCTTCCATTTGCTGAACCTTTCACTGAGATATCTGTTCAATACTAAAGTCTGTGACTTTTTAGAATTATACCTATTTCCCCCTTCTATTTTGGCCACTGAATTACTAAATCCCTTAATATCCATCACTACTGTACTGTGGTCACTTTTTTATCCACTTACTTAACACCCTACAAGATTTTCATAAGGCTTTATTGGAAAGATATCCTTCATGTTTGGTCCCCTCATATTTTGCTCTACAACTTGTGTAAAACCTCCTTTCCTTACTAATACATTTGCAAATCTCTGTGCCCTTGTGTTATTAATCTTATTTCCTACCCTGTTGACACCTGTTAAATTTAAATCCCCTCCGATAATAACCACCATACCCTTACGTATGTATTGTGAATGTGAATTTAATTTCTTTCCAAGAATCTCATCTCCATCATTCATTACGGTCTGATTTTTTCTTTTTTATCACCCCAAAAATCTGCCCCTAGTAACTCATGATCATGATTTATGAACACTAAAGAACTATCTTTGCTAAACAGTACAAATACCCATTCACCAATTGCTTCTCTGTCTCTTCGGTACACTCTGTAATACTTGAAAGCTGTTAATGAGCTTTACGAAGGGGCCGGGGACACCCTGCGTGTAAAGCTTGAACAGCAGCCAGCTGTGCCAAACTGAACGAAACGCGCGAGCCACATTCGGTAGCACCAGGGGACAATAACCGCTGTGGTTAAAGGTCGTGGTCGCACGCTCGAATATTCTCAGAATTTGACGCGTTGCTGAATGACCCTCTTCAAAACCAAACTGAAATTCGGGGATGACTAGTTCGCTGTTAATATGAGCCTCCAGCCTTTTGAGTACGATCGTTCAAAGACTTTGCTAATAGATGGAAGTAATCTGATCGATCCACAATTTTGGGAGAATAGGGTGTCTTTACCCTGCTTTGGTACCGCAACCACCGTGACCCGTTTCCAGCAGCGGGGATAGAGCTAGCTGCGTAGGATAGTGTTGAACATATCAGTGATGTGTTCGATAGCCTGCTGGGGAAGATTTTTCAATAGTTGGTTACCGAGATTGTCGATCCCCGGCGCCTACCTGGGATGAAGTCGGATCATGATGCTGCGGACTTCTTCAGATATTATTTCGTCTATGTCGTAGTCTTCAACTGAGGGGAAGAGGGCCAATCGGTGACGGATGTCACATACTTCATCCTCATCATAGTCCTTATCGGGCATAAATTTCCGCTCAAATTGGTACGATAGGGCATTTGTCTTGTACCAGTCGCTAAACACAATGGCCCTTTTCCCATACAGCGTTAGGATTTTTGTTTTCCTCTTGATGAAACGCCTTGTTTCGTTCCGCAGGAAGCTATCACCGATTTGGAGGGAGGCCAGGCGTGTGGACCACTCTTTGTTGCGGTGATCTTGGATCACTGCCTTCAGCTCCCGCTGCAGCCGATTGAAGAGACGCCTGGTGTCAGGGCGTATGGTTAGATGTCATTCCTGTCAACCCTGTTTTTGCATTGCCCCAACAGGTTTGGAGGTAGTTGATAGGATTGACTTCTTTCTACCGCTGGAGGTGTGGCTCTGTTTGCAGCGTGTAAGATAGTTTTTGAGATCTGTTCGATGATGGACTCTGGGTTCATGGTGTCAATAGGTCGCAGTCTTATCATTGATTCCGCTACATCTATTCTGAAACGGTTCCAGTTGGTTGATTTGTAATCGTGGGAATTAGTAGTGAATGATCTCCAGGAGCCGACATTGATTTCAACGATGACCGGCGAGTGTTATGAGGAGAACCTGTTCATCGTGGTGGTGGAGACGAAGCCAGTGATTCCCCGACTCATCACGATATCTGGAACATCCGGTCTACCACCATTCCGGGGATGATGTGTCGGCTGCTCTGGTCCTCAGACGAGTAGGTTGTGCTGACTTGCGATTCTATATAGCTGCTGCCCTGCAGTGTTGGTGACTCAAGAGTTCCAGTCAGTGTTTTTAGAATTCAAATCTTCTCCAATGAGGAGTTTGCCTTGAATGAATACAATAATGCTAGGAGGTGACTTTAACTTGCCTGATATCGACTGGACTAATTACGTTCACGTTACGGGGGGCAGGGATAAAGCAGCTTGCGAAATAATTCTAGACCTCTTCTCAGATCACCATCTTGAACAGCTCGTAACTGAACCCACGCGATGCCTCAACGGTAACGAAAATATTTTAGATATAGTTGTTACAAATAGGCCCGAACTATTCACGGATATTTCTACCACCGCAGGAATAAGTGATCACAAAGCTGTAATTGCTACAGTAAAACTAACAACCACGCGCAGAAAGAGAAAAGAGAGGATCGTTTACAGATTCGAAAAGGCTTCAAAAGAGTGTTTTAGAGCGTATTTGAGGCATAATTACCACACCTTCTTGGTAGCAGGAGGCACCGTTGAAGAGAGGTGGCATCGATTCCTACATATACTCGGGGAAGGTATGAACTTGCATATACCCAAACGGACAATCAGGGAAGAGAACGATCCCCCATGGTACACACGGGAGGTTAAAAGGTTACTCAAGAAGCAAAGGAAGATACATGCACGATCAAAAAGGACAATGCATCGGACTGATTTAGATAAGTTAGAGGAGATAAGGGGACGTGTTAAGAATGCGATGCGTGAGGCATTTAATAACTTTCGTGAAAATTCTCTCTCTAAGAGCCTCACTGAAAACCCTAAGAAATTTAAGTCGTATGTAAAAAAAGTTAGTTGTAGTGGGAACAATAAGCCAGTTCTAATAAAAGACGGACGGGAGGTTGAAGACAGCCGCGACAAGGCTACCTTATTTAACACCGAATTCAAAAATTCATTCACGCAAGAAAACTTGGAAAACAACCCCACTTTACCACATCGTGTGGAATTAGAAATGGATCCGATAGAAATTGATAGCGTAGGAATTGTAAAGCAATTAAAACTCCTGAAGTGGAGTAAAGCGCCGGGTCCCGATGGTATACCGGTAAGAGTATTTTCTAAATACGCGGAGGATATTGAACCATTTCTGTCAGATATATTCCGTAAATCACTAGAAGAGAGAAAAGTACCTTCTAGCTGGAAAATAGCCCAGGTAATTCCCGTTTTTAAGAAAGGAGATCGGAGTGATCCTAGGAATTATCGACATCGGACTGCAGCAGAATTCTGGAACATGTCATATGGTCGAACATGATGAAGTTTCTAGATGAGAACGAGTTACTTACACGATGCCAACACGGATTTCGGAAGAAGCGATCGTGTGAAACACAATTGGCCCTATTTTCCCACGACATAATGAAAGTTATCGATGCAGGTTCGCAAGTTGATGCGTTTTTTTTGGATTTTCAGAAAGCTTTTGATTCTGTGCCACACAACCGACTTTTAGCGAAGATTCGAGCTTACGGTATTTCGGCTCAGATTTGCGAGTGGATACGTGATTTTCTAACTGGTCGATCACAATATGTCGTTGTTGACGGGGAAGCCTCATCTAAGATAAATGTTACTTCGGGCGTTCCTCAGGGAAGTGTAATAGGTCCACGTCTTTTCTTAATATTTATAAACGATCTCGGTGACAACGTCAAATGCTGGTTGCGATTGTTTGCCGACGATGCAGTTATCTATAGGCAAATAAGGTGCTCCGAAATTCAGCGTGATTTGGATGCTATTTTCGATTGGTGCCGTAAATGGCAGCTTACACTTAATTGCAAAAAGTACAAGGCAATGCGGATAAGTAACAAGAAGAATCAGGTTGTTCACGAGTACAAAATAAACAATTCACCTGTTGACACGGTTGATTCCGTGAAGTATCTGGGGGTGATAGTACAAAGCAACATGAAATGGGACATGCACATAACTTCCGTCGTAGGCAAGGCAAATTCTAAATTACGATTCATAGGTCGTATTTTGAGGAATTGTAATGTTCAAACAAAGGAGATAGCGTATAAAACACTAGTGCGTCCGCATCTGGATTACTGTTGTGGGGTTTGGGATCCGTATCGCAAGGTTCTGATTGACTCAGTTGAGAGGGTGCAGAGGAGAGCCGCTATATTCGTGACTTGTTGTTACAGCCCTGATGAAAGCGTCACAGAATTGATACATAGATTGGGCTGGGATAGTTTGGAAGACAGACGACGTAGCTTGCGTTCGAATTTATTGGAGAATATGCGAAAAAATTTAAATTTCGAGTGCAATGAAATACTTCTTCCGCCAACCTATTTAGGTCGCAATGACCGGAGGGATAAGATTAGAGAAATAAGATGCCGTACTGATACTTATATGTATTCCTTCTTTCCTCGCACTATTCGGGATTGGAATGGGCGGGTTTAGGATTGGTGCTTAGCACCCTCTGCCACCCACAATGGTTGTGATTTGCAGAGTATGGATGTATATGTAGATGTAGAATGTTTAGTAGTCGGGAAAAGTCGTCTTCAAATAGTCTTCTGCTCGGTGGCTTGTAGGTAGAGACTATCGTGACAGATTCGCTAATCATATGCACCTCAATTGCACTTGTTTCCAGTTGCTCTGTCCGAGGGGAAAGCAGTTCATAATGGGGGATGCCGTGTTTAATATAAATTGCAACACCGCTTCCGTCAGTTGGTCGGTAGTGCCGGTGGCTCGGAGACCCTGTTTAAAGTGTGTCTTAGACACGAGGCATATATCTATGTCCTCGTAGTGATAGAATTGTCTAAGCTCACTAATTTGTGCGTGGATGCCGTCAGTGTTCCAAATGCACATAGTTAATCCTTGGATATGAGTTCTAGCCATGATGAGTGGAAAGGTTTCCTGGCTTTTCGGTTGTTTAGGCCACCTTTACTGCGGTTGCTATCTCCGAGGCTAGCTGGTCAAATTTAGTGAGAAGCGATGTCACCGTGTTGAGAAGGCTGGCTACTATTGACAGCATTTGGTCCATCGTCCCGCTGTTCGCAGAGTCAGGAGAATACCCGTTGTGGTTACAGTTTTGACATTCTTGGCCAGGTTAGGTGGGCTGCTGTTGTCAGCTGCAGCTTTCTTATTTCCTTCGGATGACTTTTGCCAGTGACCGCCTCAGCAAAGGTGCGGTTTCTGAGTGGTTGATTGGCAGTTGTGCCTAGCTCTTCTTGATCCCTTATTGTTCACCTTTGTATTCTTCTGAGGTGGGTTATAAGCATTATTCTTATCTTCTCGTAGGCAACTGTGTCGGTCGGCAGCTGGTGATTTCTAGGAAGGTGTTTCTTCTGTCTTCTTCTGTGCGTTCGTCTTCTACAGCTGATTTGTTGTCTGGGTGGAGGTGACACCCCACTGTCTGTCACGGGCGATTTGAACACTGGACATCCCTTAAGGCGCGTTTCCACTGAGACAACAACGAGCGACATGTAGCATGCTGCACGCGTTATTTTGTTGCTACATGTCGCCGTGCGTTTTCATAGTTTGTCGCATGTGGAATGTCGCCCAAGAATATGTCGCCAGTTGTCACTTGCTACTTGTCGCCGTTGCTTGTAGCATGCGGCAAAAGCATTTCAAGCTATTCGGCAGGTGTTTGCCAGCAGCGTGCGTCATATCATCTGAAGCAGTGGCAGTTGCTGCTTATTCGATCCTTGCAAATAGTAATAAAGGAAACAAAACTGATTACGACTTCGTGGTGTTTTGATGAGGATGCTAACTGTAGTTTCTTGTATGCCAATATTGGTTGTCAAATCAGGATTTCATATGGAGTATTGTTTCGCCAAACTTTATTTTACTATTTTTTAATGAAAAATGAACTCGTATTACTGACTCTATAACCCCCCCCCCCCCTCCCTGGAAGTAAATTGTTATCTCCTTACGTTTAGAAGACGCATTTCACCTACAGGCACACATTATGAACCGTTATTCAGACGTCAAGAAAAAATTCTAAGAATAGAATATACAATTACAAACAAGTACGCGCACGAAAAGTGGTGGAAAATACTTTTGGATTATTAGCACCAGTTTTTCGCTTGTTTCGAAAAATTTCAATGATAAATGTTGAAAACGCAGGAGCTATCACATCTGCGTATATATATATATATATATATATATATATAATCAATACCTCAAGAATTCTTCATGGAAAGATAGATATTTATATTCAAGATGGAACTGTCATTCCAGCTCATGGAGGACGGTAATAGATGACACAGGTATGGTTAAAATCAGATGAAGATGCAAAAGGCCTCTGGGATGAATTCGCTAGGTATCTTGTGACAAAAGAATTAAAAGCATCTTGGCAAGATATACAAACGAAACAAAACCTCTACGTTCTCGTATTACCTGATTTCTCACACTCACAACTATCAAAAGTGAATGGTCAACTCAAGAAAAATTTAATTTATACTTTCTAGAATCTAAATTGGGAAACATTTTTGTATACAAGCTACAAATATAGCCTATATTAATAATATGTAAATCCTTTTCTAAAGTTTTTATTATATGTCAGGAGATTGTAAGCAAATCACTTCTCTTTAGGAGATGAGCTGCTCATCGGTGTGGTAGTCCTTTTATGTTCCCGTTCAAAATCAGACCTCAAATTCTTGATTTATTATTATTATTATTATTTTAATTTCTTGCTTGTTAGCAAGTAATTTGTTGCTTTTCACATTCCTGTTTTTATATTAAACACTTCTATTGTTCCATATCTCCCGCGAAGTATGATAGTCTTCAATAATAAGGTTGAATCCTGTATGTTCCACTCCATGTCGCCCGTTTTCTGTCGCACTTATCCACCGCCAGTTGGATACAGGCAACATCGTGCGACACGCTATATTTTTTTCGCACAGTGGCGCATTCGACTGGCGACACGGCCCAACATGTGGCATGCGTCATTGTTGCTTGCTACATGTCGCAGCGTGTTGCTTCGCTTGAAATACTCCTTGTCGCATGCGTCAGTGCCGCATGCCACATGTTGCCCGAAGTTACCTCAGTGGAAACGTGCCTTTACAGCTCGCGACACGGCTGCCGTTGCAGTTAGTACATGTTGGGGTATTTTTACCTATCCTGAGGGTGCCACCGTTTGAAAGTTGTGCCCCGGCGCACTTGTCGCACACTGAGGGAATGCTGAAATGACGTGACACATGCCCTGGGACCTGACAGTAATAACATTGAACCGGGTTATTGGAGAACATCCGTTTTTCTACTTTAATTTGTAGGGACCTCAGCTTTTTCAGATCAAACACTTTCATATTTTGAGGCCGCTCTAGGAGCACCACAAGGAAGAGAGGCATGACTACGGAGCCGCTCGGTCTCTTTAGTTATGTTACTGTTCTTATGTCGAGTCCAAGTTCCTCTAATTCTTCCTTAATATCTTCTGGTGGCATGTTCGAGGGCATGCCACGGAGACGGGAATGTATAATAAGAACTGCAGAACTGCGGTTTCGTTCAGGTAGTCTTCAGTGTTGGATAGCATCAGTTTGACTTTATCTTCAACAGTGGTCTTGGCTTGGAAATGCAGCTCGTTTAGTGCTGCTTTCATCATCTGGTACAGTTAATTTAATTAATTTTTTAAAATTTTTTCCTAATACATGTTGGGGTACTGTACTACGAAGGGTGGAATATTCTGTTTGAAGCTCTGATGCTGCTGATGGTGTCACAGCAGTTGTTGTTTTTGTTGTTGCTGCTGCTGCTGTTGATACTGTCGTGGTTGCTGGGAAGCTTCTTAATTTTTAGTTTTTAGTATAGATTGGTGGTCTTCACCCTGGCTGGGTCCAGTAATGGTATGAGTTTGCAGGTTCTCCTAGCTAGGACGAAATCCGACACTGTGTGGTTGTGTTCCTCTATTCCTGGTTGATGATGTAGTTTTCTTTAGGGCAGCTAGTGCTTCAAGGCTTGCGGTTCCCGACATCTTCTTCTTTGTGGCTTTCTTGTTCTTGCTGGATATCAATAGTTGCGATTTTTGCGTTGGCCCCTCTCGCTTCGTTTTTCGGTGGTTAATACTTTCCTGCAACTAGCGGGACGTACTTCTCTTCGTGGCCTGGTTGTCGGATGGTCCTTGGGTAGTCTGAGTCATCGACAGCTAGGATTGAATATTTCCATCAGTGTCCATGTTCTGGTCCGTGGAAGATAGCAGATTCATCATGTGCGGTGGCCACGGTTTTCCAATTGTGTCCACAGCGTGATCCGTTTCAGTTTCAAAGGTAGTCAACAAGTCCATGATTCCGCCGGTAGATCAAACAGCGCGCGGCGCTAGACCCGAGCAACGCGGAAGCACAGTGGATGTTTTCCTGCTCGGAGTCCGGTGTACTTTGCCAGGTCTTCAATGATGTCGCCGTCAAAGTGTGGCACTTGGTCCGCCTGGCGTGGCACTATAGCTCTCCTTGTCACACATCCTCTCACTAACGATGCCAACTCGGAATAGCCATGGTTTTACCTGCCATCGAATACTTCTAAGATAGCGTATCTGCGAATTAACTACGCATCCTTAAATCTCGCGTTACGAATTCGCGGGTACAGCTAATAACAAAGAATATTATCATTCCTGAATACTTATTTCATTGCTCTCCTAATTGAATTACAAAATACTTTTTCGTTCCAAACACATCCAAGATCCCTATATTGCGTGATCATGTTTTAGGCTTTATGGATATATAAATTATGTTATTTCTGGCATTCGTGACAATCCCGGTTACTCTTACTCTTAAGTCTCTTAATGCTTTCTATTTCTGAAGCTTTCTAACTTTGGAACGAGGTAAAGTTTGTCTGTGATAGATGTACACACTTTGACAATAAATTTGGCCGCTGCTGAAAAATTCTATCACTCTTATTTTGCATAATCTGACATCAATGTCATCCTAAGAAACAGTAACACAATACTAGCTTGCCAGTATTACATTGCTGTTTCCTGGGATGACATTGATGTCAGATTTTGCAAAATAAGAGTGATAGAATTTTTCAGCGGCGGCCAAATTTATTGTCAAAGTGTGTACGTATCTTTACATTAACATGTGGTCAGAAAATAAATTGTCTCTGGAAAGTGAAATGTATACGAATCGTAAAATGTCTGTGTTAAACGTTGTTTGAAATGTGGTGTTGTAATTGACGGAGAAAAAATATATCAGCTGTTTGAGAAATCTAAGTTGATACTTTAGTTAAAGGTATTGTAACCTTGATTCGGTGGCTTAATTTCTTCGTCATTTGATGACGGATTCAATTGAATTGATACATAGTATGGTTGGGTTTTTGGCAGTCCTGTTTGTGATATAGTTTACCTCTTCATTTCGATACTATTTCGGTAGCTGTAAAATAAGAATGGAGAAAGAAGGACTTGTGGTATTCGCTTCAAATTTACAACATACGTTCCTGTGGTCATACCTTTTAAGAAAAAGTGTACAAGAAAGCAAAATCACACTTACCTTAGACGTGAAGCAACATAAAAGTTACGAATTAACGCTTCAGAAAAACCGCCATTGCACTACATATTGGCACGTCAAAGATGATGTTATTGTAAAAACTCTGGCTTTACATGATCACAATAACTGTGAAATCTCTGATGAATTTTTCTGACACAATATAAATATGTTTCAGTGCTATGTGGAATAGGGCAGATGCAAGAATATTTCCATGTGAATTGCGATTTTATTTACTATCAATAAAAAGCAGACTTCACGCCGAGAAATATATTTTTTTTCTTTTGCTTGAACCGTCCATAAACAAATGCAGCAGAACCAATTTCGTTTGGCACTATTTAGCGGCTAGTAGTATAATTCGTGGCAAATGGCCGCTTGCGATTGGTCGCGATGTGCGGCCATCAGTAGCTTATTGGATGTGTAATTTATGTATGAATCCGCGTATTACAATATGTTTACTTACTGAATAATAAAATTGCCTTAGAAACGCACTTGATTTAATGACAAAAGGTCGTAGAAGCTTTTCTTGATTCTATTAATCCGACATCGACTGATTTATATTTTATTCCGTTTTTCAGAATTTGCTCGCGTGGCTGAAATTATTACAATCGTGCATACGAAAATATATAACATTTATAAAATATGACTTCGTCAACAACCTTTCGCGTTTAGGTTGTAATGCAGCCTGGACCACAGTAATAATGGTAAATACTATATGAAAATAGGAAATCCGCAATATCGTGTGTTTACATTTCACTATGGTCCAGGCTGCATTACGACTAAACGCATATTTGTAAAATATAATGTCGTCATTTGCGTTTAGGTTGTAATCCAGCCTGGACCACAGTAATATTGATAGATACTATATGATAATTGGAAATCCGCGATATCGTGTGAAACGTTTCACTATGGTCCAGGCTGCATTACGACTAAACGCATATTAGTAAAAAATAACTATGGATTTATCATGGTTGCTAGTTGCTAGTGATTCTACAGTCTTTCCTCCAGAGTGCGCATATTATCTTTGACGCAACAATATGAAGTGATATGGCGATTTTCTGTAGCGTTAATTCGTAACTTTTATGTTGCTTCACGTCTAAGGTAAGTGTGATTTTGCTTTCTTGTACACTTTTTCTTAAAAGGTATGACCACAGGAACGTATGTGGTAAATTTGAAGCGAATACCACAAGTCCTTCTTTCTCCATTCTTATTTTACAGCTACCACTATTTCATATCGCAATAAGGTTGAAACGGTTCCGAAAGTCGTGCAGTCCCGGTTTTTTTGAAACGACGCTCGAGTGCTTGAAGGAATGACGATAGCAGTTTGGTGCTTATAGAAAGCAACTTAAATTTAAAAAAGTACTAAATCTTTGTACACTATGGTCTACTGTGTATAATTCTGATCCTAATTGCGTATATCGCTATACATGTGGAACTAACGTGAAGAGGACATGTTGACGAAGCGACTGATGTAAATTTCAACAGGTTAGTACCAGTTTCTGGCAAGTACCGAAAGTGGTGCAGTTCCCGAACTAATTCTTTCTCAAGGCATAATATCAGCAAAATCGTGAACAGCAAAATAAAGTAAAAAAATAGTTTTCAGAATCATTATGGTTATTATCAATTTTAATTATGATGGAGCTACTAAAATGAATCATAATGATTCTGAACACTATTTTTAATTAACATTGTTTTGCTGTTCACCTTGTTACCGGTATTATGCCATGTGAAAGGATCAGTTCCACATACATAGTGATATACAAAGTTAGGATCAGAATTATACAAAAGTGAGTCAGTTGTCATTCTTGCAAGGATACATCTCAACTAGATTATTTCTGACCAGGCCACTGCATGAGATTTCTGTCATTGGTCTATAGGTCTAATGTTCGTACACAGCAGCGATGTGCCATAACCTTGGCTAACTTGTGTGGTGTTCATAGTACCACGTCTTAACACTGGGAACTGTAGGATGCTGCACAGGTGGACTCATAAATAATCATGGCCCGTATTTATTGTGAAAGCGCGGTGACATTCGCTTTACAGAGAAGTAGGTGCGTTTGTATGAGTTAATAAATTCTGTTCTGGAGACTGTGTGACTTTCTCAACCTATAAAAGAACTGTACAAGCGCCTTGGAATTTGGATTATCTGTTTTGATGTGATCTCTTCATTGAGTTATCCATTCTCATTGTAAGATAAAGTTCACACAACTTAAATTAAAAAGGCCAAATAATGAAAGTGTCTCTCTGTCAGATGCCACCAGGGAATTCTAGATCAGCTCAACATGCCATCTCAGATTTTCATTAAATTTGCTACAGGTGTGCTGTTTGTATAGACTTGGATGCTACCAAATTTCATCAAGAGTCTATTATCTTGTGTTTGAATTACAGCTCTGTAAAGTATTCAGAAATTTGTCCAAATACTGCTTATTATTTTTAATTACTGCAAGAGCTCTCTCTAATTTAGGTAGAGAGCAGGGATAGCTATAGACTAGCTCAATTTTTTTTTTTTTTTTTTTTGCTGTTAACATCAAAAAATAATTATTTAGTTCTTTTTTCATAGGGTCTATTGGATTCCACTACAACAACATAAGTAATATCTTTGTAATACTGCTGTAGTCAGTCACAAGACTTATTATTTACCAAGCAGTAATTCCGTTGTAATACAGCCTGTACCATTATTTTCAATCAGAAATTAGGTTGTAATACAGCCTGAACCAGCATGAAACCGTTAAATATACGTACTTCGAATATAATGTCTAGCGGAGTCTTCTGTTTGACTACTGCAGTATTATGATGCCAACTCCTGGCAGAATCGCGATCTCCAGTAATCCCTTTTCATAAACATGTATGTTAAAATATAAATTTTGGATGAAAAGTGGATTCATTGTTAAAATAATTTTAAATTGAAGCTTGATTTTCATTAAGTTGCTGTACTCGACCGAACAATCAAGAATGCTAATATTTAGACTTACATGAAAATAAATAGAGAGAAGTATACGTGAAATTAACGTGGCACTCATGAAATCAGCTTAAATTACTGATTATAACTAAAGTCAGATCTACTGGAGATCGAAATTCCGATACAACACCATTCAGTACTAACGTCATAATACTGCTGTAGTCAGTCGCAAGACGTATTATTTTGAAGCAGTAATTTCATTGTAATACAGCCTGGACAATTATTTTTTTTTAGCAGAAATTAGGTTAAGCTAAATTGCAATGGAGCACATGTTCCGGTGGCAATTTCCCTACACACCCATCTTCCCCTTTTCCAGGTTGTAATACAGCTTGGATCAGCAAGAAACTGTTAAAGGTACTTCTAAAAGTATTTCTAGTGGAGTCTTGCCTTTGACCACTGCAATGTTATGACACCAATTTCTGGTGGAATCGCAATTTCCAGTAATCCCCTAAAGTCCATGTGCAATATGTTGTAACAAGAAGTTTGTTGTCATTCCGTTCCAGGCTGCATTTCAATATAACCACGATCTCACAAAATCAAAACTTCCTTCAGTCACATGTGCATTGATACACTAACTGTATCACATGTTAGTGATGTCATGTATCATTACATAAACTTAACCCAATAAAACCTTAAGAAAGAGTACAGTGTCCACTGTGCAAACCATGGCCAATAGAAGAAACTGTTCTTCCGAGCTGAAAATATAGTTCTTAGATTCCCTAGGCACATGGGCGTATCCAGCGAGGAGCAGAGGGAGCTGCTGCCCCCCCCCCCCCCTAGAAGAAAAATTAAGTTGCCTTCAGTACGCTTCGACGAGTGAAGAACTAGTTCAGGAGCACTTTGGGAGAGAAAGATTGACTGGATTATGTCTGATGAGTGTGCATCGAAATTTCGTGAAAGAACATCATGAGATATTGACAAACAAAATTATTGAAATTGAAAATCCGAGACAATTAATGTTTACATAAAAAACTAACTGACTTACGATCTTAATTAACTACGTAGTAGGTCCTTAGATTAAGTAGTTGGGTTACTATATTAATCAATGATAAAAATAGTTTCCTGAATAGGTTTGAGTTTGATTTTGTAATGTCATGTTTCAGTCCCCCACCCCACTTCCTCGAAACCAAAATGAGTTGCCCCCCCCCCTAGTTCAAATCCTGCCCCCCTCTAGTTCTGATCCTGGATACGCCCTTGCCTAGGCATATGTATTTATTTATCAATCTTGTTTCATGGATCCCTGCTGAGGAAGGACCTCTGGGATGTGAAACATGTCACGGTCAATACACATACATACGAATCATCATAGTAAAAACAATTATATGTTACAAAGAAAAATAAAGAGAATAACAATAAACATTAATTTTTACAACTGAATTTTGCAAAAGTCATATTGAATACAATTAATTAATTTGTTCAAATTCTTGAATGGAGTAGAAGGAGTTGACAATAAGATAATCTCTCAGTTTTTCTTTAAATATATCTTTATTATCTGCATACTGTTTTATACTCTTGGGAAGTTTATTAAACAGATGTATACCAGAATAATTAACTTTTTTTTTTTTTTTTTTTTTTTTTTTTTTTTTTTTTTTGTACTAATTACAGAGATGGTTGTGTTTTGTGCAAGTTATTTCTGTTTTTTGTATTGAAATTGTGTACCTGTGAATTAGAAGTAAAGAGGTTAAAATGATCTATGACGAAGCACATGATACAATGACTTCTCAGTATATATATATATTCTAAGAATATTGAGTTTTTTAAAAAGCTGTCTGCAAGAAGTTCTTGGTTTTACCCTACACAACATCCTAATAGCTCTTTTCTGTGCTATGAAAACTTTTTTACTTTGTGAAGAGTTTCCCCCAAAAATTTTGCCATGTGACATCACTGAATGAAAATATGAGGAGTTCATCTGTTTTTTTAATTGTAGATCTGCTGTTAGAGAAAGTGTTCGTATTGCAAAGGTGGCACTACTTAATTTCTTCAGTAGTGAAGTGATATGTTCGTGCCAACAGAGTTTCTCATCTATTTTAATACCAAGGAATTTTGGGATTACTGGAGATCGCGATTCCGCCTGGAGTTGGCATCATAATACTGCAGTGGTCAAACGCAAGACTCCCCTAGAAATTTTTTTCCGAAGTATATTTAACGGTTTCTTGCTGGTCCAGGCTGTATTTCAACCTAATTTCTGGTTGAAAATAACTGTCCAGGTTGTATTACAACTGAATTACTGCTTGAAAATAATGTTGTTGCCCAATAGACCCGAATTTTATACTCTTTGTTTCTAATATTATATTATTTTTATAGCTTACTTGTAAATCTGGCTGTGCATAATTTTTTGTTTTAAACCTAATATAATGTGCTTTTTCAAAATTTAATTTTAATGAATTTGCCTTCAACCAATTTACTACTTCACTAAGTACTTCATTTACATTAAATTATAGACTGCTGTTTAGTGTTTTTCTCACAGTCAGGTGTATTATGTTGTAACAAGTTTTGCACAAGATGGGTGCCAGAAATCTTTACGGAAGACCACGAGAAACAGTGTCTTGCTACATCACTGATTTTCCTTGAAGCTTGGGAGTTGTGACAAATTCCAAAAGGGGGGGGGGAAAATTTTCAAGCAATGGCCTTTCAACATTTGACTGGCTCCAACATTAGAACCACTTCAGAAGGAATTTTCAATTTATTATGGAAATTTCGGGTAATATCAAGATGGGGATACCGCTGCGGCCTCGCGTAGTAAACACACAGATCACGTGGTATGTATGTTATTGTGACGTAAGGTCCAGGCTGCATTTCAACATAAACTCAAATGATGATTGACGAAATAATATTTTATAAATATGCGTTTTGGTCGTAATGCAGCCTGGACCAAAGTGAAACTTAACAATGATGCACAATATTGCAGATATCCAATTTTCAGATCATATCTATAGCTGTTACTGTGTTGGTACGTGCACACTGAATACGTCACAGTGATGCCATATATGCCACGTGATCTGTGTGTTTACTATGCGAGGCCGCAGCGGTATCCCCATCTTGATATTACCCGAAATTTCTACACACATAGCTTGAGAAATATGATTTAAGAAAGTTTGTACTTTACAACCATCAAATGTATATTAAATGAGCAAAATCTTTTAAAAATGGGCAGTTGCGTACAAGTTATTATGCAAGAAATACATATTATTACCCTTTTATGTTCCTTGTAGCTGTTTCTAAGGATTTATTTTTCAAGAAAAAACTTCATTCAACTTCCATATGACATGTAGGGGAAAACACATACGTTTACATATGTTCAGCATTGAGCTATGATAGCCGACATGCTGTACCATAGATTAATTGGTAAACTGTCTACAATATTAATAATCTAATCATTTTGCATTGTAGCCAACCCCTTAGTCACATGTCAGTATTATTTGAGGTTGTGCTTGGGTTAAAATGCAACATAGGCCACAGTGACAACTATGGAAAAAGATTAACAATATTAGCGAAGGTTGTGGTTAAGTTGAAATGCAGCTTGGATCAGAATGAAAACCAATGTGGCATGTTATTGTATCTGGTTTCATCGTAAATAGGTTGGCTGCCATGCAAAATGCAGTAAATTATTAATGTCATTCACAATTCAATAATTAATCTATAGTGCAAAATATCTGCTATCGTCTTTCAATGTTGTACATTAAAAATTGTTTGAGTGACAATACTTCTCCCCTACATGTCACATGGGTGCGTAATACAATTTTTTCATGAAAAATAAAGCCTGAGAAATGGTTACAAGAAATGTAAAATTTGTAATAATTAGGGCCCGGATTTTTTTTAAAAAAAAGGATATGCAAATGCATATTTTGAGGGTTAGTTCATATTCTAAGGATATGTGCATATTTCAGCATTTATTTCATCTCATAACCGAATATCCGATACTTCTGAAGAAACTGAAAAACCTAATGTATCTATATGTTGGACATCCATGGGCACCGCAATAACTCTGTCAAATTCTTGGAGTAAACAGGATTTTATTATACTCGCATTCACATGTAGAGAACTTTCTACCTGATCCAAACTTGCACAGTGACATCTTTGGAGGAGCTGTAAATGGCAAATTTGTGTGGCGGCGACCTACTCTACTGCCCTGAGTGGCAACATTCACGGGGAAGAGGGGGTGTGTGGCAAAATCAAAGAATAGCTCTATACTTGAAGGGAGGACAATCACAAGTATTTTCCCCCACTGGGAATATTCGTAATCCACCAGTAGGTTTGTTCTTGCGACAACTATGGGGAAGGCCAGCGGTTTTCGTTTCCCGAATATTCCCCTAATTGCGGCACAAACCAGTTTTCCTTGGAATAGTTTTATGGCTTCCAGACGTACCTTTAAAGGCACGCGTACATTCCTTTCTAAAAGCAGTAGCCTCTCAAAGTTTGTGTCGACAGGAGTGTTCGTATGCTAAGAATTGTTTTGTTTAATCTGACTGTAAAAATTCACAAGATCATTTTTAATTAAGCAGTGGATTTCAGGCAACAGCGACTATTCTAGTGACGGTGAAGTTGTGTACTGTCAAATATGTGAGAAGAACGTAAAATGCAAGAAAAAATTTCAACTTGAACAACATTCTAAAATAGCTGTACATCTCGGGTCAAAAGAAAAGAGTGGGAACATGCAACAGCTACTTTTAACTCTGGTATCACGGTCTGAAATTAATACATTATCTGCTGACTTTTGTAAGGCTTTTGTATGCAGCAACGTCCCGCTGCATAAATTGAACAATCCAGATCTACGAGCATTTCTTCAAAGTATTGTGTTAATCAAAGGATACCGGATGAATCCACCATTAGGAAAAATTATTTGCTTTCTTTATACGCTTCTGTCCTGGATTCAATTCGGTCTGACATAGGAGGGAACTGTGTCTGGATATCGGTAGATAAAACAACCGATTCATGTGGCCGATACGTAGTGAACTTTATAGTGGGCAAATTATGTCAAGAAGAACTCGGAAACCCTCATTTACTTTCAACCAAAATGTTACAGAAAACCAACCACTGTACAATTGCCAGATTTGTAAATGATTTCCTGCGACTTCTGTGGCCTACTGAATCGGAGAGTGATTGTTACTAGGTGCGTGTTTTAATCACAGACGCAGCTGTATATATGTTAAAAGCTGGTCAGTCGCTTCGAGTATTTTCCCCCTACCTTATCCATGTTACATGTTTGGTGCATGGATTACATTGCATTGCTATTTCCTTCAGTTAACAAAGTAATTTCAAGTGGCAAAAAAGTGTTCGTAAAAGCACCAGCTCGTGTAAAGTTTTATGAGGATCGTCTGCCTGAGGTTCCTCTTCCACCGGGACCTGTTCTCACTAGATGGGTAACTTGGTTGTCTGCAGTGCTGTTCTACCAGGAGAACTTCCATCAAGCGAAAGATGTAGTCTCAAGTATTGATGATGATGATGATGATCATGAGTATTCGTGAAGCAAAGTGCACATTTGATAGTGTTACTGTATATCGAGGTATCAATTTCATCCATGTGCACTATTCGTCACTTTCTAAGGCTATTAGGGGTCTAGAAACTAGCGCTGCACCCCTTCACGAGTCTATTCAGTTGCTTCACAAAACAATTTATTCTTAAAATGCCATCCCTGGTGAAACTGGAGAAAAGTTAGAAGTAAACTCAACAGGGTGTTGAACTCAAACCCAGGACTGAAAAAGATTCAATCAATTAACAAGTATTTAAGTGGAATCACACAATCTTTGCCAGATGAATGTTTCAAACAGTCAGTACCATTGTACAAGTATTGCCCAATAACGTCCGTTGACGTGGAACGATCATTTTCGGCTTATTAACTAATTTGTCTAACAACAGAAAATCTTTGACTCCTGAAAACATTGAAAAATTCTTGGTAACATATTGTGATTAATCATTTTGTAAGGAATGAAACATGTATATCAATGAGTTGACATAAAATAAGTAATTTGATAAGTGTATATTCTTTTATTGTTAGTGCATATTCTTTAGTTGTTAGTGCATATTTTAGGACTTTTTGTGCATATTTACTTCCTTTTTTTTAGGTGTTTTAAGTGCAAGCTAGCCTCTTCAGGAAGTCCCCGTTTGTAAACAAAAACTTCAGTCAAAGTTGCCAATATTTTCGTAATTTTCTTTTCTACTGAACCACAAAAATATAGAGATTTAAAAATTAAGATAAGTAAGTAGTATGAACTTTAAAACAGTCATATTAAACAAAAAGTGTCTTACAAATTTGAGATTTAGCAGTTATGAAAAAAAGTGTCCTAGAAAAAAAAAAACGTGTTTTTTCCCATTTTTTTTTTCAAGTCAGAAAAAAAACTTTTTTTTACAACACTATACATACTTTATGGTTGTAATGAATAACTTTTCTTAAATCATATTTTTCAAGGAATTTATATAGAAATTTTCTTAACAAAAGGACAATTCCTTCTGAGGTGATATAAATTCCTGTACCACAATTTGGCTAAAAATTAATACAATTTGAAAATCGTGTAGTATTTAATGTGTAACTCGAAAACTACAGAAGCGAGAGAGTTGAAATTACTTGTATTTTGGAGCTATCGAGATAGTCTTTAGCGTAGTATTCAAGAATTCAGCACAAATTAATTAAAAATAAGACAAAAAAAAATACATTTAATGGGAAAAAAATGATTTTTTATTTTAAAGATTTTTTTCTCATAGAAAAAGAAGCTCAATCATTGTGTTAACAATGTCAATTTATACTCCTCACAGGATAGTCATACTCTTAAATTTCTTACCCTTGATGAATTTGGCCCATACAACAGATCGCTAAATTATTCAGAAATGCCAAAATTTTACATTTTCGAGGAGTCATAACTCAAAAAATTCTTAACAGCATATAGCTGAGCCATGAAGCCAGACTGGTGGAATTTTTATTTGTCTAACTACTACATTTTGTATAGCTATTACAATTTCTGCCTTTTATAAATGTACTATTTCCCCCTTCAATTTTTGCCACTGGTTTACAGAATTCTAATATCCATCAGAACTGCATTATTAACACTTATTCCTTCTGTTACTTGAGACCACGCAAGGTTTTCATCAGACTTTATTAAGAAGAAATCCAACATGTGGAATTACTGGAGGTTGCGATTCTGCAAGTAATTGGCATCGTAATAGTAGTCAAATGCAAGACACCACTTGAAATACTGGTGTGTTCATAAGTAACTGTTGTGTCATGTGATTTGTATTGATTTGGCATATCACGTGATTTTTGCTGGATCATTGTTGAGGCAATTGACTAGTCTCCATGCCTTGTGGCTACCCCTTATCTGGTCCAGATATTCTAATGTCTTAATCCAGATATTTCTTTTTGCCACACTTGGTAAGTTGATTGGCGGCTTCTACTGTTTCTTCACTGAAGGAATCATTTTAAAAAGAGGATTTATATTCCATAAATTGGGCAGCTAGAGCTGAGTTGAGATCTGGGATATATGACGGCAAGATACCATTGAGATAAATCTTTTGTAGCATTTTTTCACATATATCGTTAATTTATCATAAGATTCTGGTGTTGGCACTATAATATATATTGCAGCATACAATATTTCTATGAACTAAAAATCATACCTCCTGAGGAAAGGAACTCTCTGAGGTCTAACTGCAGCAAACATTTCACACTCTTATTGGCCTGTGTTGTGTATTGGTAATTGGCAGTTGGACTTAACACATTGCTGGCTGATTTGGTTACTGCTGAACTGAAGATTAGGTCTTCCCAAAGATTGCAACTTGACAACCACATCAAAAGCAGTCGAGTAGGTCTAATGCTGGCTGACTCTTTTGCATCAGAAACATCAGTGCTCAAGTGCTTTTCAGTGCCATAGTTAAAGCAAATTTTAAGTAGTATTACCATACAATGAATAACCCTTCGGGTAATATTTAGATCGTGATACCGCTGCATCCATTTACCGCCTTGCGGTGTAAACACTTCCGTATGGAGATAGTATGACGTCACTACCTTGCTGAATGTGACATATACGTTCCGCTCGCAGCTTTAAATGTCACTAATGGGGCCTTCCATGGAAAGTAGTCCATCACTAATACGTCTCATATCGAGAAATCGTTAATTGTGCACCAGTAGTACAAGAATAAATTCATTTGCGATGAGGTTTTGAAGTAGCCTGGACCACCCTGAAACGTAACTATCGAACACCTTATTGCGGATACCTAATTTCTGTCGTTTCCAACACTGTTAATATCATTTACGTCTTAATGCAGCCTGGACCATAGTGAAACGTAACCGTCCCACACGATATTGCCGAAACCCAATTTCCAAATCGCATCTATTACTGTTAGTATGATCCAGGCTGCGTTTCAACCTAAACGAAACTGTTATTGACGAAATCTTGTTTTTATTTCGTCTGAATGATTTTAATAGCAATTTCATCCATGAGAGGAAATCAAATAAAAATCAATGGAATTGTGACTAATAATGTTAACGCTAATGAACGATATCAATTATCAGTTTGGAATGTTGTACATATTTTAATAATATTATCAATTGTACAAGTAATAATTTTCTTTAACTGTTTCAATCCATTAATTTTTTATTATTATTACTATTGGTTACGTTCTATTGCCTAATTAGTATTCTCAAATCGATCGAAGGCTGAACACGTCACACCCGGAAACAGTGACGTCGTACTCTCTCCATCGGGAAGTGTTTACATCGCGAGGCGGTAAGTGGTTGCAGCGGTATCGTGATCTAGATATTACCCTAACCCTTCTTATGAAGGAATTTGACATTCCATAATAGTCCTTACTTTGGGAAATTTTCATTTTTGTATTGAATCCATAATCTGAATTGACATGGACCAATACAATAACTGTAGTATATGATATCTTTGTCAGTAGATTATGATTGCTTTCATGTTCACCCAAATTTGCTTTTTTCCTACAGTTTCTATAAAAAAGCAATTAAAAGTATTTGGAAAAGTATATGGAATTTATTCATTTGATTAATATTTGAAACTGACGTCACTAGTGTTCCATTGGCGTAAGTGCATTCATATTGTTCACCCTCTTACATTGGACCGAGCGTGGCGGTGTAACGGTTAGCGTTCTCGCCTCTCATTCGGGAGGACGGCGGTTCGAATCCACGTCCGGGCATCCAGATTTGGGTTTTCCATGGTTTCCCAAATCACTCCAGGCAAATGCCAGGATGCTTCCTTCAAAAGGCCATGGCCAAATTCCTTCCCATTCCTTGCCCCCCATCCTTTCCCGTCTCTAAAGACCTCGCTGTTGAGAGACGTAAAGCAGTTAAAAAAAACAAAAACTCTTAGATTGGATATGCGTAGTTTTGAGGTGATAACTCTTACTTCCATGTTTTTTATTTAGTTAAATCCTTATCAAAAGTACTTGTAATGTTAGACCTTCATAAATAGTACTGTTTATTAACCCCATAAATGAATATTGTATTGTTTCAATTTCAGAGCATCATCTGTGGATGCCTTGACAAGCATGTATCCTTCTATTACTTTGAAAATTTTAGCTTAAAAACATCAATGAATGGGTTGATAACTCAACTCTTCATAATTGTGGTCACATAGAAGTATTCAGATACTGTACTAGAAAAATCTTCCAATCCCATCCTGGTGTTTTTCAGAAATGTCTGCATTTGTTGAATGCTTGAAAATTTTCAGATTTAGCAATGTCTCAGAGTTCGATTTCAGTATTTGCTGTTGCAATACTACAAACCATTCAGTTGTTTTACTCTTTTCTTATTTTACTTGAAAACTTTTAGTTTACTTCCTGCCCTTGCAAAAGTGTAATATGTGTTTTGGTTTTAAATGGGTGCAGGTACAGACATTAGGTTATGAGAAAAATTTAAAATCGGTGAACTTAGTTATCTTCAGTGCTATTTTTTCTTTAAACTGGAGGATCAAGCATTTGATGTTACTCATTTTGTCAATTTATGCTCTAAGTGGCTCCAAAAAGCAGTGTGAAAACAGTTGAGAGATACCTAGCTGGTCTATATGACAAAGGTTTCTGAGAATAAAAGGCTTGTCACGGAAACACCATTAGAAAAGGGCAATATATTTTCAGGGCTCAAAGGAATTCAGTAGCTCTCATTTTTGCAGGTAGATAGCTGTGTGGAAAGAGATGATATGGAGGAAACCAATCTTGGTATTGCATGACATATTATTTGGTAGAAAAGGATTCTGTATGCAAAAAATTCTTGGAACATGGACCAAAGCAGTATTATATAAGGTGGACTCTGGAAATACAGTAGAAATCCAATTATCCGAACTCAGATTATCTGAATTGCTTTTTTAATTAAAACGGAAACGCATTGCGATTCAAAAAAATAATGATTTTGCCTACATACCACATGAAACGTCTCATTGTCAAGTGGATGAGCGGCTTTGCTGCTAGAAAACAGATGAATACAGTTAAACAGCTTACTTTGGCAGAGATGTTCAGCAAGCAATGACTTTTATTTACTGTATGGTACATACTGTATGTACTGTACTAACATACAACACTTGTAACTACGCTTAACATGTAAAAGTGTTGCCTTTTTATTCAATAAATTAAAAGCTCTTTTCCTTTAAACATAATTTTTTTTCTCCCAGTTTCAACATACATACAGTAATTAACTATAATCCACCCTTTTTCAGAAAAAATCCAATTATCTGAATTTTCGTTTATCCGAATGGGGTCCGGTCCCAATTGATTCGGATAATTGGAGTTCTACTGTATACAACTTTAGGTGAGAAGAAAGGTAGTAAACATTGTTTAAAGAAAAAGAAAAAGTGACAAAATAAAGTATGTTATGGCCAATGCACTGCCATGAACATTATTAAGATGGCTAAGGGGAGAGAATATAAATTGTACAAGAATGTTAATGTGATAATACTGGCAAGTGAAACAACCTATTATTAACTAGTAAAAGAGTGATGATGGACAGAAATATAGCTAAATTCAACATGAGCATTGAAGAGCATAGATTAAGGAAAAAGGTAGCTACTATGTAAAATTCTTTTTCATGAATAACTCTCTTCAAATACGCATAGTTAAATAATCAAACTATCATCAAAAAATGCAGTGTCACTTGGAATTATATTTGGATATGTCTAATCTTCTGAATAAAGGTTATGGAAACCAAAGAAGAAACATGATGGTACCTGGTAACACATTTTTTTCTTTACTACTTGTTGTGACTAGATGGTGTGCTTATTTGCTGAAATCTCTAGTAAGAAATCTAAGATCATTAAATGATGTAAAGTATCAACTGAGTGAATGGAGTAACAAGAAAATCCTGCAGTTAGTATAGAAAATCAATCTAGAGATTTCCAGACTGTCTTTTGTGTTCTATTTTCATCTTTTATTTGCAATCTAAAAACATTCCACTGCACATTGTCACGAATATATGCTTGTTTGGGGTTCAAACATTACTTGTTAACTTGATTGTGTTGCCTGTATAACTGATACCTTTTCTCAAAGATGCTACAGTTCTTTAAACCGGCCACCAAGCCTGTAATAGCTAACAGGTCATACATAAATGAAATAAAGTCACTGTAGTTACTAATTGGAATATATTCTGAAAGTTTTATGAAGTTAACACTGGTATCAGATTACACTGTTGAGAACATTTAAGGCAATATCAAACTTCAAAATCACATATGAAGATGCAGATTATCCTCCAAGGCACAACACTAAGGAAGCATTCACTCTGGCAAACATACTTATATTTGCACCCTAAAGTTCAGAGTGAGCTTATTGATAATTTTAACCACTGCTACTAATTACTTCTTAAACCGTCACAAAAAAGTTCGTTCATTGAGTTTACTTAAAGTGAATGAGAAAGTCCACGAACTTGTTCCGAGGCGAGATGGTTAAACTTTCTGTGGTTACATTTCGAATTTTACCTCACGACGTGACTGCTTCCCAAAACTGCTTCCCAAAACTGTTTCAGGCTGGCTCTCGTGACTGCTTGAAAACCCATTCCAAAACTATCCCTCACTGCTTTAGCTGGTCTGCTTTTTATAGCCTTGACTTATCTTTCACTGAATTGCCATGGAACAGCAGTAAATTCCCGCAGGGAAGCACTAAACTTTGGTGAATTACCAAAGTCCCCAATTCCTGTGGAACACTCATTGTACTCTGATTTTCCCGAAATTTTAATATATTATAGTTTAATTTATTCCCAATCTTTTAGGTCATGACAAATTTTCTCGTAATTATTCTCGTTTAAGAGCTATTAATATCTAAAAGTCACACATGGTGATGCCATCACATGTTGACACTAAAACTTCGTTTTTCTTACTTTAAATTTCAAGTTACCACTGAACTGTTATATTCTTGTTATTAACTGAATTTTTCCTCTTATTTAAGTCTACTTTTACCTTCTTAGCTATTTTATTTAAAAAGTTCCAATTCTTTATTTTTTCAATATCTCCTCAGATAAATTTTAAAAGCATACAAAAACCACCTTAAAGTGATCGTCATTCTCTACTTTCTTAGTGGGAATGAATACAACAAAATTCATCATGACTAAAAAACGACCTTATTTGAGTCTTATGTCTTTTTTGAAAACTGTTTAGAATCAATTTAAAAAGTACTTTCTTGTTCAGAAAATGGTTATAAAAATTCTTTACTGTACAACTATATGAGATTGGCTCCTTTCTAAATTGTTTAGCAAGAAAACTGACATATAACAAGGTTATGTTCTGAGATGAAAAGTGCTTTGCTTTACTATTGAAAGTGATTATCAAAGTTATTTGGTATATTCATTGTATGTAATGAGCCACCTGCTGAATAGTTTAGGGAATATAATAGGTATATAACATCATTATTTCTTGGTTTGGTCAAACATATTTCCAGTTGATATAACTAACATTAATAGTTCAAGTTTGATATTGTTAATAATTAAAATGTTGGTAGTTTTTGTTTTTTCATTGTTTGTAGCAGTTTATTTACTGGGAATATACCAATATTTTTATGAGTTGATCACTTGATATTTTAAACCACTTATTTCTGAAGGCTTGTTTAGTTTCTTCACTAATTGGATGAAATTTAGTGTACCGTTTGTTACAGCAGATATGTCTCGTGCCACCAAACGAAAACATGTCATTCGTGAAGTGCATGAAGAACAACTTCGTCCTCCTACTGCAGAACAATCAATTGTAAAAGTCATTGCTGGACGAGGCAATAATTTACATCTTGTATCTCCTCCATCTGGTGAACCATTTCTTGCTTCAATGCCTACTAAATTCCGCAGAAATTTGTGGATCAAACGTGGTGATTATTTGCTTGTTGAACCAATTGCTGAAGGTGATAAGGTAATTTAAACAATTGTTGATTTTTTTCTTTGCAAACATTGTTCCACAAGATAAATTATCAATAGGAAATACTTAGTGTGATTACAGATGGACTTTTTCCAATTCAGAAGATATTTGGTTTCCCAAATGATTTATTCAAATACTCCTTTTCATTTTTGATGTTATACAGATTTTACTTTTCTTCCTGATGTAGACAGTGGATAATTTTATTTTTAGTTTTAAACCAAAAAGAAAGCCATTCTTATGAATCTAGAGCATAAAGTATCTGTATGAAAAAATTGTGTAAATATAAATAATTTTGCTGTTTCAATTGTGAATTTTTTTATTTGTTTTTAAATTTGATAGCTATATTTTCTGTTCTTTTTCCTTTGTATATAATGTTTTAAAATTCAAACATTAATGTTGGATATAACAGAATTCATGTAAATAAGGTACTTTTCTGTATTTGATTTCCCAGGTAAAAGCAGAAATTGTTTTAATTATTACGAGAGACCACAAAAGATATTTTCATGAGCTGGGCATCTGGCCAGCTGAATTTGATGAGACTGTTGATGTAAATCAAACTATGCAGGAGGCAGGAGATACCCATTCTGATGAAGATGAAGGTATTTTTGTTAACACCAACAGGCAGCAAGTGGAAATGACAGATTCTGATGAGTCTAGTGAAGATACAGAGAATAGTGAGGGCAGCGAAGAGAGTGGTGAACAAGAAATTGACAGTGTGAGTGATAAATGTGATGGTAGTGTTGATGACAAAGATAGTGGTGATGAACATTCCAACAGTGTTCTTGTTGGTGTCAAAGACAGTGAAACATCAGTGTGTCATTGACATCACATTGAATTTATGTAAGAAAAAATTGGTTAGCATGCAGTGGTGTTGAGATACCATGACCTGGACAGAAAGGGAAATTACCCAAAGGTATTATGGACAATTAAAAAAAAAAGTATGCGCTGTTTGCAGGCATAGATTGTAATTTTCAGGATCATTTGGATATTATAAACTCTCATTTCTGATAAAAGTGCATTGTATTTTTTATCGTCTTAGTTTCTTTTATCGATTGTCATATTTTTGCAGAAATATCTTCTGAGAAGAAACCAACTATACGAAAAATAAAAATGTCAACATGAAGTAAGATATCTAGGGTCTACCAGAGAACACGCTTCTGCTACAACAACATTCGCTAATGACATCTTAATACTGCAGTAGTCAATAACAAGATATATTTTCAAGCAGAAATTAGGTTGTAATACAGGGTAGTGTACTGGGACCGTTGCTGTTCATTATTATAATAAACGACTGTATTGAAGCGTTATGGTCAGAATTTAGGTTTTTTTGCAATTGGTATAATGGTATGTAATAGGATTAAAACTGGTGAAAACTGTGAACAGCTGCAGGGTGACCTGAATATCTAAATGTGTAGGTCAACATACAATGAAGAAAAATGCTGAGAAAAGTCAGCATATTAGGTACACAGATAAAAAACTAAAGGTTAATTATGATTATAGGGTGGGGACAGAATTGCTTGCTGAAGGTTTGAAGTGTAAATATCTTAGTATAACATTTGATAATAAACTCAACTGGTCAGAGCACATTGGGCAAATGGTAGGAGAAGGTTACAAAATCCTACATTTACTGGAGAGGGTGATGAGAGGTTGTACCTGAGAAGTTAAGGATTTGGGTTACAAAACTCTGGTCAGACCATTGGTTGACTGTGATGATGTTGTTTGGGACCCACATTTTGGTTATCAAATACAGGAGTTGGAAGGTGTGCAAAGAAGAGCAGCTAGATTTGTTTGTGGAAATTATCGCAGGACCAAGTCAGTGACTGATATGATAGAGGAGCTGGATTGGCAGTTGTTGTGGGAAAGGCGGAGGATGAAGAGAGTGCTGGGATTGTACGGAGCATATGTTGGTGAGGGGCTTCGAGGGATACTGGTAAAAGAATTAGGAATAGTGCATGGAAGGGGAAAGGCGACCATGAGCACAAGCTGGTCCTTGATTTCACGCTTGGAGTGGGAAAATGTTCTTTTATTGGTAAGGGTGTCAGGGATTGGAACAAATACCAAGTGAAGTGATGAATAATTTATCAAACACACTTCAGGAATTTAAAATTGAAATTTGTAAAATGGAAAAGCAAATGTGGGAAGAATTTAACACTCCAATTATAAAATAATATTTTTCTAAAAATATATAAAGAGGGGTAATTAGATGACTAAGGAAATTGCCACTGGAGCGTTAGCTCCATCATAATTAAAATTAATAGTAATAATAAACCCGGACCATTTTGGCACCGATAAATGTACTTCGAGTGTTTCTAGGTTGCCTTCCCTTTCAGCACTGCAGTATTACGATGCATGACTACAAGGAATTGCGATCTCCATTAATCCTGATATCTGATTTGTGAAACTTTGTATTGTTGTTAAAAATTAAAAAAATCCGGTGAAATCATACTGATTTGAACAGTTTTTTAAATCATAAATGAATTATCTGTGACTCTTTACATTTCAAGGTTTTCAAAGCACTGGAACAACAAAAAGACTTATATACTTCTTAGGAAACTAACAGAGTAATCATGTTTTTTACACACAATATTTCAGTAATTCAACTCGTTATCGTTTTCATGTGAAGTGTATGTAATCAGGCCAGAAAACCTGAACGTAATAGCTTGTCAAGAATTTGTATAAGCTTCATTACAGCACCTAATTTCTGTAATTTTATCTTCCAATCATTGCGACCCAAATACATTGGTGGAAGTAGTATTTCATCACACTTGTAAATGAAAGGAATTGTCACATGTTTGCCAATAAATTCAAATGAAACCTATGTTGCCTGTCTGCCAGATAATCCCAGCCCAAACTGCATTCCATTCTGCTATGCTTTCGTATGGACTGGGGCAAGCAGTCATGAATCCAGCAGCTCCCCTCTCTACTTTATCTATATTGTAATCAATTCCTTGTGATACAGATCCCAAACACACAACAGCAGTAGACATACGAGAGTTTTGTATGCTATCTCCTTTGTATTTGTGTTACAATTCTTCAAAATTCAACCTGTGAATCACAGCCTAGAACTAGTTCTACCTATGACTGAAGTTATGTGCAGGTCCCATTTCATATTGCTTTTACTGTTTTCGCCCAAATACTTTAGGGAATCAGCTATGTCAATAACTGAACTGTTTACTTTGTACTCCTGAACAGAGCACTTTTGTTAGTTACATACATTACCTTACACTTTTTGCAATTCAGTCCAAGTTGCCATCGATCACGCTATGCTGCAAAAACATCCAGATCAAATTGAATGTTAAAGAAATCAACCAAATTTCTTTCTTCCCTGTTGATGATAGCATCATCAGTGAATAATCTCAAACTGTTGTTATCATTGTCTCCAAGATCATTTATAAAAAATTAGGGAAAGTAGTAGTCCTGTTACACTTCCTTGATGGGCACTTGATGTAGCATTTAGATTAGTAGAGGCTTCTCCATCAGTGACAACATACTGCAACTGACCAGTTAGAAAATCTCGTATCCATTGTGATGTGCGGTACGCTTGAAGATGTTATGTTGTACAGTATCTAAAGCTTTCAGAAAATTATATCTGTTGTGATATGCGGTACTCTTGAAAATGTTATGTTGTACAGTATCTAAAGCTTTCAGAAAATTAAAAGATATTGCATCCTGCATCTATAGCCTTCATTAAATTGTATGAAAATGGGGCCAGCTGTATTTCATGGATCTGTTTTTCTGAATGTGTGTTGATTCGATGTAAGCAATTAGTTTTCATCTAGAAAATTCATAGTTTCAGCCAGAGATTACAAAATAGTTTTTAAAAAGTATTTTATTACAAAATACAAATACCTTCTTGTTTTTTTATTTTATTTCAAATACAAAATGCAAAATAGTTTAAGATGTAGGTATTTAAATACAAAATGCAAAATAGGTATTTTCAAAATACTTTTATTAAAACAAAATACTTTTAATGTTCGTTTATTCTGTATGTTATTTTTTTATGGATTTTAATAGAACTATTTGTTCAAAAACCTCCCTAGATAGATAGATATGTTCACTTTGATCCCATGTGAGAATAATCTCGGGGATGTGGAACAGTACATACACTTATTAGTAATGTCAATATTACTATATAATTGATAATATTATATATTGACAAGAAGTTAGTTACGACCCATTAGTATAACCAATATTTCCTGTAATCTACAAATACAATCCCGAGTTAGTTAATACTTATTATGTGGAATAGTGTATAAACTTGTTACCAGCATCTAACAACCAGTTATTTTCTTACCAACCAGTTACCACAACTCATAAGCAGTCAATTACTTAAAAACCTGTTAGTATCATAATTTTTTACAACAGTTTTTGAGTGCATGCTATCCCATGTTAGTTACTATATATGAGTGAAATTTTGTAAACAGTGTAATTACTTCATTTGTCAAAAGTTTCAACAGAAAGAAAAACCATATATCATTGTAGTAATTGTGGACAACTTTGTCACCTTCCCCTTCCATACACCATATATACTATTTTATCAGTCATTCTTAGTTACCAAATTATATATATATATATAAAACTAAGGAAGAATAGGGAAATATGACCCAACACTTACCACAGATGAAGGCGGCTGGGACAACAAACAAGAAACAAACACAAGACAAGCGCAATATTTCGGCCTATAGCAGCCTTAAACATGCAGAAGGTGAAGCACCAGGCGGCCGTCCATGTGTACACATGAGACGCCGACTGGTGCTTCACCTTCTGCACGTTTAAGGCTGCTGTAGGCCGAAATATTGCGCTTCTCTTGTGTTTGTTTTTTGCTTGTCGTCCCAGCCGCCTTCATCTGTGGTAAGTGTTGGGTCATATTTCCCTATCCTTCCTTAGTTTTATTGCCTTAAAGCTTTTTCCTGCTCATTTTTATTATATATATACACACACAAGGTGTGTGAATTAATTTTAAGGGTTTTTTTTTCTGTAAATTAAGGTTTTCATTATGAACAACTGAATACATCATTATGTTTCAAAGTATTGTCCATTGCTAGCCACTACTTTCTCCCATCTTTCTGGTAGCATACGGATTCCGCGTCGAAAGAACAACTCATCTTTTGATGCAATCCATGAATCAATCCAATTTTTCGTATCTTCGTAAGTTTGGAAGCGCTGCGTAGCCAGGCTGTGTTCCATGGATCTGAACAGGTAGTAATCTGATGGAGCAATATCTGGTGAATATGGCGGGTGGGGTAAAACATCCCATTTCAACGTTTCCAAATATTTTTTCACTACACAAGCAACATGTGGTCGAGCGTTGTCATGAAGAAGAATCACTTTCTCATGTCTTTGCTCGAATTGCGGACATTTTTCTTTTAAAGCACGGCTCAAACGCATCAGTTGTGTTCTGTAGCGTTCCACCAGTTATTGTTTCATTCGGTTGAAGCAGTTCGTAATTCACAACACCGAGCTGGTCCCACCAAATACAGAGCATAAGTTTTGCACCATGAATATTCGGTTTCTTTGTTGATGTCGATGCATGACCAGGCAAACCCCATGATTTTCTCCACTTAGGATTATCATACCATATCCATTTCTCATCGCCAGTGACGATCCGATGCAAAAATCCCTTCCTGGTTTGGCGCTGAAGCAATTGTCCACAGGTGAATAATCAGCAGTTCAATGTCTCTCGCCTTCAGTTCGTATGGCACCCAATTTCCTTGCTTTTGAATCGTACCGAGAGCCTTTAAACGTTTAGAAACGGTTGTGCGATCAACATTCAACGATTCAGCAAGTTCATCTTGTGTTTGACATGAATCTTGGTCGAGTAATTCTTCCAATTCCGTATCTTCGAACTTTTTCGTTTGACCTGGGCGTTCTCTGTCAACTGTATCGAAAACACCACTTTTAAAACGTCAAAATCAATACTCTCACATTTTTATCGACGGAGAATGTTCGCCATAAGTCTCCAATAGCACTCGATGACTTTCAGCAGCACTTTTCTTCGAATTGAACAGGAACAATAACACTTCGCGCAAATGGTGTTTTGTTGGCTCGTACTTTGACATTTTCAGACCTGCAAACAAATGTGCTGTTTGCACATCAGCCCAAAGTCACATACTAAACAATAAAGCCGAATCAAAGAGCTTACACGAGAATATAGTTACACACGAGATTGATTTGATATAGCACAAGTGGCGCCATCTATTGAAAATCCCTCAAAATTAATTCACACGCCTTGTGTATATATATATATATATATATATATATATATATATATATATTGGATAGGATAAAAAACCACCGCTTACCAAAGAAGGGGATTCCAGCGGCGTTGGTACACGAAAAAAACACGATGTTTTTTTCGTGTACCAACGCCGCTGGAATCCCCTTCTTTGGTAAGCGGTGGTTTTTTATCCTATCCAATGTTCAATATATCCGCTTTTAGCGCCTTTGTTTCCTATATATATATATATATATATATATATATATATACTAGAATTGCACGTTTAAAGATATAAGGTTTATTAAAAAAATTCGGATGAAACAGTTTCAAAAATAAAAAAAAATTGTTGTGCGTGTCGGGGAGAAGCTTTGAATCATGAGATGTAGAAACCAGGCACTAATTCAATTTAGCAATATTGTTTCCCAAATCACTACAAGCCGATGCCGGGATGGTTTGTGCAAAAGGCCATGGCAAAATTCCTTCCGATTCCTTGCCCTCAGTGCTTTCCTGCATCTTACGAACTCTATATCGTCGAGGCATAAAGCCAGAATCAAATAGGAAAAGAAAGTAAATTCTACTTATTCAGCCATTTTGTTAGCAAGGTGACTCTTTTACTTAGGGGAGAAAAACTAAAAATTAACCAGTTTTGAGAAGTGGATGAACTTTGTGAGGATGTTTGTAATATTAAAAATGTAGTGAAGGAAACGGTGCAGAAAAAGACAACATGGTTACAGAAATGGAACAATATATTTCAAAATCAATCTGGAAAAAAATGCTGTCGTGGCATCAATACCAATTTAAAACTACGCAACTGAAAGTAAAATTTCCCAGGCTATTATAATTTGGTTTGAAAGCGATTTTCACTCGACCATATTAAAGCAGTTACAAATTAAAACCAACTTCAGTTTGTCTTGTGGCGAATCTTATAACTACTTTATAAAAAACAAAGCTATGAAAAAGCAGTATAATCAAACACAAAACAGTTTAATAAAAAATAAATACTATATACTTATTAATAACATAAAATTACTTAAAATTCAACTACAAAGTACAACTTTCTCCATAACATTTTGTTACTTATCCTACTCAACAAGCCGGACTTATTATAATGTTGAGTAATAAGACTGATAAGTTCTTATAACATGACAGAAAGATACCTATAGAAATTACCTCTGTCCTGCCAAAATTATAAAAATAAAGGTGAGGTATATAAAAAGCTATTATTTTTGCTGTCCCAATTTGTAATTATGATTCACGACTTTTTTTTTTTTTTGCCTTCCCTCCGGATTTTTAACAAACTGGACCTTTCAACACTAATCCTTCGTCTGACACAATTGCTTAGTATACCTCCTACGGGAGGATCCAACCAACTTATGGTTATGGACTACGTTAGTTTACACCACATATAACACTTGTTCCTAAATTAAAATTAAATCGGTACGAAATTAATGTTTCTGTTAGGAAAATTCTTGCTGATTCGTCAAATTTATATATATTATTATTAGTTAGTTTAGTGTATTGTGTGATGTGTTTTGTGTGGTGAGCAGTAGTAATTAAAAACTTATTTTTTATGTTTTACTTACATTTTGATAACTTTCAAACAGCAAGTGAACAAAAATGGCATACAAACGACAAACCAAACATCACAACAGGTAAGTCGGTGGGGACAGGCTGTAAACGTTTCATTATTGCCAATGTCATTGTTACTTGCACAACAGACCGAATTCTCATTTTAATTTTCTGGCATTGTTGTCACTAGTTTGAATTTACTGATAGATCAGCATTTATGAGGATCAATATGAAATAAAAATTTATAAAAAACTAAAGAAAAGTATTTTGCATTTTTCAAATACAAAATATGTTTCAAAAATTTTTTTCAAATAAAATACAAAATACTGTTTATATCGGGGTATTTAAAATAAAAATGAAAATAGGTATTTTTTATTTATATTTCAAATAATGCACATCTCTGGTTTGAGCATATAGCTTGGTTCAGAACATTACTGCAGACCGATGTTAGATATAAGGGCTGGTATTTTACAGGATTTCTTCGACCTCATTTCTTGAAAACTCTGACTACTTAGTGTCTGCAGGTACTTTATGCTTCTAAGGGTTTACAGTGTTTATCAGACGGAAAGGGTTGGATTTCTGTTCCATACTCTGAAAATGCTGTTTCTGGGATACATTGGGATCCAGTGCTTTTCTGCACTTCAGGCATTTCAATTGCTTTACAATACCTGCACAATCTATTCATAATGAATCCATCACTAACTCTACACATTGTAGAAAAATGAGTATGTTAGCACTATTTTCATCAGTGAATGGATTTTTAAATTTGGTGTTAAGTACGATAGTTTTGTATTGGCTTTCATTAACCTCATATCTGTCGTGTATTACTGCTGAATGTTGACATATTATTGTTTTTACAAATGAATTTTCTTCTTTTGCAAAGAGAATTGCATTGGAAGTCGGTAAAAACCTCACTCATCACATTTTTATATGGTCTCTTACCTAAATTTTCCACGTCATTACAGTATTCTGTCCCTGTTAAGCATTTGTGTATACTAATTTGCTTTTGTAGTAATCTTTTAATATCTTGGATATACCACTGTGAATCATTCCGTTCTGCAATTGTCCGTTTCGGTATATGTATTTCCATACCTTTTAATTTAATTGCTATTACAATGCTTCTGTGTCCATTTCCCTATCACCCATTTTCCCCCTTTCCTTTATCTGCCTACACTTTTCCTCTACAAATTTCAACTTCAAATTATTTCAGTACCTCTGGTAACTTATTAATAATTTCTCTAAGTCCCTTACTTACAAAAGAATCTTCCTGCACCCTTGTGCCTGAAATCAAGTGCCAGTTTGTAGCCATGGCCATCTTTTCCCTTCAATTCACTACTACTAATCCTTACACCAATATCATTTTATGCCTCATCACCAATATACGAGGTATGTTAAAAAAATAACAGAAATTTTCAATTTTTTGGAAGGAATTTTATTTATTCATCTACAGCAAAGATATCCCCTTCAAAATAGCCAAAATTGTTTCCCCATCTTATCATAATCACCTTTAGTTTTTTATCGGTGTATCTTCATCTCATATTACCCTAACTAGCTAGATATCCTCTCCCGATCCCTGCAGCTGTTCACTATTTTACAGTCTTCATTCTGTTATAAAGCATTAGGTTATCTGCAAAATATCTAACTTCTGAAAGGTAACCATCAACACAATCATTCATTATGATAACAAATAACAATGGTCCCAATATGCTACCCCATGGCACTCCCATTTTCACCTCCACTTCTTATGCTACTGCATTTCTTACCCTTACTTTTTGCTTTCTACCTTTTAAGAGTTCTTCTACTCAGCAAATCTCATCTGCTCCAATTATTTTTCCAAAAGCCTTTGAAAGATCTAGTGCTAAACTAACTGTTTGGCCTCCCTTGTCTATTTCATCAGAAATATTTTGCATATAGCCTACTAATTGATATTTATATGAATATCCTTACCTAAAGCCATGTTGTCGATTTGAAAAACACTTATGTTCCTCACATACATTTTCGATATGGCATATCAATCTCTCCATTAATTTACTTACCACTGGTTGCCCTGTAATATTTGACCCTATTTATCACCCCTCCTTTATGAACCAGTACTACTACCACAATTTCCTATTAGATTGTTCGTGGTTTTAATTATATATAACAAAGAACTAGTCCACGATCCTGTATCAAATTTTAACTTGTTTTATTGCTAGTAAACCATCGGACTTCAAAATACAGTTCACATATAAACACAACACTCCAACGATTACAGTCGCCACTTCTTCCAAAGACAATACTACCAAAAGTGTTCATTCTTAACTGTCCTGGGCTGACGTAAACTGAATCTGTAAAACTCTGTTGAAAAACTCTTAGTCTTTGCTGATCACATTATATAAGTTCTATCGAAAGTTCTAGAACACTACAAAGGCTTCCAACGGATATTTCTCGAACATTAACAATACTTAAACAATTGAAAACATATTAAAAGCAATCAGAATTAATACATAATCATTTACAATCATTACAAAATACTTAGAAATGTAAATTAAAGATACTTAAACACAAAATTATCCACATAAATCATTTTAAACTGTAGTAATCTTCCTTTAAACATCGTAGCTCACCTTAATACTTACAATTACAAATATTTAAGCAATTCTCTGCCATAGTTCTGTTCTTAAACATATTAAATGGTATTTACATAATTTCTTTTCACAGAACAAAGTCCAGTTCCACTTATTCACAATAAATTACAAGAAAATTATACAAAACCATTTACAATCACACACTTGCTTGCTACAAATTCTTCATAAAATACAATTCCGGTTAAAGTTTAGGTTTGAGGTCTGTTACACGACCTGTTTGGCCTCCCTTGTCCATTTCATTTGAAATATTTTGCATATAGCCTACTAATTGAGATTTATATGAATATCCTTGCCTAAAGACATGTTGTCAACTTGAAAACCACTTATGCTCCTCTCATACATTTTCGATATGTCATATCAATCTCTCCATTAATTTACCTACCACTGCTTGACCTGTAATATTTGACCCTATTTGTCACCCATCCTTTATGAACCAGTACTACTACCACAATTTCCTCTGTTAGGCAGCAAGCAATCAGACTCAATTTAAATAGTGTTTCAAGATAAGGTACAATGTAACACCCTGCTATTTTTAAGACATCTGAAGTAATATTACCTACACCAGCCCTTTATGCATTTTCAGCTTTCTTATTTTTTTCATGGTTTCCTCAGGATGAATTCCCATATTTTTAGTCTGCTAATTTCTAATTGTGTGAATGAGCTCCTCCGATTTACATGCTCCCATTCTTGAATAATTGTCTCTGATGGTCTCATTAATGCTGGGTTCACACTAACAGTAACGTCTAATGTAAATTTATCCATATATTTATTGAACCAAAATATTGGATTCAAATCCGCAATGCATGAAATGGTCACACTTTAACATTTAATGTTTAATGTCAAATCATCATTATCTAGGGCAGCTTCCAACCACTGACTGGGTCTGCTGAGAACAAAAGCCTCACCAACACTTCCTGTCTAACCACAATCCTCCTCCTTCCACAGTCATCCAATGTCCTCCTCTTTCTTCCACACATTCATTAACACCGGTAAACCTCAGTCTTCCTCTGGGCCTCTTCCTTTTCAGCTCCATGTCCAGCATCTTCCTTGGTAACTTCTCCCCTCCCATTCTCTTTACATGCCCATACCACTGTAACCTAGATTTTTCAATTCTCTGTTGTAGCGGTTCTTCCTTTATCTCCCTGATTCTCTCATTCCCTATTCTGTCCCTTCTTGTTACTCCTGCTCTACTACTCTGAAGTTTCATTTCTACAGATTGTACTCTCCCTCAATCCCTCTCCTTCATCATCTATGTTTCCGACCCAAATGTTAAAATTGGCACAAAGTATGTTTTATAGATTGCCTCTTTGTTCTTTTGAGGAACATCCCTACTTCAAACCAGACTTATAATACTCTTAAAAAATCCATCTGCACATCTTCCTCTTCGTTTATCTCCATCCTGTTTCCTCCATTTTCTTCGATCCAGCTTTCCAAATATTTGAAACATTCCTCTTCATTTAATTGCTCTCCTCCAAGTGATATGCCTATGTCTATCCTGTTCTTCTTTCGTGTTGTTATCGCCACTTCACTTTTTGTTGCAGAGCCATAAGCTGCAACTTACAACTACTCTCTCCCACACATCCAGCTGATCCTGCACCTCTATTTCATCTGCTTCCCAAACTAATAGGTCATCCACAAATAGCATTGCTTTAATTTTTCCTTCCCCAATGCTATCCACCACATTCTTCAATATTTCATCCATAACCACAATAAATAACAGGGGTGATAGGGCTCTAATGTCGAATGTGCAACTATAAACAACACTTTTTTTGTTGCAATATGGGGTTTAAGGTTGCTTTAGTGTTTTATGAGAATCAATAATTATTTTATGAATTTATTAAATTATGTCTGTAATCAAAGTACGAGACTTAAATGAAGATGGTGGATGGTATACTCGATGATTTTTTCATCAGAGTACTCGATTCTGTGTATTATCTGTAACTATTTGACAAATTAACTATGTGAAATTCTTGTTTGGCCACAATGCCATGAGAAACACTCTACATCTCCTTGATGTGGCAACCGAGACTGCCACCCAAGCTATCGCCTAATGCCTAACGTCATTACTAATGGCATTAACAAATTAGTGTGCCAAGTTCCAGGTACATCTGCATTTAATATCGAATAATAATTATGGGACATTAGATGTTAGTGTGACTCCAGCATAAACCAATTACTTAAAATCTCTGCCTTTTTCAAATCCTCAGTAACTTCTTCTTCATACTTACCTGTTATTGTCTCAAACTCTCCCCTCCTCCGAGTTTTCTAATATAGCCATAGAAATTTCTAGATGCATCAGTCAGTGGTCTACCTGTGCCAATAATACTCTTATTTCATAAACCCATCTTTAGCTACCTTCTTAGCCATTGTTAATTCATTTTTTAGTTGTTTCAGTTATTCCCTACTATCCCGCTCTCTTTTAACTCTCTCTTATGTTCTCTTCTCACCAACTTCTTTGACTACCTCACCTCCCTATTATATAATTTGTAAATATTTCTTTACCCTTTTTTTTATCTCCTTGATCTCTTCCCACATAGATTCCACTGTGCTGAAACTTTACCCTGAAATATCTCTTCAATTTCGAAATCTTTTCCTTTTTATAGTTATACCTATTTTTCTCTTCAATCTTGGCCACTGGTTTACTGAATCATCTAATATCCATTAGAGCTGCTTTATTATCTCTTATTCCCTCGTTTATTTTTTATCCGACAAGGTTATCATTGGGCTTTATTAGGAAGACAAGCAACACACGTTTTGTGCCCTTGTATTCTGCTCTACCACTTGTGTAAAGCTTCCCCCCCCCCCTCCCCCTTGTTAAGGTATTTTCAAATTTTTGTTCCTTTGTTTTATTAGTCTTATTTCCTACTCAGTTTGTACGTGGTAAATTTAAATGCCCACCAATAATGACCATTCTTCCCTGACTACATATAAATCAAAGCCTTATCTCTTCAGTTAATTAATTTTTAATTGTGATGGTGCACTAGCTCCAGTGGCAATTCTCTTAGTCATCTAATTACCTCTATCTTATTTTTATAATTATTATAATCATATACTTTGAGTGTTAAAAATCCTCCCCATGTACTTTTGAAATTTACAAAATTGAATTTTAATTCGTGTGTTTGATACCCATAATGTGGGCCATAAACTACGTCACTATATTCAAGCAAGGATCTGACCAAAGCTTTGTAACCCAAGTCCCTAATTTCTCTAATACACCCACTCATCAATGTCTCCAGTAAATGAAGAAATGTATAACCTTTTCCAACCTCCTGTCCATTTTATTATCGAACATTATGTGAAGAAATTTACACTTCAAGTCTTCAAAAAGCAACAAGCAAACCCACCCTATAATCATACATTTTTTTATCTGTGTATATAAGAAGCTGACTCATCTTGGAGCTTACATTCTACCTAGGTCACCCTGCAGCAGTCCAGTATTCTCCCATTTGGGTTATATGAGGTGCATTCAAGTTCTAAGGCCTCAGATTTTTTTTTTCTAACTACTCACCCGAAAACTGTGAAACTGGTGTTACTTCTTGACATAATCTCCCTCCAGACCTACACATTTTTCACAACGTCGACACCATGATTCCATGGCCGTGGCGAAGACTTCTGTAAGAGTCTATTTTGACCACTGGAAAATCGCTGAAGCAATAGCAGTACGGCTGGTGAATGTGCGGCCACGGACAGGGGCGTAGCTACTATGGGGCTAGGCGGTGCAGTGCACCGGGGCCCTCACGCTCAGGGGGCCCCCAAGCATACCTCAAGGGGCCCCTAAGCGCACCTCTAAGGGCCCTCAAGCGCAATTTAGAGGGCCCACTAGCCTTCACGGCAAACTGGCGACCTTTTTTTTTTTTTTTTTTAGCTCTACCGTCGTCAAATGGGCCCCTGAGAACACAGGAGCCCCTCACTAAGGGCCCTCGCTGCTCAGGGGGGCCCCAACCACTGCTCAGGGGCCCCTAAAGAACAATTCAAGGGCCCCCATCCTCAGTTCAGGGGCCCCTACCAGCACACAAAGCAAAAAAAAGGTCGCCCGTCTGGCCTGAGGGCCCAAAATAAATTTTTTGCACCGGGGCGCTTGTTGATCTAGCTACGCCACTGGCCACGGAGAGTCTTTTTCATTGTTGGAAACAGCCAAAAGTCACTAGGAGCCAGGTCAGGTGAGTAGGGAGCATGAGAAATCACTTCAAAGTTGTTTTAATGAAGAAACTGTTGCGTAATGTTAGCCCGATGTGTGGGTGCGTTGTCTTGGTGAAACAGCACACGTGCAGCCTTTCCCGGACGTTTTTGTTGCAATGCAGGATGGAACTTGTTCTTCAACATATTTTCATAGGCTCCACCTGTCACCGTAGTGCCCTTTGGAATGCAATGGGTAAGGATTACACTCTCGCTGTCCCAGAACATGGCCACCATCATTTTTTTAGCACTGGAAGTTATCGGAAATTTTTTTGGTGGTGGTGAATCTGTGTACTTTCATTGAGCTGACTGGCGTTTTGTTTCTGGATTGAAAAAGGCATACACGTCTCATCCGTTGTCACAATCAATGAAAAGAAAGTCCCATTCATGCCTTCGTTGCGCGTCAACATTGCTTGGCAACATGCCACACGAGCAGCCTTGTGGTCGTTCCTCAGCATTCGTGGCACCCACCTAGAGGACACTTTTCGCATTTTCAGGTCGTCATGCAGGATTGTGTGCACAGAACCCATGGAAATGCTAACACTGGAGGTGATCTGTTCAACAGTCTTTCGGCGATCCCCCAAAATAAGTCTCCCTACTTGCTCGATCATGTCGCCAGACGGGCTTGTGTGAGGCTGAGGTTGTTTTGGTGTGTTGTCACACGATGTTTTGCCTTCATTAAACTGTCGCACCAACAAACGCACTTTCGACACATCCCTAACTCCATCACCACATTTCTCCTTGAACTGTCGAATTTCAATTGGTGTTACACTACGCAAATTCAGAATACGAATGATTGCATGCTGTTCAAGTAAGCAAATGATTGCCATTTTAAGTATCTAAAACAGTTCTCATACTTGACGCTGCCGCTAGAGTTCCATCTGTTGTACAGTGCTGCCATCTCTGTCATATATAGACAATGAGTGCACGCTCATTTTAAAACAATGCACATGTTTCTATTTCTTTGCAGTCTGGACAAAAAAAAAAAAAAAAAAAAAAAAAAAAAAAATTGGAGGCCTTAGAACTTGAGTGCACCTCACATTATATGCAATTATGTCATCTGCAAACAACCTAAATTCTGACTGTAAACATAAAAAACAATGATGAATAGCAATGGTCCCAATACACTAGCCTGTGGATCTCCCATATTCACTTCCACCTATTTTGATAATGCATTTCCTTTTCGACACTTTTCTTTCTGCTTTTTAAGAATTCCTGCACCCAGGAAGTCACTTTTTCATCCACCCCCAAGTTTTTAACTTAATTAAAACTATTTTATGGCTCACTGTGTCAAATGACTTAGAAAGCTCTTGTGCTACACGATCATCTTGGCCTCCCTTGTCATTTTTATCTGAAATATTTTGCATATAGCCAACCATATGAGATCCACATGTATATCCTTGCCATGTTCTCAATTTGCAAACCAGTTTCTTTTCTCATAGACATTTCTGATGTAGTTGCATACCAATCTCTCAATCATTTTGTCTATCATGATGTCAAACTAATCAGCCTGTAATTTTCAACCCTATTTGTCAGCCCTCTTTTATTAACTGGTACTACTATTGCTCTTTTCCTGTCCTGGTGAGCAGCATGACTCCGGACTGATTTTAAATAAAATTTCAAGATAATATACAATATCGTGCCCCACTAACTTTACTGTACTGTTACTGTAGTAACATTATCTACACTCGCCGTTTGCACTTTTTTTAGCTGTTCCTTTATAATTTCCTGAAGATCTAGTCTAAACTCTCTAGTTTTCCTCATTTCTACTTGTATGGAGAAACTGTGCTGATTTATGCACTCCCATCCAAGGATGGTCTCAACAAACCAATCACTCAATATCTCTGCCATTTATAAACCTCCAGCAACTTCTCCAGTCTTATCAACAAATTTGTGAGTATCTTCCACTCATTTTCTAGCTATACAAAAAATTTCTGGATGTGTCATTTGGTGGTCCCCCTGTACCAGTAATATTCTTCATAAAACCATCTTTGCTGTTATTAATCACTTGTTTAGACATTTTAAGTATTCCCTACTGCCTTGCTGTCCCTCTCTGTATTCTTCTTTTCTCACTAACTTCCTCACCTCACTGTTGAAGTATGAAGGTTCTGTACTTCTCTTTAAGTTTTGGAATAAATATTTGCTTCCCTTTCCTTATTATCTCTTGAACTCTTCCCACTTCACCTCCACTGTACTAGTGTCATCCTTCCATTTGCTGAACTTTCCCCATATGAAAGAATGTAGGCTTTCTCGGAGAGTCAGTTGCATAAAAGCTTCTAGGTCTTTCTACTGGGATAGCGCATCAGTAAAAATACAAAGCGACGTTTCGGAGCCTGCCTCTGGCTCTATCTTCCGACGAAGTGTCGGATTTCGGAAGAGTCCCCGCTTATCAGGCCTTTGGTTACCCGGTGACGCCAGTCACGTGCATAGGGGCCAATCGGTGCATAGATGGTGGGGCAGGGAAGGACCTGGTGGGACGGCCGGGTAATGGTGCCGGAGGCGTGGTGGGAGAGTGGCTGGAGGTGATAATCTTGCATCCTTGATCTCTGCCTCCTTAGATTATCTATTACTGAATTCCATACCGTGCTGAGGCGGTATCCCGAATCCCTATTTACAATTCCATAGGTTAGCCGAATCTCCACAGCCTCCGTAATCACACTATCCCAAAAGCCCTTGGCAAAAGATATTTTTATCCCCTCGAAATCGAAGGTATGCCTTTCCTTGATACTGTGCAAGGCCACGGCCGACTTAGTGACCTGCCCCAACCATACACCTCTTGCGTGCTTTAAACACCGCGGGAGTACAGACCGTGTGGTCTGCCAGATATATCATTGTCCACGTTCACACATAACCGAATATATGCCGGGATGTCTAAGGCCCAACCCATCCTTGTCGTTGCGTAGTTGGTCTCTTTCCTTCTTAGGTAGCCGGAAAAAAAAGTTTTAACCTCGACTTTGTTTAACATTCTGGCGATTCTGAAACCGCCCTGGCATATGGTAGAAACCTGTCAGCTTGCTGCTTCTCTTCTTCAGCTTCTTGCAAAAAGCTCTGTTAGTTTGCGCCTCACTGTATCCGTTCATACGGAAAGTGCGTCGTAAATGGCCCAGTTCAGCCGGAAGACTGTCCACGACGCAGATAGCTCTAGTACGACGTTCGAAGGTCGACATCACCGAATTGCGATTAGCGAGATGGTGGTAGCTCTGCGCTCCAAGATATATGTCAGTGTGAGTAGGCTTCCTGTAAACACGATGGCCCAAAGTGCCATTTGCTAGTTACAGTCCTTACGTAAGTGTCACAGAGCTGATTCGTGGGTTGGGCTGGGATTGTTTGGCGGACAGACGACGTCGTTTTCGTTTGAATTTGCTGGAGAATATGCGAAAATCTTTAAGTTACGAGTGCAACGAAATACTTCTTCCGCCAACCTATTTAAGTCACAATGACAGGAGGGATAAGATTCGAGAAATAAGATGCCGTACTGATTCATTTATGTATTCCTTCTTTCCTCGTTCTGTTCGGGATTGGAATGCACAGAATTAGGATTGGTGCTTAGCACCCTCTGCCACCCACAGTATTTGTGATTTGCAGAGTATAGATGTAGAGGTAGATTTGGATTCCTTGTAATTAAAATATCCAGGAAAGGCAGGCAACCATCCCGTTCCTCCTCCATCGTAAATATGATATTATCATTAATTCCATTCAGGTGTTCTAGGAATTCACCCAGTTTCTCTCTTCCGTGCGGCCATATCACAAATGTATCATCCACGTATCTGTAAAATGAAGTGCCCTCAAAATATTCCATAAACATGTTGGCGACCACTGAGGAGAGAGGAGAACCCATGGCCACCCTGTCACGTTGTTCAAAATAATTCCCTTCAAATAAGAAGTACGTTGAAGTCAGAGTATGGCGGAAAAGTTCTACAATCGGTGGTTCGAAGTGCTGCCCGAGGAGTTTCAAAGTATCAGGCAGAGGAACCCTCGTGAAAAGGGACACCACATCAAAACTGACCATGATGTCATTAGTACCTAATCTTAACTCTTAGTGTATCAATAAATTCAGTTGAATTCCGCACATGGTGAGCACATTTAGCCACTATTCAACTCAGCATTTCGTCGAGATATTTGGCCAGAGAATATGTAGGCGAGCCTATGGTGCTCACTATAGGTCGTAATGGAACCCCCTCTTTATATACTTTAGGTAAACCCATATATCCTGGTAGGTATCAGAGCTTTAGGATGAAGTCTTCTAATTGCTTCCTCACAATTGACGACGTTGGATCGCGAGTCAGTCTAACATGCTACGTCTTCCAAAATGGTGTATATTTTCCGCCTGTAATCCTTTGTTGCTATGAGGATGGTGCAATTTCCTTTATCTGCCGGCAGAATGACGATGTCTTCGTTATGCCGTAATTCCCTAAGGGGACATCCATTAATTACGTGAGGTGTTTTTCCGGATTTCCGAACCCCCCCCCCCCCTAGGAATTGCCCTCGAAACTTTTGGAGACCTGTTTTTAATTTTTAGGTCTCACCCTTCAAAATCCGGTCACATACCCACTTTTCGATGAAATACCCCCCTAAAATCGACTTTAGCGCATTTTGTAGACTTTTTTTTTTTAGCTCTAGTCCAAAAAGTTTTTTTTTTTTTTTTTTTTTTTTTTTTTTTTTTTTTTTTTTTTTTTTTTACAAAACTTCACGTGAGATTTTCGTAGACACCCCCCCTCTCCCCTTGGTGAGATTTCGCCGTAATCCCCCCCCCCGCCTATTTGACCTCACGTAATTTATGGATGCCCCCTAAGTGCTCTCCACTCGGCCGCCGATATATTCTTCCTGTCGGGCTGAGCCTTCTGGATGATGCGGCTGGTTTCATGTCTAATTTCTTCCGCCGATTCCGCTGGCAGTTTACGGATGGCCCTGCTCCACTTGACTAATGATTTCTTCTTGGTGTTGATGCAAATTGTAAACTCCGTGAAAGCACAGCTTCAGCATCCGGATCCAGTGACATACCTGTCACACTGATGACAGTCTTCCAGCAAAAACAGGCCTGTTGTTCCGCATCTCTCGTGGAGTACGGTAGCTTTCAATAATAAGGTTGAATCCTGCATGTTCTACTCCATGTCGCCCATTTTCTGTTGCACTTATCCACCGCCAGTTGGATACAGGCAACATAGTGCGCCACGCTATATTTTTGTCGCACATTGGCGCATTCGACTGGCGACACGGCCCAAGATGTGGCATGCCGCATTGTTGCTTGCTACATGTCGCAGCGTGTTGCTTCGCTGGAAATACTCCTTGTTGCGTACGCCAGCGCCGCATGCCACATGTTTCCCAGAAGTTGCCTTAGTGGAAACGTACCGTAGGAGGCAACTTACATGCCTTCATATGCAGACGTTTTGAGAATGCACCAAACCGTTGTCTGCGAGATTTGAAGTTCACTGCTTGCCTGTGTAGTGGATTTCCGAGGGCTCCATTCGAAAACACTTCAGATGCGTTTAACATGTTCATTTGAAGTTGGAGTGCTTTTCTCTTTGCAGATGCACCTATCTTCTAAGAATTTCTTATACAATCGCTTATGACGACGTGGAACTTTATTAAACTTATAAGTTTTGTTCAATGTAGTACATGCATTACAATAAAACGGAATACGTTAATTTAGTAAGCAAGTGATATTTAATAGACATAAACATGACAGGAGGGATCATGCATTGGAATAGACGATAATTTTTTGTTGCAACGAACTATGAATCAAAAATGTTTATTATCTTTGGTTCGGATTTGACGTAAGGAAATAAGATTATGGTAAGCGGTTGTTCGCTACAGATACACTTTAATTAAATTGTGTTTCATAACAACAGTATTTTCAATATTAATAGATTTTCGGGGAATGCCACATTGTTTGTTTCATAACTTAGCTTTGGGCTGGTATCCTACAGCCTTCGTCAGAGATACTGTTTATTTTAACATAGCAACAAGCACCAAACATCGCCGAGTAAAATATTGTATTGTCTTTGGAGTAAAAGGTCGCTATATTCGTTTATGTTGGTGTTCTTTAAAATTTCTGCTGCCTCTTTCACCAAAAACACTGAAAGAATTTAAAGTAAAAATTAGTAGAGGCAAAAAGTAGGTGGAAGAGGAAAGGAGAAAGTCGGGCGTGTAGGGAGATATCCACCGGATTAATCGTCTTGTCTCTGGGAAGACAATTTGACTGGACATTAATGCCGTAAAGGAGAAATATGCAGGACGTGGTTGGCTTTCCTCCTCTCACTTGCAGTCATTGATCAATTCCAAATTGGCGTTGTGGCATGACAAAAAAAAAAAAAAAAAAATCCCATCAAGGACCTCGGCTGAATGTTGTTTTACAGCTGACAGTGGGCACGCTATTTTATTCAACGACACTAGTGCACTGGGTCACGAAAGCAGATGTTGGTCCAGGCGTCAGAGAAGCGTTGAAAATTAAAAAAAAAAAAACACATACACACAGCTTTATCAAATATGGTCATGCTCGCTCATGAAAACACGGTACCTAAGCCTCCATAGGGCCGACCATGCTGGTCGTGAGAACTCCAGGGACGTCACTCCAAACTGCTAGCGCGCGCTTCGATAGCTACAGGGCGGCAGCGATCCCAAGGTATGATGAAAGCCACAAAATGATGACCAAAACGTCAGATTTCAAAAAAGTTGACGCGGTTCCACCCGGACAACCAAGATAACATTTACATTGACCGCGGAAGTCTACGCAAGCAGGTAGGTAATAATGAACATCAAATGGTATAACATCAGAAACACGGTTAATGTTAATTGTTAATCCGCGACTTGAGTTTATGGATGTTAAATTTTTCTCTGGAGCTTTCGAAATTTTCTGCCTAATCTGTAGGTGAACATGAACTTTGCAGGCACGTAGTCGGTTGTATATTCCTCATTGCATTTGGTGGCTAACGCTGAGATAACGGTATTGGTTCCTTTTGGAAGTCAAGACTGTTTTGAACGTCGCGCGAAAAGGAGCGGCACTTCTTGTAATAAAATGTGTTTGATGCTTGAGCAGTCATTTGATTTATAAACGGGAATCACATTTTGTAGAGGAAAAGTACTGAGTTGAATTTCGAGACGATGCGTCTGCTTATGACCTTCCACTTCGTCGACGTCGAGGCGATTAGAGACGAGAAAGGACTGGGGGCAAGTAACTGGAAGAAATCTGATCATGGCGTTTCGAAGGAACCATTCCGGCATTCCCCTGAAGTGATTTGAGGAAACCATGGAAAACCTTGATCTGGATAGCCGGACGGGGATTCGAACCCGCATCCTCCCAGCTGCGAGATTATTGGGGACAATGTTCTGTTATGCTATGGTGAAGTATTGGGAACTGCTGGTTTATAGCTTACATTTAGTGCGTCGCCTGCAGGAAATACTGTTCCGCGACGTAGTTGTGCCTATATCAAAGTATAATCAAAAGGCGAAAGTTCTCGTGAATTGTGTCTACGACTTTCTCTCCAGTGACTGAGAAATATACTTAAAATCTGTGGAAAAAAGATGTTTTCCATGCCCTCATATCATGATTTATTCCAGGCAAAGAAGATTTGTGTTTAATTTAATTTCATTGACTAAATGTGTAAGAATTTTCCAGAAATACGGTACACGTTTTAAGAGTACACTGTTGGTTTTTACAAAAGTGCAGTTGCAGATTTAGTGGAAAAGATTTTCTTCTGCTATTATTAATTTTATGAGATTTGTTGACGTACGTAAAAATAGTTATTTTGATTGGAAGTTGTTAGGTTAAAAATTATTTGTAATATTATGTACTAGTCTCATAAATTCAAGGGAAGGTACTGGCATTCGTTACAAAAAGAAAAAGTTACAAATTTAACTTGGCTAAAAATTTATTTATAATTATTACATTAACAGATACTGAGAAATTCAACAGCAACAATGAAACATGTGACTAGGTCGTATCCTTTAAGGCACAAGTGTAAAATTTTCTTATATTAGAAGAATATTATGGATATATAAAAATTGTTCACAATCACGTACATCTTAAAAAATAAATTGGTGTTTGTGTCTGAACTACTCATAAAAGAGCAGCCTTAACAATTACATCCTTCTGTCTACTACGTTAATAAGTATATAAAATTTTAATACGAGCATTAAATTTTTAATTTGGTTACATAATAAATGATGCTAATATAAAAGCTGATTGTTTTACATACTTTATTATACTTAGAAAGTGAAAAGGCATAAAAAGAGTCTATGAGTGTATTCATATTATGTACTTATGTTCTCAGATAGGTAGGGAAACTAATATGATACAATTTCTCATCTTTTTTATGCGGTAGTTACATGTTTTTCCAAAACAAAACTTATTCTCACATAATACATTTAATTTTAAAAATAATTCGTATAAAACAGACATAACGTTTTATCCATGTTTTTACTTTACATATAAAAAGGTCTCTCTATATATTCAATATTCGCAGCTTTTCCTGTTTACTGCTAGTATGGTTTTTACCAAAAACGGTTGTTATTCACGTGACTGTCAATTGTATTATGATGCTAATTGAATACAGAAAAATTTTAATAGTAACATTTGGGCCTGAAACTAGATTTTTAAAAAGTCCCAAAACCCAGCGTGTGATTCTAAAAAAAGGAAAAGGAATAAAAATGAAACTTTGGCATTTAATGTATTTAATAAAAACATTGAATTCTTTAAAGTAAATCATTCTTTCAAGGCTATCTTGCTACAAAATTGGTCCTAGAATCTAAACGAAGTCTTTTAAGAAATTAATATCTAAACTTATAAAACATTTAAATATTTGAAGTCGACGTCGCACTTAGAATTTTACGAAACAATTTTATTTCATATCTGTTAATAATGTTGATCCGTTTATTATTATTTGCGACATCAAAAATCAGCTGCAAAGTACGTTCTGTTCTCGTCTAAAAGCTTGAAATTCTTGCACCCTCATAACTTATAATTCTGTGTGTACTGGTACAAGTAGAAAATAACTTCTGAAAACTTGAGAAGTACTACTTTTCTTTCATGTGAATGAATGTTTCTATATTTCTACTTATACTTTGTTAGAAAATATATTTTACACAACAGATAATTCGGAATACCACTAAAAAAAGTAATAAATTAGTAATTTTATTAACTATTGGATATATAATAAGGCTCCCAGCTCGGAAAGCATTGTGAAGAAAACAAAATAATGCTAAACATCGACGTACGTTTATATTCGTTTGTGTTCATTTACTGCTTGTTACTTACAAATTTGGTTTCCTATGATAGTAGTGTCTAACAGATGAACTGTTATGATAATAATACGAACAAATTTCTTCCAATCTTCTTATGTACTGCTTAAAAAGTAAAAGTACAACAGAAACAAAATGTTATATGAAAAAGAGAAATCTTATCGTTCACTATAACAATAGCTGCTGATAGTATTTTGCTTTTTCATGGAAGAAGCAACAGGAGCACAATGACTGTTTTTAACAATATGAATTTTCAGTATTTTTTAAAAAGACATTGGATAGTAATTTCTGTATAGGCAGGATGATGTGGAACTCAATAATATACCCAATATTTTGGCATCCTTAAAGCATACCGACTTTTGGGAGCATATTGTCAAACCTATTTCAGTAATACCATATGTGATGAAATTTTAATTTCTTTATCATGTATTTTTTTAACACTGTTTTGTTCTTAGAAAAATGAAATAAAATATAAAAGGACGATAATAAAAGACAAAAATTTTTAATATTTGATTAAAAACTAAATATAAAATGCCTACATTAACTAATGAAAGTTGTGTCCAGAAAATTATAAGCCACTTATTTATGTAACTTGAAGAGATCAGCAGAGGAATACTTACAGTCAGAAGCTCACATGCGTGACGCCAGATAAGTAATGTATACAATGTATTTTCAATTTTCTAATTTAAGTATATATAGTACAGCTTAACAAGTAGTTCCTTGCAAGTTTTATGTTTGATATAGGACGTCTCAGATTATAAAGTTGCTGTAAACGATAGATACGAAGACATTCCAGATATATATCTCCCATAAAATAATAGTGTTTTGGTCTACTGTAAGAACTAATATATTGTTGAGGAATATGAAAGAACATTTTATTGAAATTATTGACTGTATGCTCGGTTAACAAATAGATATACGTAAGCATTTACTGGTAATACAAAATGCTTTCGCATTTAACGTAAAGTCACTACTGTCTTCAACAGAATATTTAACAATGCAATAACAGAGACATCTCTATTCTCTGTGGGTACTGTTATTTAAATTGGCAAGTGATGCTCACTGGTTTTTTTTTAATGTCACCTGGTCCCTGTTGAGCCAGTGAACATCGGCGATTAATTCATCTTTACAGCGTCTACACATTACTACGGTTATAGTTTATTATGTATTTAATGATTTAAAACGGGTCACATGATGCTTAGTACAGGCCACGAAAAAGGACTAAAATAATCTAATTACAGATATTACTAAGCATTTCAGACACGTGAGAATCGTTTCCAACTGTTTTAAATGTCTTAATAGTCCTAATCGGGGCTGGCATACAAAAGTTTCGACTCGTAACACTGACCTGTTTTTCCCTGCCAACCACTGTTCAGAAGGTGAAACAAAGCAGAGAGATTACTTGCATGTGATTAGAAGAAAGGTAAATTCAACAATAACCAGATCAGTTCACGATAAATGCAGGAACCCAATTAATTTACCGCTATCATTAGGGGCGGTAAAAGATTAACAATGAATGATAGAAGAAATCGGAAGTAGGATGATCTTAACCACCGTTCTTTCTCCTATGAACCTGAGTGAACATCCTGGCTTTTGAATAAGCTGTAGTGTATAAAACAAGGAAACTGAGGCAATAAAGTGTCTTTTAAGCATGCTAACCTAGTATTGTTCTCAGACCAAGATGTAGGTTTGTTCACAATGATCAAGGATCTTTAGATATTTAGTTGCTATGGAGCACACGCAATTTCTCTACATACCCATTTTTCCCCCTTTCTTGTACCCGCTGACTTTTGCCCTCTATGAATTATAACTTTAATTTTTTCAGTGTTTTTGCTAAATCATTAACCATCATCATCAAGAATAAATATTAAATTTGCGGATACTTTCATCTCAAATTTCTCTGCTTTATGATTTTATATCAAAATGAAACCTACTCTGTTTTACCCGCAGGAGCTTGGGCCGTACATTAATCGAAAACTCGTCGAGATTTCATGTGAATCCCTTTCATTTCAATTTTCAGACAGCAGACGCACATTTTTTTTTAAAAGCAGTTGATTAAATCTTGTAGCTTACTAATACTGCCCCAGACCCATTTTTTTAAAGAAAAAACTTAAATATACAAACTTTTTCCGATTTTTTTAATGGTATGGATGACATTTTGCCTAAAATGTAATGTAATTATAGTTAGTTGGGAGTTACGATGCACTGACATCTCTTTTATTGTGCCAGAGCTCAGTGCATTCCTTGGCTGCATCATTCTGAAGTTGTAGTATCCCGCTGGTAAAATGTGGAAAGAATGAAACAAGTTTCCTACAGTTTTCCTACAATTACTGATAATTCTTTTTCTCTGTTTGGTCCGTACAACAGATGATTTAAAATTTTAATTACCTTTCCCATACTCAATCACGAAACCACTGGTAAACAGTCTAGCCTTTGTTTGATTATTGTTGTAGGAAATGGAGGTCTTTCTTAAGCATCGGTGTTCTCTAATTCATGGGAGTGAACTACATTTGACAGAGGATATGGGAACATCGACTATCATGGGAGTGTTAAACACTGAAAAATAAGTCCTTTGGTTATTGAAACCTTACCGATTGCATCTGTCTAACTTTTGCTGATCCAGGATAAAAATAAATCTTCAATAATCGCGCTTTCAGTTATCAGTGACAGTTCTCTCAAAGCTCTTACCGTGAAGTAACCGAAGAATGGATGGTCTTTCGCTTATTGCGTGACTCATTCATACCGTCACCTTAGGGTTATGATGGTGCTTAAGGGAAAATACAGTAAATTCAGCTCTCCGTGATGTAAGGGAATATTGACTATCCCACATTCGCCTTGATTTTTGATAGTTGTTCATATATATATAAATATAGTTTAGATATTATATAATTTACTGCGCTGTCTTCACCCTGGATTAGTACAGAAGGGTCGTAGATCGTCCACTGCGTCTGTATGTTTCTACATATCATCACTACTGTCATGGCGATGTAGAAGAATACACCTTGAAGCGAATCTATTGACCCCTGTTTTCCCCTCACTTTGGACTTCAGTTTTTCTAGTGACATGGTTAATGAAACGGAATTTTAATAAATATTGGCAAAAAGCTTCAAGAAGGTTGGTTGTGACTGATTTTAAGGAATTATCCTAATTTGCAGCAGGAGTGACTTCAGAAAATCACACATAACCGAAAAGTGTTGATATTGAACTATTTCCTCTTTCTAACGCAGACCTAAAAGTTACCTTCTATCAATGAGGTTTGGTCGGAAGATCCACTTTCTACTGACTCCATCCCCGTGGTATCAAGGTGAAATTAGTTGTTCCCGTATTCATTTGGAATAATTGATCATTGTGTTTTCATTCAGCATCAGCATTTCGTGGTTTGTACCGTGACATGCCAGTGGCGAATGTAAGGGAGCAGGGCTCAAGAGAGCAGAAGGGAGAATTTGACAATGGGTACTGATTTGTTTTTACTTCGGTATGACTATCAGTGAGGAAACTGTCCCAAACAGTGGTTGTTACTCAAAACTGAGGAGGAAGGAAAGGAGTTATGGATGCAAATACAGAGGCTGCTAAGAATATCGATGCGACGGTCTCTACTTTCAGCATGCAAGACGAACTATTGCTTACGCTGCTCTCTGAGTCGTTTTACAGCTGGTATTGTTCCCTATCGATCCCACTCGATTCAGTGTGCGAACCCGGGCGCAGAGCCTCTAGTGTCATAGTTAACTGTATCCACTATATTCACTTTGTAGGCTGAAGCATAAGGTGATCCGGCGCCGAGTGCCTCCTGGTAGTCTGCGGCCTTCGTTCCTCTTCCACAGCCGCCGCCGCAGCCGCCGCCACAGCCGCCGCGTGGTGGTGCCTGGCGCACAGCCCAGGAGGCCGGGTTATGACGATTGTGGGTATGTCGACGAGGGCGGGCTGTCGCAGTAGTGCCCCGACCGCTCCCACTGGTGGCGGCCGAAGTCGATAGGTAGGGTAGCGCGGAGCCCATCCCCTGTCCGTGGTGCGCACTCCAGGCGCCCTCTCCAGCAGTCGCCTCCGCCAGAAGTAGCCCTCTAGCGGCCGCGGGCCGAACACGCACGGCTCGCCCGTCGACAGAGCTGCACACACAAAAGAATAATTGTGAGCGCCTCTCGCGCGCGGCTGTCGATATGTCTTACACAGATTCGTGACGTGAATACAAAGCAAGACAAATGCAGGTTACGCCGCTAATCCTGCAGTTGAGCGAACAGAAATGTTACAATAGACTGGTTCTAATATTCATCTGTAGAAAAACTGTCCTCTTTTCTCTGCAAAAATTATTCTTGCCTCTGGTCCTCGTTAGCATTCTCAACAAATTTAAGTTTATCGCAGGGTTACAAAATAGTTTAAACTTCAGAACGAAGCTTTCTCAAAAATATCTCTTACTAAAAAGAATGAAATAAAGTAATTAAGGAGTAATATAATTCTTTTTGAAAATGTTAGCTTGTATTTTTTAAGTGAAAGCTTGGGCGATTTTTGGATGGGATTCGCATCACCGAGATTCTATTACGTGTTGCGCGAAGGATATGCGCGTTGGACGCTTTTTTGATCTTTTGAGTTCGCGTCACCAACATGCTAATCTGTAGAGGATGACGTGTTGCGCTTGGATAGCGGTCTGGTGGCTCAGTTGGTTAAGGCATGTAACTGGGGAATGGAAGGTCTCCGGTTCGAATTCTCGGCTGGAATTATATATATATACAGGATGTTACAAAAAGGTACGGCCAAACTTTCAGGAAACATTCCTCACACACAAACAAAGAAAATATGTTATGTGGACATGTGTCCGGAAACGCTTACTTTCCATGTTAGAGCTCATTTTAGTTTCGTTAGTATGTACTGTACTTCCTCGATTCACCTCTCGTATTGTGGACGGCTGTGATACAATACGCCATTCTCCAGGGCTGCATCAGCGCATCAGGGATTCCATGCGACGGAGGGAGGATGCATGTATCCTCGCTAACGGAGGACATTTTGAACATTTGTAGTTACGCTGGTACGTTCTGTTGCTGTGTGTTTCCATTCCATGTTTAACGTGATTTGAATAGAAGTAATAAAATGAGCTCTAACATGGAAAGTAAGCGTTTCCGGACACATGTCCACATAACATATTTTCTTTGTTTGTGAGGAATGTTTCCTGAAAGTTTGGCCGTACCTTTTTGTAACACCCTGTATATATATATATATATATATATATATAAAACCCCTGCATTACATCATGAAATGAGTATTTCATAGTGGCTTAAGAGTTATCTTACTAGCGTGGTAAAACAGATTCCTACTTGTTCGATAGTATTTTTTCCGCGGATTTTAAAATTAAAAATTCTATAAAATTTTATAATAATTTTATATTTATGTGGTAAATTTTGAAAATATGATTAGTAATACAAAATTACTGCTTATTAGTTTATATTATCGAAATTTTGGATTGAAAAATTTTCAAAAAGTTTTAAATTTTGCAATTTAAACCTAAACATACAAATTGTTTTTTATTTCAAATTTACGGTTTAGTAGCATATATTTTATCAGAATTTTATGAAAGCCCCAGGTTGGGCGCCGAAACGTCGGTAGTAATACGTCGATCTAAGCACCGTGAATCCCAAAAAAGTGGAATATTTGATTAATATGACGCCTGCTAAAACCGTAAAATATTGTATAAATAGAGTTTTACTGGAGAATTATCCTACGGCAACTGAGAGATCTTACAACAGAAATAAACTCCGATCGAAGTAACCCAGAATGTAGAGGCTGATTGTGTTGCTGCAGTCAATAACTAAGATGCGCTGTAGCATTGTGCTTCTGTCAGCCAGTATGGATCCTCGCTTTCTGTGCTGTTTCTGCCTTTGCCAAGAGGAGGGCGGGCGCCACCAAGTCGCTAGCCGCAACGCAGCTCGAAGCGGGTCGTAGTCGTTGTCTCGCTGCGAGTGGGAGAACGGGGGTGGGACACTGGTAATTCAGTACTGGGCCTCGGAGCTGATGTTGCCATAGCACTGCATTAGGAAAAAGCTACTGATATAATTAGCCCCAAAGCCCGTCAAAAATGACGAGTTTACATCTGGAAAGTCATTTACTCGCAGTTGCTTAATTACTATAAAATACCAATCAATGCGATTTATAGTATCTTACGCTGTATCAAAAAGTTTCAATTGTCATACAGAATTGTTATAAAATTACTCTCATTGCAGTTCCTCGTGCCTTATGCTGTAGCAAAAAATTTCGGTTGTCTTCATGATTTATGTTGCATTTCAACCTGACCACAAACTCTGCTAATATTGCCGTTAGAAAATCAAAGCGTCAATCACACGCGAATTAATTCATATACTGTATTACTTGTTAATGACATGCATTGCGATATAAACTTTCACCAGTTCTTACATCTTTCATTTTTGTAATTCAAATCCATATTACAACTTTTGAACGGTTACATGCGACTGAAACATGGCGTAACTGAAAGCAAAGGAAATTAGAAATAAATCTTAACAACTAATGTTATGTCGTATAATATTACTTTTAATAATGATCAATACCGGATAGCTCGCGATGAATGTGGAACTAGAACTACTTTCATTCAAGCGAAGTTATGTGGCGCTAATGAAAATAATTTTTAAAAAAATATTAAATTACTTATTCCCTCTGCTGTAACGTCAAATTCCAGTTGTCATTCTGAACCAGGATTTCAGTTTAATCAAAACTAACATTTTTGCTCGAAAATCGAACCATTTATCTTACATATTGTAATGAATTATTAAGTACAGTGTATTAGGGACCAAGTGTTGTTCCCATGGTCTGTGTGAATCTTGGCGGTGTGGCTCAGGGACGCATTTAGGCTCTGTGGGCCTATGTAGCCTATGCTTTTTTTATTTATTTTTTTTATTTTATTTTTATTTTTTTTTTAATGGCATTCGGCCATGTTAGCCATTCAGCCTGCTGAATGTGTTTTTTCGTTTTTACAGTGTATATATTTCATTCAAGTGTGATTGTTTTCTCTCTTTTGTAAGGGCGACACAAGATGAACACAACACGAACACAACACTTAATTAAAACCACCCATGCCCTCGGCCGGACTCGAACCGGCGACCCCTGCAACGCGAAGCAAGCACGCTACCCCTACCCCGGCTAGCCTATGCTTAAATGCGGCCATTGTGTGACTTGTCAAACAGACTGGTATAGGTGAGTCAACTAAGCGTCCAGAGTTCCACGTCCGGTGGGTAACTAAAACGTTCTATCTGACTTGGACATTCAGCAGATTTATTGCCGACCAAAAATAACGAAGGCTCGCTTTCTGTCTGGGCACGTTTCGGAAAATACCCGCCGGATACCATTATCTGGTGCCAGTGACCGAAAATGTACCATAGTGCTGTTTCCTAGTAAACAGGCGCTTTCTGAGAGTGGTGGGAGACGATCCAGCCAATAGAGAAGCTGCCAACAATTTATTAACGTTTTGGTGTTTTTTTGTTTGTTCTGTGAGCCAATAAGATGCTGTTACTTTGGCGAGCGGCGCGGTAATTCGTCAAGGGCCGGACGCCACATCGCCGTGAGAGGGTACGGAGTCTTGCTCGGAGGAGAAGAACGGAGGAAGGGACATTCTGGTGCGGATCCTCATCTGATACAGCCGCAAGTGACCTTCACAGAGGCCTGACCACTGTACGACACGACGCGGCCTGGGGACGCGGCCACCACGTTTCGCCCGTCGAGAAAGCTGGACGACCCCTGTGGCACCATTAATGCCTGGGTCCTGACCTGGCCCGTGAAGCAACGGTAAAATCTTCGTTCACGGCGGAATCTTATGCAATCTGTTCCACCCAGTAATCGACCCTGAGATATTGCTCTAACTGTGTAACATTAAAAACATTCAACGAAGTGTAATTGTTTATATCTTAATAAAACAAACTTCATGTTTGAATAATTTCAGAATCATCAAGTTTTAATAAATTGTACATCCACTTTTCAGTTCTCCTATTAATTCCAATAATATTTCATGTGGCTAGTTAAAAATTCATTATTATTTTGATATTCGAACTTGATTACCCAGAATTTACTTTACCTAAAACCAGACGTCACAATATCTATGGCTTAAAAATTTATTGAAAACGTGAAACAAATATAAATAAACGAAAAGCAACTAATATTATTGAAATGTTAATTTAAACGCAGTACTTTTCTTTCAGACTTTAGGCAAGTTATTTCTTCACAATTCCATGTTATTAAATAATACTCATAACTTCTAGTTGCAATCTCTCTTTTCGTTGTTAGTTCGCAAACAAAGGCTCAGTGCGTGACGTCACAGCGTGAGGGACATGGCAGCGCAATGACCAAGGTTAACGTTTTATTAGTATACGACTTAAATTGGTAGATTCCTTGATTTTAAAGGAAAAGAAGAAAGATGGGTGGATTGATCGGTGATGTGACATCATATTCAGCCTTGATGGAGCAATTTTCTTAGCACAGAACAATAATTTTGTCAAGAAAAGAAACAAGATAGAAAGTCACTAACGAATCCTTACATTCTCCTGGTAACGGAATATTAGAGTCGACCCTAAAAATATATGAGTTTGTATTTAATTTACCTACAAAAAGTTTTTTCTAAATTTCTTGTTAACTTTAAGATATTTTTCCATCTAAAATCGAAACATTTAGTTTTACAAACTCAGTACTTGTTCTTATATATATTCAGAATGTACTAGAAGTAAGTTCTAACATGCAATCTAAGGCTTTCGCGGGCGGAATGAATAATTTTCATGATCCCCGATAGGCGTTAAGTTCTAGTATTGACAGGACGCCAAACTAATGCTCAAGAAAGTCATTTGCTGGGTAGAAGAATTTTTAAAAGGTAGAAAACAGAAAGTTAGGGTAGAAAATGTAGTATCAAAAGAAGTGGAAGTAAAAATGGATGTGCCACAGGGTAGCGTATTGGGACCATTGCTATTCATTATTCTAATGAATAATTGTGTTGATTGTTTACTATCTGAAATTAGATTGTTTGAAGATGACATAATGCTGTATAAAAGGATCAAAACGATAGAGGACTTTAAACAGTTGCAGGGTGATCTGGACAGGATATCTAATTGGTTTGGTAAACATGGAATGAAGATAAATGCAAAGAAGAGTCAGCTTATTAGAAACACAAATAAAAAACAAAAGGTTAATTATGAATATAAGGTGGGGAAAGAATTGCTTGCTGAAGACTTGAAATGTAAATATCTTGGAATTACTTTTGATAACAAACTTAACTGGGCAGGACACATAGGACAGGAGGTAGGAAAAGGTTTCCAAGTTCTGCACTTGTTGGAGAGAGTGATGAGGGGATGTACGAGAGAAGTCAAGGAATTGGGTTACAAAACTTTGGTCAGACCATTGCTCGAATATGGTAGTGTAGTATGGGACCCTCATTTTACGTATCAAATACAGGAGTTGGAGAGGATGCAAAAAAGGGCTGCTAGATTTGTTTCTGGAAATTATTGCAGAATGCAATCAGTGACGGATATGATAAAGGAGCTGGAATGGGATTCATTGCAAGACAGGAAGAGGATGAGGTGGGTCATTGGAGTGTACAGGCCATATACTGGCGATGAGGCATGGAAAGATATTGCAATAGGTATGAAAAGTAGTGCATGGAAGGGAAAAGATGACCATGACCACCAGCTGGCACTCGATTTCAGGCACAAGGGTGTGGGAAGATTCTCTTTTTTAGGTAAGGGTGTCAGGGATTTGAATGAGTTACCAAGAGAAATGATGAATAATGTACCGAAAACTTTGAAAGAATTTAAAGATAAAATTTGTAGAGGGCAAATGTAGGTAGGTGCAGGATAGGGGGAAGATGGGTGTGTAGGGAAATTGCCACCGGAGCCTGTGCTCCATTGCAATTAAATTAAATTAAATTAAAGAGAAACAATCACGATTGTTTGCTCCTAGATATAGTTTAGATATGTGTAAAGTAACATACCAAACACTGTCATAGATGTTGGTGGTTACCATTCCATAGGTAGTGCCTGGCGAAAGTTAACCGGGATGATTTTCCATTCCCTCCCCTATGTGGCTAGTGCGATTGGTTTATGGCTGGTGTTATTGTCTGTATGGCTGACTATGGTGGGACTATGTGTTCATGGAAACATGTCAAATTTTTTTAGCAGTAATCATTGAAGTTCTCAATCTAACAATACTGTTTCATAGAATATTGTTGAGGCAGTAAATTTTTTGTATGGGATGGGGAGGGCATGGAACCATCATATACCACAGGTGACAGCAGGAACGGGGAGCATGATGGATGAAACAAGGACTAGAGTAGAACCAGTACCGTTCTTTTAAGATCTACTCTTATAAAAGATACTAGGTACAACCATGCGGATAGGATTTTAATTTAACCCAGATGTTCGGTACACAATCTGGTATTCAGGAATTGTTGAACAGTTTGTTGAATTAGGAGAGCTGCGTATTTGATGGAAGGACAGTTGGTTACAGTGAAATGGAAGGTCAAGTTGTACAACGTTTAGGATACTTTTAAGACGAAGACTCAGAGAATTTTGTTTTAAATCATATCCGTCAACCAGTTCACATCTCCTCCAGATACTGAGAAGTATTCAGCCTCGCAATAGATGTCTGTAATAACTAACACTAGATGCCACTGCAACAACCTAGTAACGTTTCCTTTATCTAAACTTGATTTCTGTCGACATAAGATCATAAACGCTTTGTAAAAAAAAATAGTGAAGTAAATTAACCAAAGTTGCTTTTTACATTATTGATTTCACAACTATTTTTTAATAAGAAGTCTAATTATTCGTAAATTCTGCATCAGTACTTGTTTTCCATTCCAATGTTAAATGTCAAAATGATCAAATGTTCATTTATTCTAGAAAAAAGTTTAAAATTAAAACATTTTAACTAGGCCAGTGTTATGGCTGGCTGTCACTCGTACTGGAGAATAGATATTCAAATATTAATTGTAGTGGGAGGAATTCTCATTAAGATTCCGAAAAAAATATAAATTATGATTGAAATTTAGTAAAATTCCCATTAGTTGAAGTATGGTTTCTTTGGTTTATATATGATCAACAAGAGTTACAGATTTTATTTTGATCACAGAGCGTCACCAGATTCCATAACAACTGAGAAATCACTTTGTGTCTATATCGTATTACGCCAAATAGCGTCCATGGATGCGCTTTACACAAGTAACTGCAACCTACAGTTAAAACAAGATTTTCATCACATAGTCTAGGTTGATTAAGTAGTTATATCACTCCTAAGTAAACAGGGATAAAAAAGTTTATGTAATATTAAAGATTATGTCAATTAAACTAAAACTTTTAAAAAAACTGGAGATATGAAAGAAATAAGATTGTGCAAAAAATACAAATGATTCCGGAAACAGATACAACAGAAAGTTTAATTGGTCATTGATTCATTTCCAGCATCTTATAGTAACGTTTAGTGGTCAACCCCGCCAACATAGAGACTAGTGATCCGACCTCGCATTGTAAGAGGCGACGGTTCGAGTAACACTTAGGGTTTTAACTAATCGGCTATCAGTTCAGTGATATCTGTTATTGCTATAAAAAAAGTGCTGAGATTTGTCAATTGAAGATAACAGAATCAAAACAATGGGGTAGCTGGCTGTATGCGCGACCAAGTGCTATTTTTTTAAAGGAACCTTCAGTGCAAAATCCTCTCAAACTAACGGTCTGTTTATTGGCTTAACTCATACTCCGAGTTCAAGTGATATTACGTAAAATGGCACTTGTTTGCCTTCTCGGACATTTTATCTTAACATGTCTAGCAGACGTGTCCCAATTCACGAAGATCTTTTTGGATAATTTTGGAAGGTAAGTGCTGTAAGAATTAGGAGAAAATTTCTGTTAATAATTAAAAAGATTATGTTAAGAAGTAGTGTATTTGTACCAACTGTAGATCTTTCGAATGATGCTTTGAGAATATTTTAGGAGGTTCAGCGTTTTAGTATAGCACGAGGTATGCCGTATATTTTTTTACTTTTTTGGTCGGAGCTGTGGAATGAGCACGTAACAGAAATTCAGCACTTATCGCCAGCAGCCTTACTGGCTAGTTAGTAACGTAATTCCTGACAAGAAGAATCATATGAAATTAAGGACTAATTAGCTGATAGCAATACTTAATTAATCCTTCCACGGTCGCCATGTCACGTTACTGGATAATTGATTTATTAAATGCTATTACGCTCATCATATAATGTTATATAACCTGGCATCAGAGATAAGTCCTAAATTTGTTTAGCTAACTTCTTGAAGATAGTGTATCTGGTTAATAGGTGGTTTTATCTTTTTTATCTTTTTTAGTTGTGGCTTGAAGTTTTACCAACGTATGTAATTCGTCTGTAGTGTTTTCTGTAAATCATGGGAAACCTAGCTATTCCACTTCATTAATCAATCACTTGGGGTTCTTGGTAAATAATGACTCGCCTATAAACTTCAGTTTTATTTGAAGTTGGGTTCCCACGGCGCACCTGTTAGGGGACGCCTCTCATCTTTGCCGCATAAGCTAGCAGGTACGGCGCGCCTCGACCCACCGCCAGGCGGTAGAAGATGAAAGGCGTGTCCTGCCTACCACACGCTGTAGGAACGGACCTTAAGAATATAACAACGTGCAGACATCGGTATTCTTCTCCAAAGAAAACCAAAGAGCAAACAAATTTACTATTACAGCGTGACGAGGCCGAAACACTGATCTTGCTTTCTACGTGCACGGGAAGCTATTCAGTATTGAAGGTTCTGGAATAAAAAAAATTAGGTGTTTGATAATATAATTGCAACTTTGTAAAGCTGTTCGAGAACTCTGACAATGAACTAATCAAAACAAAATAATAATTGTTATAGTCACCCATTCCACGTCCCAAAATATTTTACATTACAATCAAATATTTTTTTCTGATATTTAATGAATAATCCCTCTAAAACGTGCTTAAAGAAAATCATACACATTAGGTACAAGAAAGGTAGATAGATACATGAGAGGTCATCGTCACATTACAACATATATATATACTTACGAAGATCGGTGTATTTAGTGATGGTGGTTGCGGGAAAGTGAACTCTGATGATGTCTGCATCCGTTTCCACAGGTGAGAGCAGGTTGGGGAACTCCTTGGATAGTGGCACAGTGCCTATCCACAGCGGCATCCGTAACTCCAGAGGCTCTGTCTCCAGCTCCACCAGCAACTGGAACCCAGAGTGGCAAACTGTGAGCGCTGTTGTAGCACAGTGATTAAGGCGTCTTAATTATTGGCACTTAAACAAAAACAACAACCAATAACCTTATTTCCTAAAAAGAAATAAAAAATCAACAAACTCATAAAAATAAATAATTTTAATTATTTTTTCGCGCCTTCCTTGTAACTTTTTAACTTCCCTAAATCGTCATTTCGTCGTCTTCAAAAACTAATCTCATTAGTTGCCTGCTCTAGGCTGACATTTAATAACTTCCTTAAGACTTATAAGTCGTCTGCTTTTGACCGAGGCTAAATAGTATCCTTTAAACACGTTCCAAAATAAACTGAAGCCAGCGCATTCCCGCGTATGTGTCATTGACCCAAGATTCGAGCAACAGTCCAGCAACGAAACTGGTGAAAGGAAACGCTAGAAAATAGAGAGCTAAGTTAAACTACATCTCTGACCTAAAAAGCTAACTTAGTCCACAACCCGAAAGTTGGTTGAATCCATTCGAAGGAGACATACCAAGCCGTTGTCTCCTCTGTGACCTTGAATTGAAGGTGGAAACGAGGAACGTCCTGGCGTAGCTCATGTTATCAAACATAGATTATGGCCGCATCGGTATTTGAACCTGGGACCAGATCCCAAACTTTTGAAAGCAATTGCCTTAACTACTGAGCTCAAGTTGATACGCACTTAAAGCGAGCACACTCAGGCGAATGAGCCGCTCAGTGAAGCGAGCGGCTCAAGTGTGGACACCTGAGCACGCTCGCAACGAACGACAGCGAGCGCGCTCGGGGCGAGCCGATCGGTTGTCGGTATTTTGGAATGCTCAAAGGCGAGCCAGTGTTTGGTCGGCGCTCAGTGTGGACGGTATTTGGCTGTTTCTATAATGAGCGCCAGCACGTGGGACAATGAAACTTGCTTAACTCTTAATTCATGCGTATGAATCAAAGAGGGTGTTATGGGATAGCTCCAATATTATAATCGAACTAAAAAATAAGGTGCATGGCGTGAAATCAGCTATATATTAAACTTTAGTATTGATGATGTAAAGAAAAAAATAACAGGCCTGCTAGGGTCATTCAGGCGAGAACGATCAAAACAGAAGAGAACTTCTATAACGGGAAATGGTAAGTCTATTTTAATAGTATTTCTCACAGCTGAACGGATTGATTGAATTTGGTGTTACGAAATTCAGATCCTTAGTGCCTAAAATCATATTGATTTTGTGCCAGGCAATATAATTCTTTTACGAATTTTTATTAAAAACTTGAAATCAATGCCATATTTTAAAATAAACATAAAAATCACCTTTAAATCTATATTTGTAAACACAAATTAAAAATAGTACCAGCCTTCATTTAATTTTGGAGTGACTCAATAGTGCCATCACAGACTACCCGTACTGAACGGATGATGCTTTGTTTATATACTTTGAACATATACTGCAGGCTTGTGTAGGAACTTCCTGAGGCTAGGAATCTTAAAGTTATTATAAATTTTATCTTCTGATGGGATCGCCTAACGCATAGGCGTATCGTGCATTTTAATATGAGGTCCAACTAATGAAAGCAAATATTCGAAATCGATCTCGTAAAGTTCTGAATTATCTCATTGTCTTTTTCTAAAGTCAATTCGCGAATTAAATTATTAAGATAATTTCTTCGCTGACGATGACTTTCTCCAATCCATCAACTTGGTAATTTTCTTCTCTGTTTTGACATCGTATGGATAATAATAAAGGCCACAGCTACGCGTGACGACACGTCAATAGCCGAGCGTTTTCTGAGCACTTAAACCAGGCTCGTTCGACCAAAATTTCCTTTTCCTTGAGCACGCTCGAACGAGCGCGCTCAAATGAATGAGCGGCTCATTCGCCTGAGTGTGCTCAAGTGGATACGAGGCTTTAGGTCAATGGGAATTTCCTCTACTCGACGCCTGTGTGATGATCAGGTGAATAGTAAGATGACAGACTCGACTCTTGGCGGAACTTTCACTAAATCGCCCCACTCTGCACCAGGTGATTGGAGATGTAGAAATCCAATCACCACTGTCGTGTCCGATTCGGTCATTATGACAGGCTGCTGGATTTCCACTGGTAACCGTAGTACGGCTGATGGCGATTGAATTTATCTACATTCATCCCCTCACGTTCGTTACCTAATGGTTTGAAAGATGGCTGTCATCGATTTGGAGTTAAGAATAATGCAGGAATACCAGCCAGATCTACACTAAGCAAAAGATATTAATAGAGTTTAAGGTAAGTTACTCACGTCTAGACGATAGTCGATGTCCATGAGCTTGCAGCAGTTGGTGAACCTGGAGGAGGGTGGGATGGGTGGTACGGGCACGGGCACCTCGCTCCACGTGTCCGAGTCTCCGCTGGGGATGGCGCCACGGTTCACCTCGCTCACCACTCTCTCGTCCACGTGGCTGCGGAAGCCCTTACTCGACAGGTACGTCACCACCTGCAGAACATCATTATACAGGACAAACTTGCTAAAAAGTTTCGGCAACAGATTCTCGAAACCTCAAGTTGTTCCATGTCGTTGCTCATTTCGCCTATATCGTGGCTTCACCTTAGCTGGAATGCCACCGGGTAAACGACACTATCAGCTCAGCATAAGAATCTACTCAATCAATATATTGCCAGATAGATGAACTTAGTCTAATTCTTGGCAGTCTATGCATTTTAGGGGTCCATACATGAAGGGAAACGGAGGGGCTATATGTTTGAGGATAAGTTTTAGTTTGAGTATTTGTTCTGTGCATGATCTACCTGATCTAAATCCTGCTTGATATTCTCCGATCCTTGGTTCTAGCTGTTGTTGAGCCCTATCGAGGAGACACTGGGAGATAATTTTGTATGACACTGACTGCAGTGAGATTCCCCTGTAATTATTAACACTTGCACTGTCTCCCTTTTTGTGTAAAGGGTGGATTTTTCCAATCTTCTGGAATTTGTTCTGTTTGCCAAATGTCTTGCATAATTTTTGTGATCTCTTTTATAGTTTTTGATCCCGCTAATTTTAGAAGCTCTGCAGTGATTCCATCTTCACCAACTGCTTTGTTGTTTTTGAGTCTTTTGATTTGCTTAACAATTTCATTTTCATCAGGTGGTGATGAATTTGGATTTTGTTCTTTAGGTTCTTGTGGTGAGAATCATTGTATTGGTTCGGGACAATTTAAGAGTTTTTCAAAATACTCTGCGAGCACTGTACAGTTTTCCTTATTGTTTAATGCCAGTTTTTCGTCCTCTTTTTTAAAGCAGAGGCTTTGTGGTTGATATCCTGTGAGTTTTCTTTTGGAAAATAAAGATAGTAGTTGTCAAATTTGTAGGTTATAGAACAGTTGTATGCCCAGATCTATCTCTGAAACACTGTTATCTAGAAACCTGAAATTTGTTTCCAATATGTACCTTTTTTACTAGTCCATAATCGGAAGATTAGTTGGACCCTCCAGCCAGTATTTTAGAGGCAGGGGTCAGTTCCTTTGCTCCGTGATCTACAATTTTACGTGGAACCCGAGTGAAGGAACGTCCTGGTGTAGCTCATACGAACAATCCAGTAAACATTACTGAATGCTCTTGAATTCAAACACAGGACCTTGAATGAGTTACCAAACCACCCGAATCTAACGTATGCTAAGATTTTAAACAAATAAATACTTCAGCTTCTTTGTTATCTAACAAAACAAGCGAAATTCTTTATTTTTCAGCTACTTTGCCACGTATTAATACTATTTTATTGAAACCGCTTTTAATTTGATGGGATGAATAATAAAATATTAAATTTGATCAGAATTAAACGATTGCACTAGTTGTTCTAGCAACAATGCATTGGTGGTGCTTGGAGCGGAGTTCGCTATCTAACCTGATAATATTTCAAGCACTGTCGGTTTTGTTTTTGTTACATATGTATACCTACGAATTTCTTCGTTGTTTTATGATTTCGTATGCTCTAGTACAGAAGAAATATTGGTCGCACCCGATATTTTAGTTTCGATACTAAAACGGATCTGTCATATTTTCAATGTGGTACCTTTTGTTGTTCATTATTCTAAAGAATAGTTACCTTAATGGTTTACAGTCAAAAACAGTTGTTTGCGGACGTTGTATACAGTCAAAACGCGAGATTCGTGTAATGGAAAGTAGGTTTGTAGGAAATTGACACCGGGCCAATTCTCCGTCGATATTAGTAAATAAAATAGAACTATTTAGGTAGCGTCTTTTCGTAAAGGCAGGGGTGGGAAAATAGTAGCCCGCTGGCCACATACGGCAGGCTTAGAGTTTTTTTGTTGCCCGTCAAGACATTGACAAAAATCTGCCTTGTTTGCAGCTGATTGTATTTGAGAAACTGAGTTAACTAAATGTATCATTGAAAGAAAGGGGTTGTTTGCACAGAAATGTAAACGAATATAAATAATTCAAAGCAAAAAAGCTGGTCTATCTGCAAGGCAAGCAGGTGATGGAAATTTTCGTAATTTCCCCTTATTAGGAAACCAAAAAGTGCCTGAAAGTGTTCATGCTAAGATTACGGTTCATCTGCAGCGTTTGGAGGACGAGATCCCAAGATGATTTTAGGACTTACAGAAAATTGATCCTAAATTCAGTTTGCTCTCTTATTCCATTACAGCTGTTTTGACACAGCACCCGAGGAGCTGCAACTTGAGGTCATTGCATACAGTCATTTCACCTTGTAAAAGAAATGTCATATGCTGTGATATTAGTTGACTTTTACAAATCTCTGCTGAAAATTTCCATGTATGTATGAAGAAATCCGCTGGAAAAATGCTCTCTATATTTGGGAGCAAATTTTCTCTTCCTTGAAGATCATCAAGAGTAAATATAGATGTTCTTTGACAGACTTAATTTGCATGTTGTGATTAGAATCATAACAAACAATATCACTCTTGTATTATCTTGGTTCTCCGATTGGAGCTGCATTGATTTATTAAAACCAAACATTTCTGCAATCGTGCTGTGGCTTTCATCAGAGGACTGCTTTGTCAGTTGCCGTTATCGCCTTATATAGTAGCAGGAAGCTAGCGCGCGCTAACCGTCCTCGGTGACGTCACTGCGCACATTGTAGGTGGTAGGATGGGGTCGTTAGTCTTGGGTTTTCCTGAGCAGGTATGACCAAATATGGTCAAGTTGTAAATCACTGTCGGCATTCCTGTTGTTCGGCCGTTTTTGTATTTCTAACGCTTCTCTTCTCTCACACGCCTAGGCCACCATCTGCTCTCAATGGCTATAACGCTGGTCTTATCAAATGAATCTGAATGGCCACTATTGGCTGAATGTAGAACTGCAGCGAACTTGCTTGCGTCATTATTTTTGAAATGCCTGACGTGCTCATTGAGTCAGCGACTTCTGGGTTTTAATAAATCGAGGCGGATTCACTCGGAGAACCAAGATAAGACATACAGTGACCGCGGAAGTTTTCATAATCAATATCGCTTTTTTTTTTTTTTTAATAGAAAAATGTGATAGGGTATATTTGTCTCATTAAACTGATTCTAAAATTAAATATGCTCACAGCTATAGATGATATGAAATTAGCACAATAAATAACTTGAATAAAATGGCCATTATGTTATTTAAATTATATTTATTCATTTTATGATACAATTTATACCTTACCTGAAACCCAAACTAATAATTACAATTATTTTAAAAGGTCTGGCCTACCGCTAACCTCCGCTTCCACAAAGTGGCCCCCGAGCCAAAACAATTGCCTGCCCCTGCGTTAAGGTATTTACATCTATAACCCAGCTATGACAGACAGAAGTTTGTTAATTTCAGATGCTTAATAGACTTGATCAAATGTTGTTAGTTTCACAAAAGTCAGTCAGAAGAAAAATGTGATTTTAGTAGTGATAATTTTTATTATACACGATATTTCAGGTTATGGAATGGTGATATGATTATTCCCAAATCTTCAGTCTAATCGCATTATAATACTTAAGAAAACTGGTATATCGAAGGAGAGATTATAATTACTTCGAAGTTATGGAGTATGTAAAGCCATAGATAAGCTAAAAAAATGCAAGGAAACATTTGGTCCATTGCGTTTGCGTAGCATTCAACTGAACCACAGAAGCGAGCCGAATGAATTACAGTATCCCATACGTTATATTACTATCAAAATCCTGTTTTCGCAACTAATAAAAAGTCAATGCGATGAATAAGGCAAACGTAGCATACTTAGCTTAAGTTAAAACATATTGCGTGTTTAAAGTTTAAGATAAAGTGGGTCCACGGGAGGTTGGGATGCAGATTACCTCATCGCAGCGTCTACGTAGGCAACCCGCAATACGCCGGCAACAACAGTCACTTCAGTAGCGGGGATTATTTAATTATTTGACACATTTACTAGCCAGTGAAAGTATGTATGTATATGACTTAATCCCAGCATTTTTGAGAAATAACAATCTAAAAGTTTAGAGGAGTACAATTGCACAATAACTATATAGCTTCAGCTGCTTAGAAGACGAAGAGGAACTAGATAAACACAAGACTGCAGGGTTCCATCATGTTAACTAGGTACACGACATTCATCAAGGAACATCTTTGTATGGCTGTATAGGTTAAATGCCAATAAATTAAAAAAAGATTATTTAATTCTGATACAAACAATATTTTTTGTATTGATGATAAAAACATCAAGATTATTGCATTATGATATCAAATATTGCCATACATATAGGTAATGTAAATTATAAATACGTCCACATTAATAAACTCTCTTTGCTATTTCATATATATATTACTAGGTATTTAATTTCCACAACCCATCAAAACACTGACTTCTTTTGAGGGGAAGAGGAAAAAGTTGAATGTGTGAAGATTTTGCAAGGTTTTTACTGTTTCATTACATTAGTTACTTATAATGAGAACAAATTATAGAGGATATTTCTCAAACATCTCTAGTCTGATATCAAGAAAAATTTCCATTTTCGAAACAAATCTGAGTAAACAAAATAATGTTTGCCTATCACTATAACGTTTTTTTTGTGTGTTAATAGCTTCCTGTAATACTGCAGACTAACCTAAACGTGAATGCCTCTAGAAGTCTTTTGGGCTTATCCTCACTCATGTGGAGTTAGCGAAATGACCTTTAGCTCTAATGAAAGCCTCACAAAGCCGCTGGACATGCATGGTCTGAACACGCGACCTCAAACAATTTCACCATCCACCATCACGTAGCGCAACGTACTTTCATTCCCGTCTATCCGATGAATTCATGTTATGAGGGAACGTGATACCATTTTGTATAGTCACTTAGATATGTAAAGTTATTTACGCTGAAAGAATATCAAATCATCTGAGTAACTATCGAATGACTGATAATGTTATGAAGCGTTAAGTGTGATGTAACAGGATTTGAAGCCCACCTGACGTATATGGCATTGGGACACGTAAGCCATACAACCAACTCAATTGTTTCCTCCAATGTGTGCAGATAATATATTCAACATTATTATTGGTTGAGGGGTAAAGACAACACAAGATTAACATAAAACTTAACTACAAATATTCGTTTCCTAGGGCAGAAAATAACCTATGACTATTAGAACGATTGTGCAGCTCGCTAACCCCTGCGGTATCAGGACCGGCGATACATATCTAGAACGTGCTAGAAGCTGTGATGTGCTTGAGTGAGCATTTAGTTGCAAACAATTTGATTGTCCTATCCAAGGTCACGTGAGATTAATGACCCAATGACAGCCGTGTTAACAAAAAGACAACACCAGCAACATGTAGCTTTAGTAGGCAACAAGTAGCTGAGCAGTAATCTGTAACACGTAGCCAAGATGGGAACAACCAGTTCTGGTGTAGCAGAAAATATGTAATTAAGTACTGTAAGTGTCATCCGAAACATTAGGGAATATTTATATGCTATGGAAAATTTACTAGCAGGAGGACCGTGAACGAAGAAGAAATAATTAGTTTCGTGAACTGATTCTGTCCGAACACTACTGACTGCAGCGTAAGGAAAAGAAAAAGTAATAATTAATGGATAATATTTGTGTGACTTATCGGGATTTAAATATTTTGCTGTAGAAGCAAAACTAAATACAGTGTAACAGCTTTTGGCAATCGGCGATCATTGACAATACTGAGCGCGGTCGAGCATTGACCAGACAGGAATCTGCACGCTTGCAGTCAGCACCTTAGAGTGCAGTCCCATTCGTAATTGTAGGTCAGCCGAGGCGGCTTGGGAAGCACTAGCTAGCAAGTAGTGTCTTTTACTGTCGGGCAGTCGGCGAGAGTAGTCGAGCATACTTCGATAGCCACCTGTTAGGAGCCTGCCACCCTCCCATGCAATTCGCATCCGTGCGACCATCTGCCTAACAATTAACTCTTACGGTTCAGGGCTTATATAGTTTGTGATAGTTGTAATTCATCTTGAGGCACGCTATAAACTGTACTACTCCTTGTTAGAGGACAATAAACTGGTTCAATTGCAAGTCTTGCATTATTCATGTAGTAAGAACTTATATCAATTTCTAACCTTCGGTCTGTGGCCGTCAATCCACAGTGGTATCAATCATTAGCCCAAACAGCCCAACAGTAAGAGTCTAGTGGTGCTGCCAGAAGAACAGAAGAGACGCTTCAAGTAGAACTGTAATTCCCTAAGGTTAGTTCGTCAGCACACCTATCCACACACACGCCCACTAGCCTTGGCCAATCAACCCCTGACAACAGGATGATTCCGTGATGATGTCACTAATTTTCGGAGAAGGGTGAATGTATCAATTTGAGGTAAGGGACCTAGGCCCAGAAACTACCGAGTTGAATGTTATCAGCGAAAAATCTACTCAGTTTCTGCCTTAGCCTCAATACACTCAGGTAATTTCCTCTGTTGATAGACTAGTAACGGCGCACGTAGCATGACGTCCGAAAATCCTAAGTCTACGGTACAGTAATAATGAATTCAACGAGTATTTACTTGACAAGTTTCACTAACTGCTACATTTACAACAGTTGTTCAGAATGGCGTTCCTCAACATCAATGCATCGTCACACAAAGATCTGTCGTACCTGTTCTAATATCCACGGTGTCGTTTGAGTAGTGTCAAGAATTATTGTCAGGAGATCCTTTTCAGTCTCGACAGGAGTCCCGTACAAAAGACTTTTCACATGGCCCCTTAAGAAGAAATTAAGTGGAGTGAGATCAGGTGAACGTGCTGGCCACGGAACAGGATCCTTTCTGCCGGTACTGGGACATGTATTTCACTGTCAGAGGTATCAGAACTAGTTTTGCTTAAAACTTTCAAATTGGTTATTTCCTGGCCAAGGTCCTTATATCAAATTGATACATTTACCCTTCTTCACCATCCTTTAAGGTTTGTAACATAATCACGGAGTCATCCTGTATATAAGCTGCTAACTAGCAGTTTGAGGAAGTTAAAATCACGTACGAAACATAGGTTGGAATAATTAATGACTCATAGTATACTTAGAGTCTTCTTTGTTAATCTGTTGTATTAGCGTACGTTAAATATAGATATGCAAAGTTGCGGGGCTAGATCAGCACACTACCGAGCTGTAACTGTAACCGAACAGATACAATAACCATGTTCTAGTGTGTTCACGTAAAACGAACTTCGCTCGCGACTAACACCGAGCCACCTCACTGAGCGTGCTCACTAACGAGCTACAGTATAACTGATACAGTAACGAGGTTCTAGTGTGTACGCTAAGTCAACATCACTGCAACCGTAACGACAAGACGACTCTATCCGCAGTGTTCGTTTGGAGCTCCGCGATGTCGGACGAAATGTCTCTCGCTTGTGCAGCATACATACTTGTAGATGCTTTACTGGATGATTATAAACGGCCACGAAGATGGCGTATTCATGTATCGAGAAAGAAGAGGTCTAATTTTTCTTTTAAGAAATCAACAAATGAATGGTCATTACAAAAATTTCACGAGAATCTCTCCAACTGATTTTGAATATCTAAAGAATATAACTAGGCTCAAGATAGAACGAAGAAACACTTCGTTCCGAGAAGCAGTGTCGATTCAAGACAGATTAGGTGTGAGGCTGAGACACTTAGCTACTGGTGATTCTTTTACAAGTTTACAATACCTGTTTCGCATTTCCAAACAAGCCAAAAGATCAATTGTCCCTGAAGTGTGCCAGACATTGAAAGAACAAATCAAGTTAATCCTTTGTTGAATAATAAAAAAATTATAATCTAATTTATTTCAAATAAGTTATACATTATTTTTTTTTTTTTTTTTGGAACTGCTTTACGTCTCTTTTCAACATCGAGGTATTTAGAGACGGGAAAAGATGGGGGGCAAGGATGGGGGCAAGGAATGGGAAGGAATTCGGCCATGGCCTTTTGAAGGAAGCATCCCGGCATTTGCCTGGAGTGATTTGGGGAAACCATGGAAAACCCAAATCTGGATGCCCGGACGGGGATTCGAACCGCCGTCCTCCCGAATGCGAGGCGAGAACGCTAACCGCTACACCGCCCCGCTCGGTCATTATTTTCTAAACTCATATCTGATGAATACTCGCTATTGTTGCTGTACGGGGAGTATGGCGGGTTCTGTAGAGGAGTTTGTTGGTTTGATATGGGAAGAAGTGGAAGGGCGAGCTATATCTCGATTTATAGTGGAGGAAGAAGCTGAAGGATGTGGAGCTTGTGTAGTGCTTTCCTTGCAGGCGTCTATCAACTGAAGAACTGTCAATTCACTCATGACGGTTGAGAATACTTGTAGTTTCACAGCGTGCAACAACCTTCACTCTCGACGTCCACGAACGCACTGCGAGCGCCCTTTGATTTGCAGCAAAAACCGACAATCGTCGGCTCGCTGCGAATGCATCATGTTCCGCTCGCGGCAGGCTCGCGAGCCACGAGCACACTTTCGTATTTGGTAACAGTACGAGCAACGGTTACAGTTGCAGCTCGCTATAGTGCGCGTCACGTACGAAGGCGGGTGGCGCAGAGAGAGACAGAGGGTATACGACGTTGCCGCATTTCCAACTCGAGACGAGCGACGTAGAGAGAGGAAGAAAGTATAGTAATTACGCTACTTCTATTAATATTACTGCTGTGTAATGACAATAATAAATAATAATATGCGTCTTAGCAGCGCTTTATGTGCTATTGCTATTGAGAGAGACAGGAATGTCAGCCACAGCAAACATTCAACACTCGTGTAACCACGACAAGCGCTGGATTGTTACTGAATTTGATTGGCTACTGGCAGAACGATGACGTCCTGCGCAGAGCCTCGCTAAACTGGGTCGCCTTCGTTCGTGACGAGCACTATAGTGACTACGCGGCATAAGAAGTAACAAGACTAACCTGCTTGAGTCGCGCGCTGGTGCGGTAGATAGCGCGGTCGCTCATGTTGAGGATATCCGCCGAGACAGCGATCTCCTCCCCAGGCACGAAGCCGCTGCGTTTCACTTTCGCAGACGCAATCACCGTGCCCTTCTTACAGCAGAACAGGCACGAGTTGGTGCTCCGCTGCTCGTACGCCCCGCTCTGTAACACAGCATCCGCATCGTCAAATAAACTGAAAGAAACTGCGAGCGCAGAATGGTATGTTATCAATAGCGTTAAAAAGATGAGGCCACCAGTTGTAAATGGATATGTCAGTGCCTGATGGCGAGATACTTGTGATGTTCAACAGGTGGTTGTTTACAATGCTTTCGCTCTGTCACGCGTCTTCCTACAGTTGAATTGTTTATTTCGGAGGAAAGGGAGGGATGGTGAATCAAATGCCATTGATTAAAAAGATTATCGAATGAGCAGAGAAACAGATAATAGTAATACTAGATATCAGGTGAACAAAGCAAATTTTTGAATCATTATCGGTCAACATTGGGTGTTTAAGTCCAATTAACTGGACAAGTAGAGCGTCTCGTGTCTTTAATTATGCGGATGACTGTAAAGATTGTGAGAAGGAACTCCACTCCTCCTTACTCCCGTAGGTAGCAATCAGATCGCCATGTCCATACCAAAGGACGAATCATTAACAGCAAGTCTCGTTTGCGGAACATGTTACGAACAACGGAGAAGCCTGGAACTTGATGGGATTATTTAGGGTTCACTATGGTGTTCATGAAAGGCCGACCTCAAAAACCAAATATGAAAGTTTCTTCTAGAATTCGAATTAAAAACAACAGATTTCGCATTAGGCAAAACAACAATTTTCGTATGCGAGATGTGTGAGAAAAGTAAAGATACATCACGTACAGGAGAAAAATAAAGTTGTACTGTATACGTAGACTACATTGGCTTTTACTTTGATTCTTTCCCTTTATTCTAGCAGTCATTCATCATTGTTACGATGACTGGTTCGATTAAGACGTATTTAAAGTGGTAGCGCCAATTCAGATATCTATTTCACTCACTCATATGTTTCTCAGTGCAAACTGCCAGAATCCAAGGGATCACAAAAATTTTATCTGTTTATGGGAACATATGAATCAACAAAATATAGCGAAGTGCTGCCACGAATTATCCGGTACTTACTTTCGTGAAGAATACGTGAGAGATAGATCGACTGTGATCAACGAATGTTCGGATTGGTGATTTTTTAAAGTTAAACTCGTTTTTTGTAACTAGTTAGCTAAAACCTGCTTATTTAGATATGAAAAAAATCTTCATATAGAGCGCCGCGATGTGCAAAGTGATACCGAATGGTTTGATGCTAACGGTTGTGACATTTATGTCTAACCACTTTTGTATAATAATTATTGTTTATTTTGGTCAAATTAGTAAAAAAGTGATTTAATATTAACTGTATCTGTTTAATGATTTTTTTAACTAATACAAATAGTTATAGCAAAGAGTTCCACAGATTGTAGTTTGTATAGTTGACTGGATAGCAATAGTATCTTAGTGTTAAGAGCTTTTATCCGCACAGATCTTGGTTCATACAGTGATTCAACTATGAGGTTTTGGTAATAATCTCCCACATAGTAAACAATCTCGTACGAATAAGAGAGATACGCCCACAACGTAAATATCACTAAACAAATCCTACGTGATTGATAGACTCTTGTGGTCACGTGACCTACCAACGCCAAAGGGGGCATCCACAAATTACGTGAGGTGTTTTTCCGGATTTCTGACCCCCCCTTCCCCCTGGTGAGATATCGTTAGATCTGGCCGGCCCCCCCCCCCCTGTGGTGAGATCTGGTCCGTGAGAAACCCCCCCCCCCCCCCTAGAAATCGCCCTGGAAACTTTTGTAGAGCTTTTTTTTAGGTCACAGCCTCGCCTAAAATCGACTTTGGCACAAATTGAAGAACTTTTTTTTTTTTTTTAGCTCTACTGTCCAAAAATTTTTCGCAAAATCTCACGTGAGATTTCCGTAGACCCCTCCCCCCCCTATTTCACCTCACGTAATTAATGGATGTCCCCAAAGTACATATATCTTACAAAGGTCATTATTAATAAAAATATATAAAACAAAAAGTTAGATAACGTTGTTACCTGACAGTATGAAGGCTAAAACTTATGCGTTTGAGGAAGACATTGGGGAGAAGTCTATAGAATTTAGTTTTAATTTCTTTTTTGGCAGCTCATTTGTGTATTTAATAGTTTTATAAATCTTGTGAAAATCAAAGAACATGTTTAATTTTGATTTTACTTTCTGTCTACATTCTGAGAGTCCTTAGGTGCGTTGTTACCTAAAGGAGGGTAACAAAGGTTGCCATCATTCATGTAGTTGACCATGGAAAACAGTCTGATTACCTTAATAGGATTACTGAGACGATGGAAACGAGAGCTTAACCACCACAGGTCGTCACTTAAGCACGCTCTGAAAAACTGCCGACTTGTAAGAAACTTACAATTTTATGTGATTTTTGTATTTTCTGAAAACATTTCGTTAAAATGAATTAGTATTAGCAAGAAAATAATATTAATGCGTTTAATATTATTTAAACCCAATTTTATTCCAGGAAACTCTGAGTTGTGCTTGTAGCCTTGGCAATTACGACCTCTGCAAAGGAAATCGATTGAGATAGCAGCCACCTGCCTTGAGTACACTTTACCGCTCAAGTTTACGGTACGAAACAACAGAGCTGTTACGATAACGAAGTAACTTACAGGAAGATACACACATCAACAGACTCAAATAACACTAAATGATGTCAAGACTAGCAAATTCAGTCCAACAGCAAGAAATGGAAATAGTGAATACGATCAGGAGAAGGAACACGGAAATCCACACCTGGAAATAAACTATGAAATAATATAATCTATTTCAATAGAACTGTGAAAGTAAATTCGATTATAATTTTATCAGTAGAGGACGGTAATCCTAATACGTTTTATGGAAAGAGTGTTGTCTTAATAAGTGATATTATGGTTTTAATATGATGTAAAATAGTTGTAAATGAATCTATGAGTGTTTGTAGTGGTTAATTTTGATATTTAATTTTTTAATTGGAAGGTATTATTTGATGGGCCTGTGGTGACTACTATGTTTTGTCTAATTTTCAATAGATAAAAAAATTTGTTCTTATATTTTATGCATTAAAGTATTAAACTGTACACTCCATTGTTTAAAAGCATTAATATATTAATCAAGAATATTTAGAGTGTTTTAAGTGTGATTTAATGGTAACCTAATGTTTGTGCTGGTCTTGAGCCATTGTAAGCTAATAGATTCTTTATAGTGTCCCGCCATACGTCAATATAGCGAGATGTACTAGCACACAGCGCAGTCGTCGAAGAGAAGCTTAATGGCAAATAGTCATTTATGTGACTTGAATACTTTAGATAGAATTCGTTCTTAAATAAGTATAAAATGAAACTTAATCGTCCAGCTTCATTAAAAGATTCAAGCAATCAATTATTTTAGTGGCGGTATAAACATCCTGGTGACAGTAAAACTTGCAACATAGATTAACATCACTAATCACAGCATAACTTTTTAAAGCCTGGTTATCGTGTTGTATCGCAAGCCTAATGTAAATCTACTATGCTCATTGGTGGAATTCTATAGTAGAATATGGGAATAACATTGAAGAGCAGGGTGCTTTGTCCTCGAAAAAACTGTAAGTATACTCGTATGATAAAGTGGATGGAACGGGACATTTTGGAAAACGGTTATAGGAAATATAATATTTCTTCAGAACAATGCAAAAAAAAACTAATTTTTAGTTGGACTGTTGCGATAAACTATTTTTACCGGCAGAATCTTATAAATGGCGAAACAAAAAAAATACGTGGTATCAATTTGAACTGAAATATATTGTTTTTCTTGTAAAAACGTTAATTGAAACTGCAGGGAAAGGGATATAAGATAATGACAAAGATACCTGTACACGCTGAATTGTAGACTACATGTATGGTATTAGATGATATATATATTTGTTACAATTTTGTTTTGAAATGACAACTTTGCGATTTAATAGCAGAGTAATGAAAACAAAATAAGACCTAATATTTGCGGAATTTACGGAGAATACCAAGGGAAAAAGCCTGGTAAGTAGGTTTTTTCTCCATAGAAGTTCACTTCGACCTTAAAGATTATCCACGTTCAGAAAACCATCGGACTTTGATAAATACGTTTTTAAGTCTTTAATCCACTATTACTGACTTCAGTCAGTCAAAGAATCGTCAGACATTATGAATCACCACAGGAGATACCAATTCCGTGAGTAAGGTTAGAAAATTTGCGCTTAAGGATACCAAAGACCTTAAGTGAAAACAACAAAAGCAGTTGATGGCCAGTTGTTTTCCTCTGCTTGGAGAGGTTAAACTACATCTCTACTATTCTCCCAGTTTAGCACCCATCAGTTTTTTTCTTTTCGGCAATGTATCAAAAAATCTATGGGGAGCAACTTTCTTAAAAAAAAAAATCTTCAGATTTGATTTGTTCTTTCGTGAACAGGATTAAAACACGGTCATAGATAGTGCAGGAGAATTAATTACCGATGATACGATTTTATGCATGAAAGTTTACATTTAGACGTTGAAAAAAGTTGCACCATGTGAAGCAGTGTGAACGTGTTACTCACCTCTGCTTTGGGCTCGGTGTTGAGGTCTGCGATGCAACTGACGCTGAACGGCGCTCGGTGCGTAATCCCTGGCGACCCCGTCCGCTCCAGAGTCGCCTCGCACAGGTAGCGCACGTAGCCGTAGCGGCCGTGGAACGAGGATGGCAGCTTGGTGGGCAGCGTGTATCGGAACGGGAACTGGTGCGAGCCCGCCCACAGCTGCTCGCGACGGCCTGTAACGCGGGCGGCGCGCTGGTTAGGGGGCAGTGCAGGCCGCCGCAGGATTTTGGTACTCTACTGTACGTCCGCTCGACTAACCGACCATAACTTACAGTAAATTGTTACTCAACAAAATCACACAGTTTTAGGAAATGTAATAGAATTTTACTGCAAGTGTATTCGAGGATGTAGAATTTTGATGGTATCAAACAAATAGAAATAAACACAAGAAAGAACTTGTAATGATATAAATTGTTGAATTGCTTGAATGAATAAATAATTAATACATAGATATTTTGGAAGCTCGATCGTTATAGTCTTCCTTTGGCGTGAAACTAACACTAAATTCAATCGCAGTCGTTACGTCGCTGTTCACGGGCCATAACATCTAAATACATAAGTCGTCGTTACAGTTTTATTACAGGAAAAGGTTGCCGGCTCACACACAAAGCAACAACACGTGTGGATGTGTAACAGTACCGGATTAACCACGTAGCAGGAGGTAGCAAATGCTACGGGCCTCGCGCCTTCTAGGGGCCCTCGCGCTTCCTAGGGGGTCCCCGTACCTAGACTAGATGGGCACCCTTTTTTTTTTCTTTTTTTTTTTTAGCTCTACAATTTTCCCCCGGACGGCAGAAATCAAGGGCCTTTTCTTCACATTTGCTACGGGCCCCGCGCTGTCTTAATCCGGCCCTGGATGTGAACATAATGCACTCCTTTAATCGCATGAAAAATTATTACAATCGCCAAGGTGAACCACCAGTGATTAATAACCTAATTTGACCGTGTTTCGAAGTTAAAAGGTTCATAATTAGGAAAATGTTCAGGCCAACATGTATTCGCTGAATTGCACTCCTCAAAAAAAAAAAAAAAAAAAAAAAAAAAAAAAAAAAAAAAAAAAAAAAAAAAAAAAAAAAAGAAAAAATCTTATCATACGCTTTAGAGTACCGCCGATATTCAGTAACCAGCTACGTAGATTTAAGCTTGCATAATCACTGTCACACACACCAATACCGTACTCACTGGTATTCTTCAGAACTGCTCGCTTACATATATTCACAGTTCGGCAACTGGCAACAGACTCCCTGTTTTCCCGCGATGCTATTCTCACGGCTCGCCAGTATCGATATACCAACGATTCTCTTGAATCGTTACAAACTCCAGACTTAAAGTGTAAAGGAGCCCAAATAGGGGGACCTGCTCCCAGGGGAGCGGAAAAACTTGTCCGAGGAAAAGGGGGGGGGGGATGCGGTGTAGCCTCGTCCCTAGTGTTGACGATACCCTAGCTGTACACTGTCAGAAGTACTATGTCTCTTTCACGGCCTCTTAGAGATGAAAACCTTTATTCTAACATCACATGTTTATTGAATTTCTTCTGAGATGTCATTGTTAGTACTGAAGAAGCAGGCATTTACTTTTTCAATAGTAAAACTGTATTGTTGTTGTGGTGATGGGGGAGGGGAGGGGGAGGAGGAGGTGGAGATGGGTGTAGACCTTTTCTTTTGCCGGGAGGGGGTCGTGGTAAGATAGTTTTTGGGAAGCAGTAGTGTTTAGAATGTAATAAAATTTGCTGGTAATAATTATATGCTTTGTTGATACCTTTAAAGTGAGGTAAGTACTTCTTTAATTATTTTTAGGAGTCGTGAAAAGCCCATTCCTTCTGTTTACGGATGTTTAAATATTTGTTGTCTGGATGCTACATTATGTCGCGATGTAAACACTTAAACAAATAAGTTACATAAACAATGAATCTCTTTGATTTAATAATTATGATGTGTGGTTTCTTGCTGTTAGCATAGGATTATTTTTCTAGTAAGAAGTCATTACAAAAATTTAATGGTAGGAAACGTTATATTTATTCTTTCCATTGCTAAATTATCTACTGTGTTGAATATTTCATTCAAAACATTGAAGATGCTTGCGAGTGAGCAGTCTGCCTTGCTGCGGCCACGATCGGCCCAGTTACGGTAAAACACGGCGGTCACGCGACCAGCGCGGCGTCTGCCGCACAAGCACGCAAACGACGCTCACGCTCTTCACATCATCAGAGCGTCTTGACGGGTTTTGCACAGATGTCGAGACTTACTGCAACATTCTGTACTACCTCCTCACTATTCCTGTCAACTCAACAGCAATGAAAATCTATAGATTTGTAAAGAGTTAGTAACTGCGATCAAATTTTTTGACCGTTAAGTCTAAGGTGCCGGCTCTCACGCCTACTCTTCCGAAAGAAACATAGCTGGGCACCAAGCTTAACGTTCCCAACCACACATCCACGTACTCAGGATTTTGGTACACAATCTGGTGATTAGGATAGGTACACCTTCTAACCTGTCAGGCAATGACGAAAATTTTTACCAGCACTGGTACTCAGATCAGCTAACCCCGTGTCAGGCATTGTAGTCAATCACGCTGCACTGAGCGGTAAACTCTGGCCTCGCTTTCTAGAGGACGCAGGTTCGAATTCTCGTCCGGCTACGCAGTTTCGATTTTCTGTTGTTTCTAGGAATCACTCCAAGCGAATGACAGGATGGTTCATTCAAAATACCATGGGTGAATTACTTCAGGTTCCTTGCATCTAAACCTTTCTCGCCTTTAATGACCTTGACGTCGACGAGGCGTAAAGCCTCTAGCATAAACAACAATGCCGCAACAACCTGAATCAACAGTGGGGACAGAATGAAGTTAAACGAACAATTAATTTCCCTAGTACCCTCTGCCTGAAGGTAATTAAGTTGCTGAGTATATCTTGAGATGTAAGCAATAATCTTTCGACGTATGTCACGACAGGGTAGACAGTTGTATGACTTGCTTATTTTTGTTTGAAACAGTTCAGTTGTCTGTTTACTAATTTATTTCTAGACTAAAAGACCACATGACTGTTAAAGAATTGTTTATCACAATGTTCTGATGCAGTCTCTCTTTACAAAATGCTGGACTAATAAGTAGACTCTCATCAAATACGTACCAAATAACTGTAATAAAACGGCTGTTAGCATTTTAGATATCAAAAAAATCTAAAATCTAGGCACTGAACTTCTATTGCTATTCGGAACTCCCAGAGCGTATAATTTTAATGTTTGGCACCGGCAAAAGCTCCTTTTTTGATCTGAGGTTTTTTACTTTTTATTTCAATTCTCACTGTTTTTATTTGTGCTTACCTACAAAAGAGTGAGGTTAAATTCTTCCAAAAGAAGTTTGTGAACCCACTCGCTGGATGTGTGGTTGTAACACTGTGTCGTATTTTTTTTTTTTTGCCGCTATTTGACTCAATTAAAATTAAAGAATTGTGAGAGTTTATCAGTGATTTAGCAGTCTAGTGAACCAACGTGAGACGAAACTTAAGTGTTTTCGCCAGCATATAAACGACAAAGATCAGAATATTTTATCTGATAGCGGAAAAATATTTTTTTTTTTTTTTGCAATACTTAATCTCTCAAGTATAATTTAACACCGAGCGTGGTGAGTGAAGGTTTAACATTCTGGACTCGCATCGGGGAGGACACCGGCTCGAAAATCACTCCAGGCGAATGCCGGGATGCTTCCTTCAAAAGGCCATGGCCAAATTCCTTCGCATTCATTGTCCCCAATCCCATCCCGCCTCTAATGACCTAGACGTCGACGAGGCGTAAAGCTATAAGTATATATATATATATAATGTAACACAAAACGGTTATATAACCAATTCGATACATATATGAACCTTCTGTTAAGTGGTGTAGTGGGATGATACGTTACCTTGCCAAAATGTTCAAAATACAGTAAGTAACCAAGGGTACATACTGTAGAAAACGCCGATAATTTAAATTTGATGAAGTGGGCAAAATTTTATAAACCACTACTGACGCAGGAATTTATATGTGATCCTAAAAAAATATGGGGTGTGCGTGCAAATTAGATAACTTGTTGATTGGGGATCTTTCTCATTCGACTGGATTGAACTATGAAACGTGAAACTACTTCCGGACTTTTTTTCGAGACATGATCTGGTTTGCCACTGAGCCATGATGCGGCCATGAAATTGACAGTTGCAATACAATAGGTCAGCGATCCTTTATGTCTTATAGTAATAGATGATTTGTTAAGAGGCAACTGGGTGTAGTGTATTGATGATATTCGGAGCAAGGGTTCGATTAATCGATTCGCACATGGCAATGCGAGTCACACAGAACGACAGTCGCGGAATAACTTTGGTAGAGTGACGTTGTGTACAAGTAACCAGGTGGATAAGTATTTCGGGCTTCCGCGTAGGTAAAATTAATAATGGCAGTCGTATTCGCATCGTAATGTTCGCCAGAGACTACCAGGCTGCTTAATCAGTTGCTAAAAGAAAAAGTACCCTTTGTTTTGGTGGCGTTGTGATTTTGTAGTGAACGATAGTACTTAACTTTTCACTCGTAAGAATTTGCAATCTTCGAGATATAATTGTGCTTCATTGGAGAGAATATGTTTGACTTTCATAAAGTTTCGGTTGGTGGTAGGTGTACAGTTGAAACTGACAATAAAATTGTGGTTTTGCATTTCCTGAACACTTGTGTGTGTAATGTGACTAGATCCTACCAGTTATTTGCTACTTAAAATCTTAAAATTTGAATTGACCGTAAATACGCTTGCCATTAAAGTGGAATCTGAACCAGGGAAGCGTTCTTACGTGCTTCACATTACACAGCAATCTGTGACAAAGTTAAAGGGCCTATGAAAATACCCGCCGAGACAGGGATTCGAACCGGGGGCCTTTCGATATCCAGTCAGACGCCTGAATCACATTTTTTTTAAAAAACTAATTACGTATCTTTCACCCATTTCCACATCACCTGCTTCTCTTTGCAGATAAGACGGTGTTAAGTTATTTTTGTTGCTATTGTTTAGGATATTAGTCCTATGAATCAGCGATGCATTGCACTTCAAATGAACATCGATTAAGGTGTGAGCCACCAGGAAGCTCCACACGAGACAGTGCAATCTATCTATACAGGGTGGGGCATTTAATATGTTTTCTGGAAATATTTCGGAAAGAAAGCATTTTAACAAACAATAACCTATATAAAAAATAATCGTACAGTAGGGGGCTACAATTATGTGATATTGGTTTTTTCACAGGTGGCGCTGTTGTCGTTACAACAAGGTCAACTTAATTCTTTTAAATGGGAACCCCTATTTTTTTTGAAGATTCCGATTCCTCATGAAAAAATAAAAATAGTTTGCTTAACTCACTTTTCTGTTAGCCTCACAGATGGCGCTGTAATCGCGAAAAATGATAATTCGTTTGAATATTCGCGTTTTTTGTGTATAATTTTAATTATTGTTTAAATAATTACATGTAATTTTCATTCTGTAAACATGGAAGGTAATTTTAAAGGATAATGACGAAATTGATTTTTTAAATGCTTTTTCTTACTTATTTGCAGCCATGTCTACAGCAGGTGCTCAAAAAGGTGACCATTTACTTCCAGACATTTTCTGACCCTTTGCAGAAATGATGTCTGAACAGCTCGAAGTGTGTCTCTGCTGATGTTAGCGCAAGCATCACGAATGCGCTGCTTCATGTTATCTGGCGTTGTTGGTATTTCCGCATAACATTTTTCCTTCAGCATTCCCCAAAGGAAGAAATCTGGCGCAGTCAAGTCCGGAGAACGCGCCGGCCAAAGTACTGGTCCCCCACGACCAATCCATTTGTTCGGTAATCGGCGATTTAAAATATCGCGGACTTCATGCGCAAAATGTGCGGGGCAGCCATCATGTTGATACCACATTGTTAGGCGGTCCTGTAGAGGGACATCTTCCAACAAAACTGGGAGCTCAGTTATCAAAAATCGGCTGTACTTTTCGGCATTAAGGTTTCCGTCGATAAAGTAAGGACCGATCAGATGATCTCCCATAACACCGCACCAAACATTGACGCTCCATAGTCGTTGATGATCCACTTGACGTATCCAATGTGGATTTTCTTCAGCCCAATAGTGCATGTTATGGCGGTTGACGTGGCCACGATTGGTGAAACTTGCTTCGTCCGAGAAAAGGATCTTTGAAACGAAGTCACGGTTGTTGTTCACTTCTTGCAGAACCCAGTTGCAAAAGTTCACTCGATTTTGGAAGTCTTCCCCATGAAGTTCCTGATGCAATGACACGTGATACGGATGGAATTTTTGCCGGTGGAGAATTCGCAGGATACTTCTTTTGGAAATTCCTGACATCCGTTCAAGTTGTCGAGAACTTATGTGAGGATTGACTTCAACGGCAGCCAAAATATTTGCTTCGTTGTCTTCGTCTGTGGCCGATCGTCCTCGAGCTCTGCTTCGTTTCACGCTGCCAGTACCCATAAATAAGTTGACAGTCCGACGAATGGGACTTGGATGATGCAGATCCGGATACCTCTCAGCGTATAAAGCACACGCAGCGATAGCATTGTGACCAGCTTCACCGTACACAAGAACCATTTCAACTTTTTCCGCAATTGTAAGTCGCACCATTCTGATGGAGCTACCGTCAAATCAAAATTACGACTAATTGCCAAACTTGTCCGGCGTCATGTTTTGATGTTCCAAGCCTCGTCATATACTTTAAAATTACCTTCCATTACAGCGCCATCTGTGAGGCTAACAGAAAAGTGAGTTAAGTAAACTATTTTTATTTTTTCATGAGGAATCGGAATCTTCAAAAAAAAAAAAATAGGGGTTCCCATTTAAAAGAATTAAGTTGACCTTGTTGTAACGACAACAGCGCCACCTGTGAAAAAACCAATATCACATAATTGTAGCCCCCTACTGTACGATTATTTTTTATATAGGTTATTGTTTGTTAAAATGTTTTCTTTCCGAAATATTTCCAGAAAACATATTAAATGCCCCACCCGGTACACGGGAAGGAATTTCACAATTTAAAAAAAAATGGTTAGTGTAGAACGTTTCTTGAAAATTTCTTTTAGAGTCCATCAGAGTGTTAGAACAAGTTACCATTGTTTGATACTCTTACGTACGGAGGAGATAGTGGATGGGTGGCATAAGCACTAACAAATGATCAGGTCATTCAAAGAGCAGTATTCGAGTCGCAGCTCAAAAATTGAAAAAGATAACATAATAAGTTAACATCTACAGCAGTGATTGGAATTTGAAGTTGAATTGTACGTCTCAGAGGAAAGAAACTGCATGTTTTACCACGACACTGCCTTCAAAAATTTACTGTTGGAGGACCCAATTATTCTTCAGATTGTGGACTAAATTAATTTATTTAACGTTCTCTGTCGAATGGACAAACGGTTCTTAATGGGGCAAATATTGTAGCGGGCACAAAACAAGTTAAATGATCGTAACTGACGTAAAACAAGAGAGAATAAAATTATCTACATACTATTGGATGTGAATGGAATAATCATACGCCTCCACTGCTAGATGTCGAGGATTGCGACAGTCTGATTAAAATCCCATCCAACCTGCCAGGTCAGAAGCTGCGACTACTGTGTTACTGTGTGTAGGAGACAGGTAACGGTCACGCTTTTGATTAAGAGAGTTCTTTGCTTATGGCTTTACGCTTCGTAGACGTCGAAGTCATTAGAAATAGGGAAAGGAGTGGGGACAAAGAAGGGAAGGAATTCTGCCATGGACTTCTGAAAGAACCATCCCGGCATTTGGTTCGGGTGATTTGGGGAAATCACGTAAAACCTAAATCTGGGTGGCCAGACGAGGATTCGAACTTTTGTCCTTCAGAATGCGAAGCCAGAACGTTATCGCTCACCCATCACGCTATCTAAGAGATGAAAGTGAAATCTTCAATGATACTCAAATACATTCAAAACAATAATGCTATCTAGTACGATAGCTGTAAATTCATTAATAACTATAAAAGAAACCTCAAATCCAGTGTTACTATATAGAAATATGAGTAAATGAAAAGCTTAAGAACATTTAAAACCAATATTACCGCACTTTACAAATGTTGTTGCTGCTTACTTTTTCTGTAGCTGACGATTCGATACAGTACGCTCGTCTTATAATAGCCACGCAAACTGAAAATGATTTGGTAGACAGAATATATTAAGCATTTTCTTCCTGATCACTTTAGTTCCTTGCCGATCTTTAGGCAAACGCTATCCAATTGCCTTCCGCAAAATGTATAAACTTCTGAAATTTGAGATTGTGAATTTTGTTCTTGAGTTATGTAGTCCTTTAAACAAATATAGATGAACACTGAAGACTTAGTATTTGAACTAGATCCAGCGCAATATGACGATTACTATTCCTACTTGATTCTTAACCGATGATATCCTTTTGGGTACGATAGAGTGAGTTGCAGCTGTTCTTCCACCACATTCCCTCCTCAGTGTGTTGTTACATCATCGAAGGCACTGGAAATTCATTCCCTGCTGATTGATAAAATCGAAAAATAACCCATTCCTTTTCGACAGTCGAGAAACTGGGCTGCTATTAGGTCTGTAACTCTTGCTTCTTCCCGAGTCGGTTTTTAATGTTCTCTGTTATGCCAATTAAAAAAGACTCTAAACTTGGTATTCAACTGGAAGGTTGGATGGACCATCCCGTAAGAACTATACTTTGCCTGAAATTGGAGTTGGGGTGACCAGTTCCTTTCTTCCTTACCTAACCTAATCTAACCCGGTAACTCTATCGAGTATAGGGGACCTACAGTTTAAAGTGGAATTCGATCTACGGAAGCGTTATGGCGTACTTAACACACACAAAGCAAGCCTTGTCGGAGGTGAAGAGTCTATGAAAGCCCCAGAGATTCAGACCAGAGACCTTTTGATATCCAGTCAGACGCTTTAACCAATGAGACGAATGCGGCTTATTGCATCAAAATGTGATTACGTTAATTTACAACATCCTCTCGAAGTTTACTTTGCACTCAGAATAGTACTCCAGCTATCCGGGCACTCCACTGCGCTATGAGTAGCACTAGGTACACCTTGTTGTGTGGCGGAGGATATGTTCAGCACACGGGTACATACATCAACGAAATCAATCAACTACTTTCGATCGTACGAAGATATCAGACTTCTATTGAATTTCACTACGCCAACTTTCATAGCCTGCACATTAAGAGGTTATCACGTCAAAATGATTACTACTCAACACCAACATCGTACACAGATTTGGGTTTTCCATGGTTTCCCAAATCACTTCAGGCAATTGCAGGGATGCTTCCTTCAAAAGGCCATGGCAGTATTCCTTCCCATTCCTTGCCTCCCATCCTTTTCCGTCTCTAAAGACCTCGCTGTTAAGAGACGTTAAGTAGTTAAACAAAAAAATAAAAAAACCATCGTACACTGTATTCGCACACAGCACGCAGTGAGTGTTTAATAATTAATAGTAAACGTCTGAGGGACAAATTGAAACATCCCCCTTACGCTTCTTACAGATGGCCCTGTATCTGTATCGAGCGTACCAGCAGGTTGTTTTCTCCTCTCTTCTCTTCACCAAAACCAAACTTAATTATTTCTTAATTTAATTCTCTTTCTTAAGTACTTCAATAATGGGTATTATTATTGTAATAAACAATAATAAAAAAAATGCACTAAACTTCATTTACTTGCGTATCTCGTCGCAAAGCAAATCAAAATCAGAAATTTTCACAAAATTCTTTTTACTGCTGTGAATGTACTCTAGCTATGTGACGAGCAGCTAGCCAGCGATCCTTTGCTTCGCCGCAACCTAACTTCCGAAACAAGGCTTTATTATTACTATTTGAATTACTGATACAAGAAAACAAAAAATTTATAATTAACTTTAAATAAACTTTAGTAATTAGAAATTTTAGGAATCGGGATGGGCTGGATACATGTGGCATGTATGTCACAAAGTGACTGGCTGGGAAAACTCAACTCTCACGTACGACAGTTTGGCAATTTACTGTGTAATGTTAACTTAGCAAGCAAATACTTTTAAAAAATCCATTCGTGTTTTTTAATTTCAGTGGTCATGGTGTAAATATCTGAACGAATGTATTCGTAGTAAAAGATACTCCAGAAAGTAATACCACTTATTGTGTATGCTGATGGACGTTTTCAATAAAGTGATGACGGTTTCTTTTACTCAGAGAGATAGATTACATTCATATTTAATGATACCAGCTTTTTTCTCTTTTTTCCGAACTCAAAATTATACAAGTATTTCAAGACAGGAACAACAAGTGATAATATTTATTTATTTTTAGAACTGTTGACAATGGGGTATTAGATTAATTTTAGGAAAGTAGTCAGTATTGTAACTGTGCGTCTATTATAAAAAAAATAATTAAAAAAAATAATTATTTAATGAAAAAAGCGGGAAAATGCAAGTTTTGCATTTTTATATTTGAATCTGGCGCCAAAACGTCGTCTCATGTGACGTCACGTCTCTGGTTGAGCCCCTGTAAATAAAGCGGCGGTCTGCTTATTTTGTTGATGAAATGAGTTCTACAGTTTACAAGTGGTGTATAGTGCCTCAGTGTGTAAACACATCATTTAAAAATCAAGCAAATTGTTTAATTACGTTCCACACAGGAAATACGAGGCGCGTCCAGAAAGTAAGTTCCGTTTCAATTTATCTCCGCTGCAGCGCTGCGATTGCAGTTCCGCACATGCGCTGTAGACGATGTGTATCAAGGGGAAGAACGTGCACCATTTGGAGATCGCTGTCAGTTACGTACGCTTTGTTGTGCTTGTTTGAAATGTCGGCGTTGATTGAAAATCCCGCCGCCTGTGAAATCGGGTCTGTGATTCGGTTTCTGAATGCGAGGAAAGTGAAACCAAGTGAAATTTATCGGAAAATTTGCGATGTTTACGGACCAAATACGATGAGTGATTCGATGGTGAGACGATGGGTCCGACAGTTCAATGGCGGGCGTGGTGATGTGCACGATGAAGAACGAAGTGGGCGTCCACCTTTGGTTACAGAAGAACTGGCAAGAATTTCATCTGTTCTTACATCTCAAGTCTTTCCTTGGCGGTCATCACTTCACCAATGACGACGAGCTGAAAGAAACTGTTTACAACTGGTTGAAGACACAGGCGGCAGATTTCTATGAAGAAGGTATACAAAACCTGATGCCACGCTGTGACAAATGCCTAAAAAATTTCGGCAGTTATGTGGAAAAGTAGTTTAAGAGTTGTAGAATTTTGTGCAATAAAAATTTCTTCTGTATCTGTGTACAATTTCATTTTATTACCAAACGGTACTTACTTTCTGGAGGCGCCTCGTATATGCGGAACGTCATCTTTCTACGGGGCTCTGTTCTAAATGGTAAACAACCACCATACCAAATTTCACTGAAATCGGTAAGACACAGGTTCCAGGTAATGAATGTGGAGGGGAACGAACTCACTGCTGTACTTGTGTCCGAAGACGTAGAACTTGTGCTCGAAGTACTTCTCGCTGGAGCGGAACTTGTGCGGACCGGAGGCAACGGCGGCGGCGGCCACTCGCTGCCTAGGGCGGCGCGCCTTGGAGGCGGCGGGGGCAGCGGGGGCGGCCGCCTGGCCGCTGGGGGCGGGCGAGGCGTTCGGAGGCTGTGTGGCGGCGCCTTGGGCCCAGTCGTCTGCATGGCAGCGGGGACAGAGCTCACTCGACACATCCACCACGCCGGGGCTGCTGGAAGGAAGCTGATGCTCACAGCATGCGTCGATACAGGTCAGAGATGTTACAAAACTAAACATAACCCTACTAAAATATGCTGGACGACGCTATGTACCTATGTTTGCCGAAAATGTTGTATCTTAATTTGATATACGACAGTAGTATATTTCAGTACGTGCGAACAGAAGGTGAGTAAACTTTGCTTGGTAAAAGTAGTCACAAAAAATGTATAATTATTTTGTGGTCAACTATTTTATTTTTATTTTTTCAGCATATACAGGTATGCCCAGGGACTGACATACAAAATTTTTTTAAAAATGAATAGGGCAGCTCAATATAACCCAATAAAACCCTTTTTGGTGGTTTTGAAGAGACATTTTTTTTTGGCATTCCATACTATACTCCAACAGGTTCCAAGTCTTTTACTGTACTTTAATAATATTATCAAGAAAATAACTATCAATAAAAGATTGAAAACAATATACTAATTTCTTCGGTAAATATCGAGTAACTAAAAGAAAATGCACTATTTTGTTATTTCAGCTGATTTTTCAGATCTGTTGATGATGAGTAAAAAGTAAAAGTGCCCATTGAAAATGAAATATTAATAGGATCAAAAGTTATTGCTAAGAGACTTTGGTGACAGAATTTTTGAACATCGTGTGTATTTACTGAATAAATAATATGTTATTAATTCATCTGTAGGATTCTTGGAATGAACCATTTCCCGTAAACACAGATTTTTTTACGTTTTTTTACATTTTACCCTGAGTAATATCTATTTTCAGCCCATTAAGGATACAATATTAGTTAAATCCAAGAAAAAAATGATAGAAAAAAACATTACTTTATCGAAATAAACTAGAAGAAACCGAAAAATCAGCAAACAAAGTATTATCTCCAAAAGAGTAAACCTCGCTGAACATACATAGAGATTATTCTGATACTGAGCTACAGTACTTAGTTTTTAATTTTGGACATCGCTACCCACTTTATAAGTCCCCACTTTATAAGTCTTACGTAACAAAACCGCAACCTGTGAAAGAAGCGCCAAAGAAAATGAAGACAGCTTAGTGCTAAAGAATATGGTACTCCTCATAAAGAAAGAAATTTTAGTATAAGATATTGACTAAGAAGTCACAACTATTTTATCGATCTTTTTAAATAGAAATTTTCCCACATTTACTCAGAATCTACCCAGTCAAGTCATCTCCAAAGATGAATTTTACGATTAAAACATACTATATGCCAACATAGGTAACATAGCTGAAAAGATTATTTTGAGACGATGTACAATTCAGCTAGAGGATACTCCTATTGGCTTCATTGGTCTCAAAACATAAACCTTCGATTGTGATTATTCATTTGAAATAACAAAAGCTGTAAAAAGCTAACTATGGTGAGTCAGGAGTTTGGGAAACTATGAACATACGTTCAGTGTTGTCTAACACAAAATTGATTTACGCAAGCAACACATGCTGACACAGAAAACTATAACAGCAACAAAAGAAAATAGAAAACAACTTGCTTGAGAATCTGAAATGGACGAAAAAAGAAAGCTGAACACAACCCTGAAATTCTATAGAACACTGATGAAAATAAATCATTTGGGAAAGTAAGAATTAATTTATGAATCATAAATAAAAGAAGATAGTTTATTAAAAAGTAATGCAGAGGATGGGAACAACTGTACAATAAGAGTATGATATTATTAATACGCGCGTATGGAGCCAGTTGGATCACGAAGTGCTTTATTGATTCGTCTTTCTGTTTTTCCATATACCTCTCATTTTCTCTCCATGATCTATCTTTCTTTCTTCTGTCCACTCGGTTCTTGAGTTCATTCTATGGCTGCACAGCCGATTCTTTGACTTTTTGACTGAATAAGTTCCGTCTAAAACATCGAAATGTTTATTTTGGCCCTCTTCAAGTAATTTTTGACTTGTTGGATCCAAGGTATACTCTTCAGCTTTCCGGCTTCTATTATGATCTCGTGTTTAAGACTTGTTGGGAGTTTTTGAATTTTTCCATAGAATCTTCGTTCTCTGATGTCTGCTGCAAGGTTAGACTGTTTCTCTGTCGCTTTACAGGATTGCAGTCTGTACCCCTCTTCGGTTTTCGTTGGGCCAAGAATTTTCCACATAATCTTTCATTCTGGATATTTTCCAGTTCACATTTTCTGTTGAGTACCTGAATTTCACTTGCCTACGGAGCTTCAGGTTAAATCACTGTTTTGTATTGTAGGATCTTTATAAGAATCAAGAAGCAGATGTCGCGTATTCTCTCGTATGCTCTATTGAGTTTCTATAGTTGAACTCTGTGTGCTTCCCATTCTAGCCCCAGGCTGCAGGATCTCACGGAGGTTCCTGAAGTGTGGACTCGTTTGACTTGCCAGTATTTTGTGTTTGATTTCTGAGTGTTGAATCCAGTGGAGATGAATTCAGTTTTCTTGAATGAAATTTGTAAAGTGTGACGGGACGTCATTTATTATAATATTTTAATACCGAAATCATGTAAGTTTTCGAAGTTTCACTGCAGCCAGACGTCGAGTAAGCACGTCCTGTTGTTCGACTTTCTGCCGATCGACAGTTCAGATTACAAGCTACACGTGCAGTGCTGAGCATGCAAGCCAATACTTTTCCAGCAAGCTAGAATACATTGATCACTCTCACTTCTTGACTGACGATCTACAAGATAACATCTAGGCCTCGGAGATAGATATTCGCTGCACCAACCTCACCATTCTCTGTTAGTTGTGAACTGTAGGGCTAAGTTTCATCCCTAGGGTCAGTATTACGGGTTACGGGATACCTCTGAATTTGTACAACATCGACTGTAGTTGATTTATGGTCCAGTGCAATTAAATTTCCAGAGACATTGTTTTATTTCAAGTAGCTCGTAGCTGCCCGCTCCCTCTCCTAATTACAAGTTACCCCCGATGCTCATGTTTATTTGCTAGCGCAAGAGAAGAAGAGGATAGGCTCAAGACAGAAGAAGTCAAGAGCAGAAGATACGAAGAAAGTCGGCGCAAGTCATAGATTATCGTAGGTTAATCATTTAGAACCCACGTGTCAGTCATCCTGGCACACCCATTCAATAGGCATAGCACGATCCTACACATATACACATAGGGTCAGCCACAAAACCAACTTTTTTAGCACATTCCTCAATGACCTCTATCTGCTGTGATTTCACTGTCAGCTAGTATCGTCGGGTCATCTGCAAAAGTTAAGTAAGTGATCTTAAACTCATCCTTTGTCCTTCCGAGCTGAGCGGGTTTCCAGTGGTTTTGGTTTTCAGTCTTTGAAGACTTTATCCAAGACCAGTTGAAGAGGGGTAGCGGCAGTCCATCTTGTCGAACAGGAATTTATTTCGATGGGCTCTGATTTTGCACCCATAAATTACACTTAGTATTTTGTATCCGTGACTGTTTGCTCGATGAGTCTTGGGATCGAGTCCCTGTTCTTCTAGGATATCAAATAAATAGAGACTTTCGATAAATCGAGTCATCTGACCTCTTGAAATCTACGAATGTGCAGGTGATCGATCAGTTTCTCACTTTCTTGGATTTCAGTATTGTTTTCAGGTTGAAGAACTGTTCAACACAGGAGCGTCCTGATCGGCAGCCTGCTTGGTATTCACCGATCGTATGTTCGAGTTGTTCTTGTGTTGTCTGAATTAGACACGTTGAGAGGATCCTGCAGGTTACTTGAATGAGGGAAATCCCTCTGAAATTATTCACACCCATCCTGTCGCAACTCGTGTACAGGATATTTGCGCACTTCCAGTGTTCTGGTAACTTTTCCTTTTCGCTAGATTTCGGCGAAATGTGTGTGAGTTCCTCGAGTATCTTTTGATCTATATTCCTCAATAATTCCAGGATGTTGCCATTTTCTACAGATATCCTGTTGTTTTTAAGTCCGATGACATGTATGTGAATTTCATCTTTGGTGGGTGGTTGGGAGTCTGCGTGTGTGTATGTGGGAATCTCTTTAGGAAATTTCGAAAATTTTGGGCAGTTCGGTAGTTCAGTAAAGTACCGAGCTACCTCCTTGCAATTGTCTTGATTATTCGGTGCATTTAACATCCTATTTTCTACATCATTACTTCTGTTAGGTGTATCCGGTCTCCCATCGAATTCGGTCACACGTGAGAATGCTCTGGAGTCTGTATCTGATGTAAAGCAGTCAGAAAGATAGTGAGAAATTTCAGTCCTTAGAGTCTTCTAATTTTTATTAATCGTTTATTGATAATCAACTTGAAGAGATCATACGTTAATGTAACTTCTTTTTAATCACTGTCCACGCAATTTCATAACTCATTCCAATTAGTGAATAAATTTCGCGAAGTTTCTTGTGCCTTCGTGAAGAAAACATTGATCCTACAAGATTTTCTGTGGTCCAATCTCGTTCCTTGACGTCCTGCGTCAGTGAGGTCAGAATCTACTATCCGACCCTTGCAAAAGAATTTACTCCACTTGAGATTTTTAAAGAATGTGAAATGTATTCACAATCAGTGCAAATTTATTTTGGTATAACACTTTATTGTGTTAGAACATTAATATGTTACGCAATGGGGTCTTGAACCTACTGATAACCCATTCTGCAAATAATTGAAGAAATGACTGCAGAAACAACAGCGTAGCATTTAGCGTACCAATGAACTCATACTATCTGTGTAGTGTTGCCACATAAGAAGTATCCCGATAATATTCCAAAAGGGAGCGTGCATAAACCACGTTGCTCCATTTTGGCCTCCTGTGAACCCCCCTCTCCCCACGTAGCCCTACGTGGCTTTTGCCTTACTCCCCCCTCTCCCCCCTCCCCCCCACATAGCACGTAGCTTTTTTCCCTTTTGATTCCAGAAGACATTTTGTACTTTTTTCTCTTGTCAGACTATTGTAAATTACATACAGAGATAATTAACTGAGGGAAATAAATATTCACATGCTGTTGTGAGTTCTGTTCCTCATTTTAACTGTGGAAATGTTATGAAAGGAAAGCTACGTGTCCTGGCTCGAAACCCCCCCCTCCCCCCACGTAGCCCAACGTAGCCTTCCAGCCAACCCCCCCCCCCCCCCACCTAGACCAAGCCACGTAGTTTGTGCACGCTCCCAAAAGCCTCCTTTATGTTTGATAGATCCCAATGAAATTCCCTACTCACAGGCGATATTTTTCACAATACGTACACAACAAATGTAATAAATCTACAGAGTAATCAATTAACTTTAAGTTATTAGATGTTTCTCTGTCGCTATGGCGTAACTTTAATAAGATTAGCGATTCCATCGACGGTGTATCTGACTCGTTACTAGCAATTATTCCTTGAAAATACTTCCGAACCATTCAATGAATCGCTGATCCAATTATAAGTAATTCCCAGCAATAATTCAACAAGCGATAGTAGGTGTGATCCAACAAATCTATGATTAATTATTTACCAAAATGTTACCAAAATAATATTAAAATCAATGATTTTGAAAACTGCAATACCATCAAAAACATTACTACGGTGAAATTGGAATTATAAATTGAGAAAATGTAATTAACTGTTGATTTTATAGGTGCTATTACATGAACTAGCTGCGGACATAGTATTTAACAACAGATTTAAAAAAAAAAAAAAAGTATTGTACTTTTCGACGTTATTAACAATTCTCGTTATATCGTTTCAATAAAAGCCAAATTCCCAATAACTAGTAAGCTACACTTAACATTATCTAACGATAACGAAAGCAAATCTAACATTAAATTAAAACGGAAAATAAGCAGGGCCAGTAAATTAATTCTGGAAGAGTTAAAAGTTGTATTTAGTGGTGGTTTTACACGTCGTGGTTGAAAGAAGGTAAATAACCTAAGTTCGTTGCAAGGTAAACTTATTTTAAGAAAGCATATTGTTCATTAATGTAAACAGTTATTTGGAAGCAGAATAACCTATTAAACTATATTATTTTCACTGTACAGCGCTCTTAGTTAATCTACGGTATGAGGAGTGTTCTGTTCTGAATGGGAGATGTTACAAAATCTGACATCTGGGCTAGAGAAGTGGCCGACTCATGTGTAGGCTGGGAGGCCACCTTGGTGATAGCTTACATCTTGTTCTTGCGCAGTCTTTGTCTGGTCGGCGTGGCTTCCACCGTAACGTCTACAGCTGCTTCACCCACCAGTCTCACCGTGATGCCTGCAACAGAACGAAAGCAGTAAGAATCTGTGCTGTCATATTAATCGCTAATACTATCGTAGGTATCATAGTTTAATTTTATAGTTTTCGATTCATCTTTAATTGAAGCGTTTGATTTCCCTAAATGAGTAAATTGTTCTGGAATACACTCAAGTCCCAATCACGTGATACCTCCTAATATCGTGTGGGACTCCCTCTTTTCTCGACGAAATGCAGCAATCCCGACATGGCATTCTGCCAACAATTCGTCGGAAGTCCTATGAAGAAATATTCAGATGTGCTTCCTCTACAGTCGTTCATAATTGCGAAAGTTTTGCTTTTGAAGGACGTTGTGCACCAAATGACCTTTCGATCATGTCCCATATATGTTCGATCTGGATTCATGTCTGGCAATCTAGATAGTCAAATTATCGCTCAAATTGTGCAGAATTTTACTCTAACAATCGTGAATGATTTTGGCCCGGTGACATTGCGCATTGTAGTCCTGGAACAATCCTATTTTTTTTTTTTGGAACATGAGACATGAAATGCTACAAATGGTTAATGGTTTCCAATGTAGCTGAACATAAATATTTACAGTCAGGTGGTTGGTTATGACCACTGGTCTCGTTCTATTCACGCCATGTAAACGCAGCCCATGCTAGCTTGGAGCCATCATCAGTTTGCAACAGTGCCGCATTTCGACTTCGTGGGCCCTTAGGCTATACACGTGGTGCGGGCCCCCAGTCGGCAGTGGCCTAGGGGGAGGAGGGGCTCTGTGGATGCTTAAATTCGGCCCAAAAATTAATGGGCGACCTTTTTTTTAGTTCTACTACTGGCCCAGTCGGGGCCAGGGGTTGTGTTGCGGACCCCCTCTTTGTGATACGGGCCCCCCTTTGTGGTGCGGGCCCCTAGGCTACAGCCTAGGTAGCCTATACTTAAATGCGGCCCTGGTTTACACAGTGCTTTCCTGACAACCTTGGTCCATGGCCAGACGGCGCCTGCACCACACTTAGAACCATCAGCTCTTACCAACGTGAATCGTAGACTCTTCTGAACCACAAGCCTCTTCCAGTCATCTAGCGTCCGAGCGATATGTTCACGTTGCAGCCGATGGAGTTCTGTTAGCAGAGGCACTCATGTCGGTATTCTGCTGTCATATCCCATCAACGCCAAATGTCACTGCACTGTCCTTAAGGACACGTCTGCTGTACGTTCTACATTGAGCGTAGTTGTTCTTTGACGCATTAGTGGCCTATACACTATGTCAACGCTAATGGTTCGAATTATGGCTTAACGCCTCGTCGACGTCGGGGTTATTAGAGGCCCTTCGGCGGAAACGTCGCTGGTCTTGGTCATTAATTAAACGTGGTTGGCCACTGCGTTCCCCATTACGGGAGGTAATGCGGGAAATTACATATTCATGATATGCTCTTAACACTGTGGATCGAATAATGTTGAATTCACGAACAATTTCCGAAATGGAATGCTCCATGCCGTCCAGCGCCAATTTCCATTCCGCGTTCAAGGTCTATTAGTTCATGTCATGTCATGACGTCAGAAAACAATTTTCTTACACCGAACCAAAACGAATTTAGGAAGAAAAGATCGGATGGAACAAATTGCTCTTATGTAATGAAAGTTATTGATGCAGGTTCACAAGTTAATAATTTTTTTTGGAGTTACAGAAAGCCTTTGACTCTGTGCCACACAATATCCTTATAGCGAAGATTCGAGAGTACATTATATCGGATCAGCTTTGTGAATGGAGAAGAGATTTTCTAACTGGTCGGTCACAGTGTGTTGTCATTGATGGAGATGCCTCTACTATTATAATAGCTATGTGAAGTGCACCTCAAGGAAGTGTAATAGGATTACTTCTTTTCTTAATGTTTATAAATGATCTTGGAGACAATGTTAATAGCAGTTTGAGATTATTCGCTGATGGTGCAGTCATGTATAGGGAAGTAAGGAATTCGATTGATTGCTTCAAAATTCATCGCGATCTGGATGTTACTTCAGCATTGTGTGATTAATGACAACTTTAATGAACTGCAAAAAGTTGTAGCGAGATGAAGAGTGTGGGTCATTTCCTACATATGTGAAATAATTAATATGATTTATTTTTTAACAAATGTAAGAAATAAATGGGATTTCATTTGTATAGTTACGTTTAGCGTGAGGCGACAGTCTGACTTGACAGAAGTGCCACTCAATGTCAGCTAGACCGAGACAGTAGCGGGAGCTTATCTCTAGCAGAGTAATCCCTGCGAGTAAGGTAACCACTGGAGTTTGCCAGAAAGGAGGCTTTGAATGAGTCGTTCACTCGGTGTATATTCGGATGGTCAACTTGGCCAGTATTTCCTTCAGCCCTCCCGACAAAATTCCGATAGCACCCGAACAGTTTTAGCAAATGAAAGGCAAATGCTTTCGCCAACATAAAAGGGAGACTTTTGCGGAACCAATACGGTATGTTTATTTCCCCACGTGATTGGAAATTTCATAAATTTTGTCTTTGTATGATACACTCCGAGGAGAAATGGGCGTGGACTACGAGAGAAGAGGAGAGGAGCCTTTTTGGTGAGGAGGACGACAGCACTTTGCCCTGGACGAGGCTTCTCGCCACAGCAGTATTGCTGACTGCACTCTGGAGGCTGTGGCTGACTTTCGTCAAACTCGATAGGGGCTACGACAGAGCTTTTTATATGATTACCGAGTGCAGAGAGCTTTACAGTGCCTGAGACGTTGGCAAAGACAGCTCTTTGTTATGACACTTTCGCGCCGCCGATGCAGCCACGGTAATTATTCGTCCACGAAACAATGTGTACTCCAATAACTCGTTGAGACTGCCCTTTAACGGCCAAATGAGTGAGAGCTTTTGTGTTACAGAATATAAATCACTGACCTAGTTGTATTTAAAAGTCGAGTGCTTTTTTATTTTCTTTTTCTACATATCATTCAAAGACAGACTTCGATTTTTTGAAACTTTCTATCACTATTATTGGTGGGAACAAATTAATTCCCTGGCGCCCTGTAATTTCAAGTTAAATCTGAATATGTTGCTTGTAATCATTGTAAAACAAGAATCGCTCTCAGTATGTCTAAGAAAGTTTTTGCTTCAGTTGCATACGAAATTTGTGAATATTTTTAAATTTTAACTATGTACATGTATTACAATTTTCAGTTTCAAGTAACGATACTTATTTGTTTAATATTTCGTAACTGTAAGATGAGGTATTTTGAACAGACAGATGTTAAGATTAAAGATAAATATACCTCTGTCTGTAAGCATTTACGAGTACCAAATAAATCATAATTTTAGCATCATTTGGAATGCCAAAAACAGAAGTAATGGTTTCCCCTCTGATATCTGAAATTAACATACAGGTTTTTCAGAAGTTAGAGGAAGGTAATGATTTTAAATAATGCAAGGTACGCAATGAATCTTTCCCTAGCAGCCCAATCCACTACAAACTGCAAGGCAATGTTCATAATGAACAATAATAATCTGTTCGGTCAGGAGTACAAAGTAAACAGTTCAGTTATTGGCATGGCTGATTCCCAGAAATATTTGGGAGAAACAGTACAAAGCAGCATGAAATGGGACCTACACATAATTGCGGTCGTGGGCTGAACTAATATTAGGCTATGATTCATAGGCAGAATTTTGAAAAATTGAAATACACAAACAAAGGAGTTACCGTATAAAACTCTCATGCGTCCATATTTTGATTACTGTTGGGCCGTTTGGGATCCGAATCGCAAGGGGTTGATTGACAATATAGGAAAAATACAGATAAGAGACAATCGATTTGTGACTGCTCGCCCCAGTCCTTACGGAAGCGTCACAGAATTGATTCGTAGATAGGCCTGTTAAGCAGAAGACGTAACTTTCGTTTAACCTTTTTGGTAAATCTGCGTTTATCCATCTTCATTTTCGAGTGTGATTAAATTCTTCATCTATCAACATATATGTATCGCAATTACAGAAAAGGTAAGTTTAGAGAAATAAGGAGCCGCACTAATGCTTATACGAATTATTTCTTCACTAGTGCCATTCGTGCTACAGAGTATAGATTAATTTTCTGATGAAAAGCACCCTCTTGCCACCCATAATTTTGTGAATTTCAGAGTATATACTATAGATGTAGAAAACCTTTCACACGACTCTCGAGTGTCCTTAAACTGTGTGGATATTATTCTGCAGTCAATACTCCACTCTGGTCCGTTACTGGCATTCTTCCTGTGGCATTAAAAGATACGTTCAGAACCTGAGTAAATCTAACAATTGTCGTCTTCTTTTTTAAACAATTCGTTGAGATCAGTATTGTTTTTCAATACCCGTTTTACTCTGGAGTCGACGGGGAGTTCTGTTTATTTTCTACCGGTTGAAAGCAGTAAAAGAGAATTCCGAAGAGCAGCCACTGAATAGAACATGTAGTTTCAGCCAGCGAGGTGAGGACAGAAAAGGGAAATTTTTGTCTTGATATTTTTCTGCCAGGAGCTGCTGGCAACTGGTTAGGATGCAAGTGTTATGTCTGGAAGATGTTCAGAAATGCAGCGATAGCCTTGGTGTGGGCAACTGAATACCGACTGTTATTCATGACCCGGTCGTAAGGACTGCCCAGCTCTGTTTCGATCGATGCCAAAGTCAAACGAAGCAACTGAACGAACTCTCAAACTACGGAACAGCATAGGGCTTGTAAAATGCAGAATTTCTTGTAAGCTGAAGTATTGACATTCCAATTTGATTCTGGTTATTCATATTTGACTTTGTATTCCCCAGCCCAAAACTAAAACGTTTATTGGAATGTTTCATACGTGCATGAGATCTGCATTTCCCTCTTACCGTCTCAATCATTTAATAAGGAGATACATCCATTCTGATTTACAACAAAACACTGCGTAATGAAGATCTTATTACTTATGGTAGTATCAATTCTTCATAAATTTCGTCATAAACTTAGTTTGAGACTACAAAAATGAAAACCTTCTATATGTTATGGAATACTCACAATCAGTGTTTGTCAACAACTGAATATTTAAACATCAGTTAACAATTTTAAACTGTAAGAGTTACATAATAAGCTTTTTTTTTTTTTTTTTTTTTTTTTTTTTTTTTTTTTTTTTTTTTTTTTTTTTTTAAAGTAAGCTCCATTTGCAATTGGAACCAACGCATTAGGAATCTTAAATCAGCATATTTTGCTTTAGTAATAAAATTTACACGATTAAGGGCAGCAAGATGATTGGGAAGAAAAATGTCTGGTATACTTCGACTCTACTCTATTATGACATTTCACTCGTAGAGAAATATGTTGTGAAAATTATTTTGTAGAGGTTGGCAACAAAGCTCGTTTGAAAGTGATATATACCAAAAATTCCAGAAAATTACATACATTCATTTTTTAATTTAATTTTAATTGCGATGTGGCATACGCTTCAGTGATAACTTACCTACAAACATACTGTCGCATTTCATATATATTCTTTTTTTCTTGTTTCTAAGAACAGTTTACCACTCACCTAGTTTGGCTGTCTACGAATTTTAGTTTCCAAATTCTTTGATGTTTTTGGTAAATTATTCAACTTTTCCTTGGTAATTTATTACAGTTCTTTGCTCCCTTACCTTCATTCATTGTAAATTAGAGATAAATGAGAAAATTGCTCAACTTGTAGTATTATTTTCTCAACGTCGTATTGAATATTTAACTTTTGAAACAATGGTTTAGAGATCGCGTGGAAAAGGTAATGAAAAAAGGAGGATGGGGGATGTTATGGCGCATTGACGACGTGGTAATTAGCCTTTAAATGTACCTACAAAAAACTTATATAATATTTTAAATGTTGAACTGAAGAATTTAGAATACGAATGAGAGTCCGATTATGAACAACACTTGATACATATTACCTGGCATTTAGTAATCAGACCACCTGTAAATGTGCCAGAACGACAATTGTGCAACGAATCGAGAGTAAAATAATAATTGAAGAAATCAGGAAGTAAGAATACTGAATAGAGCACCCAGACCCAAGACCTTCACCGGCGTATCAACATGAGAGGAATTAGAAAGCAGATAAAATGGACTTCCCCAGACGGCAATAAGATAGTATTGTGGATTTGCAGTTAAAATATAACTCTCAAGAAAATTTAATTAAAGGGAACAAAATAAACGAAAGATTTCCATGCTGTTTCAGATCTGTTGATATATTTTCCTTCAAATATCAGTATTGAATTTTAACCTTATTGACCATTGTGTTACTGCAAATTTAGAAATTTATTAATAACTTAGATGTCAAATGAAATGCTTCTTAACCTATATGATCCAGTTCATACCAACAAATGTTAATGTGCCTACATTGGCTGAGTTAGGTGTAGGAAATGGCTTTACTATTTAAAGGATTACCGACTAAATGATGAAAATCAATGTTGATCAACATAGTCGTCATGCATACCATACTAAAATTGTTTCAGTAACAGGAAAATTAATGTTTATATTTATATATGATTTCACGCCCATTTTTACATAAGGTCGATACTGTTATATAATGTATAAACTTGTCGATCTGTAACATAATGGAATATTATGATTCGTGTATCGATAAGTCAGTGTACTGTTCACAGTTACTACATTATTTTAAATTGGATGGATGATTTCATTGCGACAGTCAGTTAGTTTGCATCGTTGCTATTCGATGGTCTGTTTGCAGTCGGTTCATCTTCTGTGATCTAAGAAATGGTTACCGGCGAATAAATATCCTTCGTATACACACTCAAGGCTGTTGTCCCAAGTAATGCTTTCACCTTTGGACATTTATCAGCCATCTACTGATTCGTTTATTTCAATCGCAATCTTTTAATTACCCTGACCAGTGTTGGATCTGGGGGGGGGGGGGGCAAACCGGGCCCCTTGCCCCAAGCGGCCACTTCACAGGTCAAGGTAAAATCATGTTGGAAGTGGCAGCGGAAAATTAATGGCGGGGTGAGTAGTTGTTGTTTTCTTTTTTCCCGGGGAGGTAACATTATGTTTGAAGGGGCGGCAATGTCAAGTTTGAAAAATTTGTAGATCCGTTACTCACATCATATTATTGGACCATCGGGAAGGGTATTTCTGTGAAATTCTTCTCAACTTTGTGGTAGGTCTTTCCACTGTAGGGTAACATTATGATGTATCTATCGTGTTAACAAGCGACTTCTCTTATTTGGGATCAAAGAATGCTCTGTCTTTTTCCATTCTTTTTGTATAAATATTCTGCGATTACCGTCAATAGTCAGTTACGTTTTGAAATATTTGTGGAATCTATTTACCAAATTTTTCGTTTATATTTTATGTTAAACTTTATTGCTTATGAAAAATACACGTTGCTTATCTGGATTTTAGGGATTGATTGTCCATTGTATCTGCTATTATCACGAATCATTTTGGATGCTGAGACAGCATCTTGCTAGCTGAACAAATCTAATTAGTGTTCTTAACGTTTGAAGATTAACAGAAAGAGTTATTCGACTTAGTAAACCTATGTGAATTTAAGGAAATCCTCATTACAAACTTTGTCTTCGTTTATAAAAATATGTAAAAATGCAAAATATTGTTCCTGTGTAATTAGACTGGAAAAGAATGATATCCCTGAGATTTTCCCCTCGAATAAAGAAATGTAATTTTCTCTGCGTGTCCAGCCGGGTTTGTGTCGTATAAACACAACGTTTCGACAGCTGATTCTGTTGTCTTTATCAAATGTTAACCTAGGCAGTCACAGAAAGCTTGTGCCATATAGTAGCTACTTGACACTTGATGAAGACAGCTAGAGCCAGCTTGATTTCTGCGACACCATCCGGTTGGTTACCGAGAAGATTACATTTCAGTGAAATTCCAATTTCTCTGTTCTCTTCAGGAGAAACGAATCGACTCTAACATACTGCTTAGCAGTGAGCTAAGCAAATAAAATTAATAAAGTTATTTAACATAGGGTATTATTTTAATACTTTGATCTGAATGCAAGAATTCAGGAATAATTTATTTGAGTTTTAAAATTTTCTGGTGTAGGAAATCACTGTCAATTCCCCTTCTACACTTCTTTTTTCAGAAGTGTAATTAAAAAGATTTCATTTTTGAAGGTACACGATTTTGAAATCTGGATTTAGTTTCATTTAATAATATAATTTAACACTAACCACAAATCAGTACTTAAAAGGAAAACATTATCTTTACTTGAAGCAAGCAAAGAGATTAGAAGCTATGCCGTACGTAGATACCTCAGTGCCTCCTGAAAATGAGGATATTGAGGAAAGTCCTTTGATTCTGTGGTGAAACGGATGTTTGGGCGAATTACATTAAGGCGCTTCAGGAATTCATACATTGCTCTATCATAGTGGAACCAGACGACGAACGTATAATTCAGGTGGAAAAAATATTAAATTTGGTTCCCTCTTTGTTGTGTTTCGCAGGAGTAGTCTTAAAATGGCAAGTATTTTTTATTCTTCTTTCTTTCGTTTCTTATCCACACCACAAATAATGAACACAATGTACTCACACACAACTATAGTAATTCACATCCTACCAACCAAAGCCGGATTAAACTAGCGCGGGTTCCTATAGCAAATGTGAAGGAGAGGTCCTAGGTTTTGGCCCATTTAGCCTGAGGGGGTAGCCCCCCCAGAAGGCGGGGTCCCCCAGAAGGAGGGTGTCCCCGAGTAGGTGTGGGTCTCCGAGTAGGCGCGGGGCGCCCAGTAGGTGCGGGGGCCCCCGTAGATGCGGGACCCCAGTATGTGCGGGGCTCCCAGTAGGTGCGGGGTCACCAGTAGGTGTGGGGCCCTCAGTAGTTGCGGGACCCCCAGTAGGTGCGGGGCCCCCAGTAGACGCGAGGCTCTTGCAGGCGCAGGGCCCGTACCATTTGCTAACTCTTGCTATGTGGCTAATCTGGTACTGCTACCAATATAATTTATACTTGGGGAAGCATCTACAGGTAAAATTTATCAAGACATTGCCTTGAAGGTGTAACGTCTTCTATGATCAGCTATCTAATGCCAGGGACGCTGTGTATGGCAATTCATTTATTCAACACGTATTTTGTATTGACTGAGGATCAAATGCTGATTCAATCTTCAAGAGAACTGCGGAAGAAATGCGATAGATTCTTAAGTCGTTGAAAGTATTCTTTTCCTACCTCACGACAAATGTATAACAATTATGTATCTTTACTAGTTGTTACTAAACGGTCTAAGAATAGGTGATGAGTTATTCATAAATTCGTTTTAAATCTAAAATGTTGAGAAAAGATAAACGTAATTACAGTTTCAATATTTACGAAATACATGCACAGTTAATACGTTAGAGAGCTGTATATTATTTAATTCAGAATTATTGAAGAGCGTACCTTATGTTTAGCTTGTGAACGGCACAATTGGTTCTGTGTACAATTGGGGGGGGGGGGGAGGAGGGAAGGCATGATAAATTGATCTTGATTTTGTCTACATTAGCAGTTAATTAAATATACGTTAAATTACAAGTATTGAATAGTAAAGAAAATACACTATTATAAAAAAGAACGAATTTGAAGTTTGGCTTACGCCTAGATTGGTGCTGAAGACACATGGTCTGATAAAGAGAAGTGGTACCAAAGTCCTATAGGAATGTACTGTGTTTTGGTGTATCTCCAGAAAGAGGTTACATCAGGGTAAGGGCAAACTAGCAAACTGTCTGTGTTAGTAGACGCGCCTGTCTGACCACGCAAAGCACATTAATCGCAATAGTATTTGCACCTATCATACCTTGCACCGTGAGGCAGTTGTCTAAGTCGACCCGAACTTTTCCGCTAACGACGTCGCCGGAAAAGTAGACGCTTCCGGGGTCGTCCAAACACACGTCGAAACGACGCACCTGTTCGGGTGGCGGCGTCGCCTGAAACAAAAGTGAGGAGCTCAAGACATGTGTGTTCTGAAATTCAAGTCAGAGAGATGAGTAAGTAGCAGGGCTGTATTTAGGATCTACGTACAGGGGTTGGACAATAATAACATGAACACCTGACATTTACATACTATTGATTTATTAATATGTTGTTGCTCCACATTTTCCTTGTAGAACAGCTGAAATTTTTCGCGGAATAGAGTC